>OW052184.1:96281313-96881313 GCA_932526625.1 Rhingia campestris
TAACCCTACAGAGTGGATGTTGATGACTCGCTAGGAGTGCTAATAAATCAGCTACTCATAGGCAGAATTATTAAAACAAATCTTGGCATCTCATCCACAGGTAGATCTAATTGCTGTGGCCACCCCACAAGGGGGCTTTCTGTCTCCTCTTCTCTGGAATCTAGTGGTCAATGAGGTACTAGTAAATCTAGAAAAAGAGCGATGAGAAGTGATTGCCTACGCAGATGACGTGGCAATAGCTGTTTCAAGGAAATACCTTAATACCCTTAGAGATCTAGTACAAAATGGACTCTCTGTACCCAAATGTGGACTCGGTGCGAACCCTCCAAAAAATTTGAATTGGTCCTTTTCAGCAGGAAATACAAAGTCCCGCACATTGACCCTCCCAAACTTAGTGGCGTCAGTTTCAAGTTCGCAGAATCAGCCAAATACCTGGGTCTAGTTTTGGATAAGAAACTGACCTGGAAAGCCAACATCCAAGAAAGCGTTAAGAAAACCACCTTAGCTTTACACTCCTGCATAAAACCAATCGGAAAGAAATGGGGTATGCAACCACATATGTCTTTCTGGCTTTACGTGTCTATCATTAGACCCATACTCCTGTATGGTGTCTTAGTCTAGAGGACGACTTTAGAAACAGCCTCCAACCGCAACCTACTAAAACATCAAAGATCAGCTTGCATATGCATTAGCGGAGATCTTAGAACAACCATCTCCGCAGCCCTTGATGGTAGCCTACATCTAGTTCCCCTAGGTATCTACGACAAACAGACCTCAGCTTGTGCAGCTGTAAGACTGGAACCTCGTCACAATGGACACTTAATCAGGTAAGACACATAATGGTTATGAATCACCCTAACATTACAGAAAACACCGACCACACCACTACACAACTCAGTTTGGGGCATGACTTCAGGGCAACCATTTCCAGTCGCCTCGAATGGGAGTCGGATTCGATCCAAACCAAACAACTCAATTTACATCTACACGTATGGGTCGGTTTAGAACAGAATCTGGAGTGGGTGGAGGTGTTTTCTCCGAGATGCTTAACCTAAGCATATCTTTTCGACTTCCCGATCATTGTAGCGTTTTCCAGGCGGAAATCATGGCAATCAAAGAAGCCTTGTCCTGGCTGAAAAGGAATGTAAGCATATTAGCATCTTCAGCGACAGCCTAGCAGCAATCAAATCAATGGAAGCAATCTCCTTCAACGAATGCCGACTGTCTCTTAACGAGATGGCGGATCATTTAACCATTCACCTCTTTTGGGTTCCGGTTCACAGAGACATACCAGAGAATTGCAAAGCAGATGAGCTTGCCAGACAGGGCAATAACCTTGACATTCTACCACCAGTAGATATGCTGGGTATGCCCCTTGCTACATGTAAATTGCTGATCAAACAGGATGCGATCAAGAAAGCAAACCGCAGATGAATAAATGGCACATCGTGCTAAATATGCAAGCACTTCTGGCCCAGCCTTAACCAGAAGCCCTGCATGTGCCTAACAACGCTGAACAGATCAAACATCAGCAACATAATCAGTGACCTCACAGGTTACTGACCTATAGGCCAGGCCTGCACACAAAAAGACTAGGCCTTTTTAGCAATGACTTCTGTAGAAGCTATTCGGGCGAGGAAGAGGAGGAAAGTATTACTCACCTTATTTGCTCTTGTCCAGCTCTCGCAGAAAAAAGGAAACTTCATCTGGGAAACCAATTCTTCGATAATCCAGGTGAGCTAGCTAGTATCAGTGTCAGAAACCTCCTACGCTACATAATTAGCTCTGAATGGTTCAATTAGGCGAACTAACATAGGGAATTCGATGGATCCACGTGGTAACACAACTTTATGGTCAAAGTGTGCACAAGCATCGCGTGCAGCCACTACAAGCTAACCTAACCTAACACCTTAATTCGTTTCAGCGTGCTTTATAGTCTGGTCTAAGTGTGCATTTATATCGCGTGCAGCCACTGTAACCTAAGCAAACCTAACCTATAAAACTGTCATGGAGATTTCACAAATAAGTCGTTCGAAATGGGCGTTAAATTAGCTCCAACTCTTTTACTAATGGACTCTTAACTACAATTGTAAATAACAGAGGGAGCCTGAAGCTATAGAGAAAGTCTGGAGCTCGGACTGCTCAGAATCCGTATCAGTTAACCAATAACATGGTGCTGATAGCCAACAAAGTCGACTGATAACAATTCAGTACTTCCAAACTTGCATCGAAGCCATCGCTTTAAAAAAAATGAACTTGATACCTGAAAGCTACAACCCAATGAAACGTCATTGTTAGTCCCTATCTTTGACAGGCAAAAGAATTTCGATCTGTTAGTGGATCCAGAGTTAAACTTTAAGGCAAAAGTCGTGCAAATAGAAATTGGTCCACTACTTCCCCGCTGGAAACAATACAGGGTTAGCATACAGGACAAGATAGACCAATATTATCGCAAAGACAAAAACAAATTGAAAGATTGTTTATGCCAGACCACCATGTTTAGGAGACCACAACCATCTTCCAAGGAAAAATGACATTGCCGGAGTGGATTTGTCAATCGAGATATCAAGGCATGTTTTGAAAAATGAAGGACGACAATGAAGATGCAAATTTCAGTTGCCCGTATTAGTGAATGTCAAATCGAAAGCAAACCAAACCCTTCTTCTCAAAAAAAAACTCATTCAGACCCTGAAGCCATGTAATTAGTGAAATTGTTATTCCCATGCCTAAGCAAAACTGTCAATAATCTGAAACGCTATTTAAATGTAATTAAATGTAAGTCCGTCCTATCACACCAAGATCTCTTCCCAAAGTAATAGACTGTACCACTTTTAGAAACAGGTTCGTCCGCAGATGTTATGTAGATGTAAGATCATCTTACTTCCTGGATACCCTAAGATGGACATGAGAAAATATTTAGTTTCTTTATTCTCAAATCTTCCAAAGGATACAACTTTTTTTTTGAATTTGTTTCCATCCCAGTGATATCTTTCCATCTCGCATTTCTCCAAATCCGTTTGACCCTAATTTCGATTTGCTCTATTTACATTGCGCTACTCTTCGTTACGAATTCATAAGTGCCTACACTCACGGAAAATAGATAAACAAAAGCGCTGCGGATCTGTCAGAAACAATCACAGATAGGCACATCAAAATCTCACATCCATCAAAAATCGAGATCGCCGAAGGAAAGTCGAGCATCCTTACCTGTGTAGAGCGCGCCGCATTGAAAAACCCAAATGAGCAGACAATGCACAATTATACTGACCCCTGTTTCGTGTGATGTCAGATTGAATTCACATCATCTTCGTGAGGATCCTGTTTTTCCTGCGCGCGAAATCGATGTCATTCGCTTTGATGATGATGATGATGATGAACTTATGTGCGTACAATATTGTGGACTTGTGTCCCTGACTTTGATTTGATTGCGTTTTTACCTTTGTAAGGGAATTAAGCCCCGAGGTGAGCACCTCCTGTCCCATTTGAGAATCATGTGTCCTTCCGCATTACAACAAAAGGGATGAAAACTTTGTGAACCGGAACACGGTCACAATCTCATTGCTTCTGCAAGATCATCAACTTCAAGATGAACTCGTTGATGAAGGGCGCGCAACGTCCTAGCTAATTCACGAAACCATCAAGGAGCCCGGAAGTAGACACCATAAGATGATGTATCTTTTTTTTGTCTCTGCAATCAGATCCTTTGTGTGTTCTTGTTTTAAGCAACCATAAAAAGGATTCCCAATACAAGCAGTTATATTGTGGCGATCAAAAGGGGTGAGTCCGTGGACTACTTTTGATTAGATGCGAACATTCAAAAGGACGTAGGAAGATGTTTTAGCATCCTTTTATCAGTCCCCTATTTCCAACCCTGATAATTTTACGGCGTTTCGCTTCTTTTTTTTGCGAGGCTGGCTACCTTTATGTTGTCCTTTGTCAAAGATGCGCTCCTTTATCTTGTGCATTTCGTAGCGGCTAAGATTTGTTTAATTTTCTTTCATTGTTTTCGTATGACCGTCGTTCGTTACGTTCATCTTTACGGCGAGATACCCAAATTGCCTGAAGGGGTCAAATCAGGATTTCTATTCTTTTAGGTATTGCCTATTGTTCGAGGTTGAGGGTATCGTTTTATTAGCCTTGTATTACAATCTAATGTCGCAAGGGGCAATGGCGAATCTTCATCTTCGGAGATTGTCTTCATGTCCGTGTCGTCCTCACCTCCTTTTGGGTGATTTAGTGTGTTACACAAAATTAGGCAATTGCAAACGTGGCGAAATTTATTGGATCCTTTCATATCCGTTTAGGTGACTTTTCGGGGTTTTGGGAAGTTTCCTCCGTGATTTACGAGTGGGATCGTGAATTTTGTGCTAATGGCGTTGCATCTTAGACGCTTGTTGTGTCTAATTGCGTTCATAAATTGGACGTAAAGATGGAGGAATATTGTTTCCCATGAAATATTTTTTTTGTTGTATAGCCATTAGAACGCGACTGTAATTTGGACTCTAATTTTAGTTAGATGCGGTCGAAGCCCTTGCAAATGGAAACTAATGAGGTCGAGTTTATTATTAGAATTGTGCGAAATTTTGTTTGGGATTTCCTTTTCTACAAATCGATCCTTTGAGAATTCACACCAGTCCATCGTTAGGTAGGGATATGATTTCAAGGAATTGATGTGATTGATTGAAAACATAGAGACTAAAAATGAGTAGCCGACTGCGTACTAAATTTTTTCTGACCAACACAATTAAGGGCACTGGATCCGAAGAAAAAACTATTAGTTAGCGAAATATAATTAATAAGACTGTAAGATGTTTTTGACGAGTTTAGACATCAATTCTGTCATCAGTGTTTCAAAATTGTGTTTGAAAGCATAAAACGTTTTTTTGACACTTCAATATTAGGACCAAATTTGTCTTAGAATTCGACAGTTCAAACAAGGACGACTTTTTTAAATCATTTTAGAGCCCCTGAAAAATTCCGACATTCCATCAAAGGCACTAAGATGTCTGTCTGTAGTCCCACATATGCGAATGCTAGCTTTTGGGTTTAAAATGGAAGTCAAATAATCAAAGGTGCAGAAACGTGTCGCATAAAAACAAAAAAATCGCACTAAACGCATAAATTGCGGTCAAGCTTTCAGGTGGACTTAGAGGTACATATGTAGCTAAGTGGGAGAGGATATTAATATTGGTCCTTCCGGTTATTGATGTGACTACCCACAAATTATCCGTAATATGATAGCAAACTTAATTGGAAACTAAGCGATATCGAATATACAAAAATCGTCCAAAATAGCATTTTATACATGTAGATGACTCTTCACAAAAAAGGTGGGATTTAAACCCCAAGAACAATTATTGGACGTATACGGGTATTGTAAGACTTATACTAACTTTTGGAGCAAATACGCAACAAATGAAGTATCCCTTCTGATATATATGTGAAGCGTTAAAAGAAGAACATACGCAAGTACTATCCGTACCTACAACGGGACTTATACTATTCTCAACTATTCCCAGAACTTCACATGTAACAATTTGCATCTAAATTTGTTTTGTGAATCAGTCAGCTTATTTGCTTGAAAGTAGATTCAAGAGGACACGATGCAGATACTTGAGCTTGAATTTATTCTCTGAATACATTGTGCCTTACCCAGACTTTCTTCTGCATCTTTCCAAGCAGAGACAAGTTGAAGAGGAACAAACGTTGGTGCTGCGAAATTTGGCCCCAGGAAAGAAGGCCGCAAACCAAAAATGAAATTAGGCCCCAAAATTTTATTCACAATACAAGTTAAATTTTTTTGGGCTTAATTTCTACACTTATAGTGGGGCAATATTTCATTAAGAATTATTCCCCCATTTTTGGGGCTTTCTTTCATTTTTGATTTTGGGGCTTTATTTCCTGGAGCCTAATTTCGTAGCGCCCAAATTTTGACACCGATTTTATATTCATTTACACGGATATTTAAAAAATAGACATTGAAGAAATTCTGCTACCATTTTCAAAAAAGCAGGCCAATCTACCAAACCACTACAAAGAATATGAAGAAAAGGTGAAATTATCCTGTGAATCATCTAAGAAGATGTGGAGAACCCAAAAACTCCTTCGACGAAGTAGGAAATATTTTGCAATGCTAGTGGGTTTATTTACTTACATTACACAGAACTCACTAAAAAGTCAAAAGTTGAAAATGTATCTTATAGATAATGACCATTGTAGACACTGCGGAGATGAATTAACTCACGAGGATACCTTCCACTTTCTGTGCCACTGCCCTGTCCTCGGACAATGATCGTGACAGACGGATATATCTAAAAATTTAAATTTGATGTCATTCTGTTTTGTAACAACACCCGGAGGAACTAAATATAAATCAGCGACATAAATTAAAGAGCTACACACATACGCGTGAACTACCAACGGGCACAAAATGGATCTACATTTATCTGACTGCAATAAGAACTTAGATCATCTACCTTTAATCTAAATTTAATTATAATCCTCCATATCATAGCCAGCAATACAAAATGCGAGGATGTCCTTAAAAGCATTGTGATACAGCACATCGTATCAGAGTTATAGTCCATACCAAATCAGTTGGCCAACGGTCGAATGCTCAGAGAGAGGATTTAAGAGAAATTTATGATATAAAATAAATAAATTTTAAGAGACCTGCGCATTAGAATGGCCAACTGATTTGGTATGGACTATAGCCTTACTGAATTTGCTGCAAACGAAATGCCACAAATAGCTATCACACGGTTTTCTTAATAAAAGGACGAAAAGGCCTTCACGTCAATAACCGCAGTCAATCAAAATGACCACATTCTGATATATTTACAACGGGGACTCATACAGTACTTTGAATGTCTCAATATTCAGGGCAACAATGGACTCGGACCACTTCATGTTGCAGTCAACAGTCAATCTAACAACGAATGTCGATGGAAGCCTGCAGCCAAGAATATGATTTTCAATGCAATGCAGCAGCGAATTCGAAAGATGCATTGCAGTTAAGCTTTTATAGGAAGATGAGAAGGAAGGAAACCCAGCTTTTATAAGGAGGGGGAAAGAACAAGAAGACCCTGCCTACAATATTGGACCCCATTTCCCTCCGTTATCCTCTTGCGCGCAGAAGCATTGCATTAGCCGTATGAAAAGCGGATAAAGAAAGCCTTGCTCGTTTTGAGCAAACATTTTCATACGTGCTAAAGACCTGGTCAAAAAAACTCAGGTCAAACATTGAACGTTTAAGATCACTACGATTGTCTAGTGCGTATAGCCCAAAAAAAGGGAAAATACGCCGCGGCGCTTATTTCCTTCTCGAAATGGAAATAACCACCTCGGCTTAGCATGTATCCACACTCGCACGCCACCTAAATAAAACAGTGAGCCCAAGCAGGGGGTTTGCAGGTGGGCAGCATGACCCCCTACTCATATTCAAACTTTGCGTACGCCCAAACATGAATAGAATTTCAATTCTAAATGGCAATAACAGCTGCGGGTGTTAATGCTTTTTGGTGGCGGGGCTTATTCCCATTTTCGTTTGGGAAATTATCCCAATGGGGATTATTGCACTGCACCGACTACGACGTTTAGAGGGATTGGATATCAGCCCTCAATTTCCAGACAGAAAGAAATGGGGGAAGAGGTCGTTTTAAGTAGGAAGCACAATTAGAAATCGACGAACCGACATAAAATGGACAACAGGATGAAGTAAGCTTAAGATGGAGCTACTTATAGAGTGATTGGTTGAAGACCAGGTCCAGCGTACAGTACAACAAACAAAATCTAGTCCTAATGTGCTACTAAAAGGTGATCAATCAAGAGGTATTTTTTTCAAAAGGGGATTTTTGACAGATGCCGCGTGAGTCGTGTCAAGTTTATTCAGCACTCATTGACATTTCATCATGGATAGACTTGCATCCGAACAACATTTCAAATGGTTCAGTGAATGGGTACTCGAGAGACTTGCTGAAGATTCACTGTTTTCGACCAACATTTTGTTCAGCGATGAGGCCCATTTCTGTCTCAATGGATACGTCAATAAGTAAAATTACCGTATATGGGCCGAAAAACAACCAGAAGACGTTTAAGAGCTCCAGTTACATCAACTTAAAACAACCGTGTGGTGGGGTTTTTGGGCGAATGTAATCATCGGTCCGTATTTCTTCAAAGGCTGGTGCCAACGTCACTTTCAATGGGGCTCGTTATCGCACCCCGGACTATTTTTTGCCAGCAATGGAGGCCCGAGATCTCGGAGACATTTGGTTCCAAGAAGACGGCACTACTTGCCATACAGCCCGTGAAACAATGGATATATTGAGAGACCGCTACCAGTGACCAGTGAATTGAAAGATCATGCGATATCACACCGTTAGACTTTTTTTCTTTGAGGCTACGTATAGTTTAAGGTATTTGTGGATAAAGCTCGCCCTAACCGACGAATATGATCGCCGAAACTGATCGCCGAAACTGCTCGTGCTCGCTGTTTTTCTCATGTAGGGTCTGGTTCCAAAGTCGCTCTCTGTTTTTTTTTGATTATTTCGTGTTGGTTGGCTCCGATGAAATGAATGCTCGCCAAATGTGTTCGTCGTGTAGGGGTTAACGCAAATGAGCAAGTTCTGCTAGAATGTTCGTCGTTTAGGGCTACCTTAGCCAGCTACTATTGAAGCATTGGAGGCCAACATTACCCGATTTACAAGTGACTTCGCGAGATACTGATGAATATGCTCGAACGCATCATCAAAAATTGGAATGTTCACATGGTCGAGCTAAGGCGCAGTTGCAGCCAACATTTGAAAGGGATTATCTTTAGAAAGCGGATGTGAAGAATGGTTCTTTAGATTAACAATAAATATTTCACGATATATTTGATTTGTTGGGTTATTTCGCATTTTTAAAAAAATACCTCTTGACTGATCACCCTTTATAAGGGATTTAGTGTGTTGCGCTGTGGTATGAAAGTGGATCTTAAGGATTCGCCATATATCCACTCATTTAAAACCATCTCTAGTTGCATATAATATGGGGAGGAAGCATTTCACTTTCGTGATAGGTAATTGGCACCGATTTTCAAAGCGATGGGCTCCATCATAGTAATGTTCGCTTTGGATTGAAATGGCCGGACTGGTATTGGGAATATTAGTTGTTGCCTCTACCTCCACTTTGCCCACACAGCTTCTGAAGAATTTATTGGTGAATTTGAATGTTCCAGACATCTTTGGAAAAACAGTATGTAGCTGCTTTTGATGAGAACGGATTCTTGCCAGATATTTCAGCACAGCCAAGAGCCTTTCGATTGTCATAAAAGTCTCGTTTGAAGCACGATACAATAAACGGTAAGACGGACCAGCATCAGCCAGTATTTCTTTATTTTGGCATTGAATGATGAAAGCTTAGCTGAGTCGTACACTCGTCTTCAAAAAGAGATGTGGGCGCTCTGTTTCAACTTGAAACACAAGGAAATATGGTGTGCGATTCAAAGGCCAGAAGTTATCTTCGAAACACAAGTGAACATTGTTAATACTCCACTCTCAAAGAATGATCAAGGATTTTGTTCAAGTTAACTTCCATATATCTAATCCTCCCATCTACCATTTGTGCAAGTTCAGTACCTTAACAAACTAACGCAATCAACAACCAGCTCCAACTTCCCTTCCAAGTCCTACCCATATTTACCATACCACGCTGTCACCATTGTATTACCATTCTTCGAATCGAATAATACAATTTATTACCATAATTCCCCAACACAATAACAATTATATGCGTACCAACAATTCCCCATTATTAACTTTTCCTTTTCGATAGCCAATGTCTTGCCTTCGAGACTATACACTCAAGTCGCACCACAATACACCATGCATAGGTAGCTCTCAGCTCTCAGCGTGGTAGGTGTTTTTGTTCGTCATTTTGGCGGTCTGCCAAAAACACTGTTGGCCAACAGTGTTGCCAACAAAAGAGCTTTGTTTCCGCGCCTGCTTGATGTTGTTTTCGCTTTCTTGTGCACACGTACACCACAGTTCGCATACGAATTGTGTCCAAAACACAGGCCAACACACACACGTTTTTGTTCAACAAAGTCCACTCGTGTCGAAAACTGTCGAATCATCCAATTCAATTATTAAGCACCAACCGCCAACCTCTGCATCGTCCATCCATCGTCGCGTCGTCCGTCAGTTTGGAGTTGGTCTTGTCGCGCAGGAGCAAGGTGTAGTAGAGGGACGCACATTGCTTGTACACCTTTTACTTGGCCACTATTCCGACAATCGGATTTTACCTAATCAACCTACTGTACGTTAATTCAATGAGCTAACAATTGACGTTGTACCAAGGCTGGGGGGGGGGCTATCGGAATAAAAATGGCAGTTACAATAAATTGAATGACACTACACAAATACTGCGCGTATAGCGTAGTGTCAAATTGAATTCAGTACTTGGCGCGCACTTAGTGCTGGCCCAAAGGCCATGCGGCAGAGGGTTTGAGTTCTTTGAGTTCTTTGAGTACCGTTGTTGGTAAGGTGTCCACTAGATGTCAGAAGCAATCAAAAATGACAATAATCACAATTATTATCGCAGTATCTCACTGTGGGCTTTGGGTGTATATACCCACCGCTAGATACAAAATCAGCTTTCTTAAGACAGCGGCACCGCCGCCGCCCCAGCCGTGGTGGTAACATTCCAGTTGCTGGTAACTGTGTACCGGCTACTTAGGTACGTGTGTACCTGCCTTTTGTTTGGTTTCTATTTTCATTTTAATTGTCGCAATTGTACGCCGAAAGTGCTCTAACAAAATGTTTTCCAATTTTTGTTTCTCCATTTTTTCCACTATGTATCTATGGGCGTGTATTTATATGTATTTCTGTATCTTTTGCGTTGTTAGATTGTCATAGATTGTTAAGATTGTCGATTGGATATAAATCCGATTATTGCACGATATTTGAGTACCACTGGCGAAAACAAGTGAATAATAGCGATTGTGTGGTTTATTGGTAATTTCTCTCCAGTCGTATCTCTATATTTGCGGTTTGGCCTTTGTCAGATTGTTAACTGCAATTTTACGTAATTATCCAATTATGTGACATTAGGCAATTGTCCAAGTGGTTTATTATTGCGAAAAAAATGAAATGATTGTAGGTGACCCAGTTAGGTGAGAGAAGAAACTGTTTTTTGTATTTTTTATTTATAAATACAACGGTGATAGTGAGATTTAGAAAACGGTTTCCATTTTAAAAGTCGGCTTTGTTAGCGGGACATTGCCGAATTGATTGACTGTTTTGCTGCCTGGGATTTGGTGGTTTGTTAGGTTTTAGTTGGGGACATATTTAGGTCTGTGAACGGTTTGGTATAGATGTGAGGTATTACCGAACTGTGAGGAGAATGATTCTACTGTGAAAGTTGAGAAAAAAGTTGAGATAGCTGGGAATGTATTAAGTAAAAGATTGCATAAGAAACTGAAAATGGGTAAATCAACAGACATCAGATGTCCTTGAACCAAAAATACGTTTTTAAGGAAAAAGTTAGAGAAACACTTTTGTTGAATATGGTTTGGAAAGCTATTAAACATACAAAAAACCGAAATAGAATTCAAACAGTCATTTGACTAAGCAAAACAGCAAGTGAGCTGAAAGTTTGTCAACATTTTATACCGCAATAGATATTTTTCATAGGAAAATGACATCTGTTGTGACAATATTTTGGAAGATTGGAAGATACTCGTTAGACGTTTTTGTTAAAAAAAATATAAATTTGGCGCAACAGGCTTCTTAGAGACCAAGACATAGCCTTTTCCCGGTACCATTGACGTGCGCATGTATGCTTCATAAAGACGAGACATACAGTTAAAATAAAATTGGATAGGCTGTACTAAGTTTTTCATTATAATTAATAATACTAGCATGAGAGTGAGTGAGAGGGTCTATAAAAAATTATAATTGGTAATACTAAAAAGTTGTGAATCTAACCGAATCCTTGCGCTTTGCTTAGATGTACTCTAACGTACATTCAGGAATACATTCGGGACAGATGCAACCACTGTCATTACAATTTCTGTAATTTTCTAAATAACTAGGTCAATCCTATACATAAGTCTACACCGAAGAAGTTTACCCAACATTACAGGATCGATGTAGAACGTCTCAGAAATTGCTGGGACATACATAACATAATATATGACCAAACCATGAAAGAAGTAGCTATTCAACATTAAGCTCTCTATGCTCACTCTGGTGTTCCTCTCTATATTTATCTCGGCGAGTTATTAACATCGAAGATTTGATTTCATGGCCTTGGTTGTATAGTATTGTGTTAAATTTTTTCGAGATAAGCCTGGGGTTCAACCAACCAATCCCTACAAGGAGTAGGTCCTAACACAATTGCCTTCAGTCGCGCACTTCAAGTTTGATTAGTTCGATTTTTACCTGTGAACGACATTTAAGGCTGGGAATGGAGTCATATAGGGTGCGCCAAATTATATCGGTTTTTAAACGCTGAATAACTTTGACATTTACCAACGGATTGACTTGAGTAGACATGTTTTCAAAACGTCAATTCAGCACAATTGTAACCATAAATCGCTTTACAACGAAACAATAGTCCGAAATTGTGATTTAAAATATTCGCTCAGTTGTATTAACTCATCGTGCATGATATATGCACAAAATTCGACACCCAACGACAAATAGTGTTGTCAGACGGTTGAGAACGGGACGATGGGATATCGTTGACATGCCGTTGAACTGGTTGAAGCGGTATGAGAGCCGAGAACCACCATATGTTTTACTTTTCGAAGAATTTCGCATGGGCTCATGATACCCATTGCTTCAACATATCAAAGAGGACTATGATGATCGGGATCTTTGTATTACTTGTAATGATATATTTATTACTACAATGCCTTATAAGACCGAAGAAAGAGTTAAAGCCCTCATAAGGTTGCCAAGCTAGGCAAAGTCTCTTACAACTTCAAAGTTTAAGCAAGCGATTGGAATATGCTGTCCAATTTCTTCCTTTCCTGCTTTTGAAAATACGGCGATAACATTTCGATTTCCACTAGTTGCTCAGATTTTCGGAACATTGTGAGCCTGTTTTAGGCTCAGTAGTCTCGCACAATTCTCTCAACAACTTTGGATTTTGTTGAAGAAATACCTATCAGTAAATTGGAACTGGCCCTCCAGGTTGGGGATTGTGCTTTGGGTCAACTACCCACCCAGGGAAAGAACCATATGTTACGAAGCAACCAATAGTCCTAAACTGCTTCAAAGATGAACCGGGCAAAAAGAGGATGAAAAGCTGTGACATCTACTACGGACCGTGTAATAGTGAGCAAAAACCACGACCATTCAAAGCGGATTTGTTATAAGTGCCAGACTTAGGCAAGAAGTCTTATGTTTTCAAGACATTAGCAAACGCATTGTAACAATTGTAACAACATAAGCCTTATATGCGCTCACGCTCCGACGGAGGAAAAAAATGATTTAACTAAGGATTGCTCCTTGACAAAACCTATGAGCGACTGCCATATTACGATGTTTAAATTGTGCTGGGAGATTTTAACACATAGGTAGGAAGAGAAGACATCTTTAGCAGTTTTGTCGGAAAACACAGCCTACACGACAACACGCAAGAAATCCCTGGTTTGATGAGGAATGCCGACAGATGCTCGCAGCCAAGAACGAGTCCTACAAGGCTAAGCTGCTGGTTAAGACGAGAGCTGCTAATGAGCTCTATAGGCAGAGAAGAAGAGAAGAACACCGGTTTTTCAGAAAGAAGAAAAAAGAATAACAAAAGTTTCACCAAAGTGTAAAACGTCAAAACCAATAATACAAGGCTCGAACGGAATTCTCTTGAGATGAAAAATGAAATATCGTAGTTGAGACACAGTGTTAAACGGCGATGACGAACAACATTCCGCTGTCAGGTAGAACGAACCATTCAATATTGGCAACGACAGCGAAAACTGCCAACCAACCAAAAAAAGTGGACCGTCTAAACTGCGCCAACCACAGAGGCATAACTCTCCTCAACATCTACTAAAAGATCCTATCTGCTGAAATATATGAACGCGAGAAAACGGTTACCAACAACCTGATTAACCCTCATCAGCGTGGTTTGAGGCTTGGAAATCATTTCGGGCGATCATGTGGTCAAATCTTCTACGTCCATAAATGTAACGTGCGATACTGTTGAATTATCATTAAGCTTTCGTTTAAGCTCGTTGTTACAGGTACCAAAAATCTCACAACCGAAGAGCATAATTGGGATGAGAAGAGTTTTTTTTTTTTTTTTTTTTAAATTCTGACCTGCCTAAGCAGTAATATACACATCGACCTAAAAGATCTATTGTGCTTGTCGTCAGATGCTTTTTAGGTTAGTAGCGCTTCTACTTTCCTAATGTAGCTGATAATACTTTCAGCCGAAGATTTCCTCAATTCTTCGGGACTTAAGAATTCCCTGAAGAAAGATTCTCTTCTCATACCGTAAAGGGCCGGGCATTCACATATGATATGCTCGGCTGTTTCGTCTTCTTCTAGACATAGTCTGCACTCCGGTGAGTCGACTAGACGCATTTTGTTTAGGTGATATCGAAGACCGTGATGACCAGTTAGGTAGCCTACTAAGTTTTTGATATCGTGCCTGCGAAGATTTAGTATCTTGTCGGCATCTGATTTGAAGGGCTGAATAGCTCTTTTGGCCTGTCTTAGGCCTGGGATGTTTCCCCAGTATGAAACACATCTGTTTTGTTCCCAGTTTTTTATAACTAGATTTATGGCTGATTTGGGGATTGCACAGAAGGGTTCAGGTCCAATGAAGGGGGTTTCGGAACCTTTTCTGGCTAGTTCATCAGCTTTTTCGTTACCTTCAACTCCCTTATGTCCGGGGACCCACCATAGTTTGGTTTTGTTCCTGGAACTGAGTGTTTGGAGGGAGTTGAAGCAGTGTAGTACTGATTTGGAGTCAATGATGTGTGAGCTAAGGGCTTTTATAGCTGCTTGACTGTCCGTGAATATATGGATGTTTGCGCCTTTAATACCTGAGTTGTGTATTAGGTTTGCGCATTCTTTTATGGCATGGAGCTCAGCTTGGAATACACTAGGGTTTTTTCCCATAGGTATTGAGATGTTTTTATTTGGTCCATGTATGCCAGCTCCTACCCCTGAGTCCATTTTAGAACCATCCGTATACCACTTTAGGCCGTTTAGGCAGTTTGGAGGGTTGTTGCTACACCATGCTTCTCTGGTTGTGATCTCCGTTGAGAATCTTTTGTCGAAGCATAGTGTCTTTGGTAAGCGGTCTGTAACCGCACAGATCATGTCAAGTTCTGGAAGTTCGGATAGAAGTTCAATTAGTTTTAGATGTTCACTAATGTTTAATTCTTCCGCTTGTGTCAAACTTGCTGAGCTGCGAATTGCCACTTTTTTTATGTAAATGTGGAGAGGTGTTAGTCCTATTATGGCTTCCATAGCCGCCGTGGGACAGGTACGCATAGCTCCGGTAATGCCCAGACAGGCAAGCCGTTGTACCTTGTTTAATTTATTTATAGTTGTTTTTTGGGTGACTTTGTTCCACCATACTATTGAAGCGTATGTTATAATGGGCCTGACCATGATCGTGTAGATCCAGTGTGTGGTCTTTGGAGAGATTCCCCAGGTTTTACCATACATGCTTCGGCAAGCCCAGAAAGCTTTGGTTGCTTTTTGAATTTTGTTGTTGATGTGGGAGTTCCAGCTTAGTTTTTTATCGAGGATCACTCCAAGATATTTTACTTCGTTGGAATACTCAATGTATGTACCATTTATTGAAATTTGGGTAAGATTTAATTTCCTCCTTTTTGTAAAAGGGACGATGATAGCCTTGCTGGGGTTTATTGAGAGACTTTCTTTATTACACCAGTCTATGACTATCTTAAGGGCGTTTTGCAAACGTGTTGTAACTTCGTTTGGTTCTTTGCCCTTTATTATGATGACTAGGTCATCGGCGTATCCAATTATATTGAAACCTGCATTACTTAGGTCTTGAAGTAGGTTATCGATAACCAGAGACCATAGTAGGGGTGAGAGTACTCCTCCCTGAGGGCAGCCTTTAACGGCTGTTACTGATACTGAGGTCTGTGCTGATGAAGCAGTTATTTTCCGACTTTCAAGCATCGCTTTGATCCATTTGATGGTGGGATGATCTATTCTTCTATGAGTCAAAGCATTTGATATGGAGTCATATCCAGTGTTGTCAAAAGCGCCCTCTATGTCTAGGAAGGCACATAAAGCTACTTCTTTGTTTTCGTATGCACTTTTTATTTGTGATGTTAAACTTAGAAGTGCTCCTTCCGTGGATTTACCTTTTTGGTAGGCGAATTGACATGGGTGCAGAGGAGTGCTTTCATTTAAGCACTCTCTAATGTGTACGTCAAGTATTCTTTCCATTGTTTTCAGGAAAAACGATGTTAAGCTTATTGGACGGTATGATTTAGGTAGTTCTATTGGTTTGCCTGGTTTGGGGATAAATACCACGTTTACCTCCCTCCAGGTTTGTGGTATGTAGCCCCAATTGAAACTAAACCTAAATAAGGCTACCATAGTGGGTAGGAAAAAGTCCAAGCCCTTTTGTATAAGAGCAGTAAAGATTCCGTCTGTCCCTGGTGCCTTGTACGGTTTAAATGAGTTGATCGCCCATTTGACCTTATCCGGAGTGAAAAGTTTGCCGGATAAACTATTAATCCTTTTCAGGTTTATAGGGGGTGAGTCATCTATCATGTGTTCATGAAACTCAGTTGTGATTGTAGAGCCGGGAAAGTGTACCTGAAGAAGTGTGGTCAACGTTTCTTCCCGGTCGCATGTGATTTTACCGTCAGCTTTGACTAGTAATCCCATGCAGTTTGTTTTGAGAAGAGTTTAGCTATAATTTTACTTGCTGCAACCGGAGTTATGTGTTGTGAGGACCACAGCATCCTTAGGCTCCCGTACATTTTACCTAGTGCGAGACGTACATATGTGATTGTCCCATGTGAGCTTATTTGGGAATGTCACGACTAGATTGCTTGCAGTATTGACAAACTGAATATCTGCGCCGTTTAATTTTATTGGAGGAAAATATGACGTGTCCCACTTTAGTCCTTGAAATCAAAAGATATTTAGATTTATTGGGATTAACAGCAAGACCATTTTTTTCTGCCGTTCATCATTTTGATGATAAAAAATTCATGATCTCGACGAGTCTGTGTAGTCAGCAGTGGATACGAATGTGAAAATAGAACCACAATCTGGAATATTTGTCGGTTTTCCAATACCAATTTCTTTAATGTTTCTCCAAATCTTTTGGCCATCAAGCGTTGGGTTAAGTCGCGAAGAATAAAATCGTATTTTTGATTCGCATATTTTACTTACGATCATGTTACGAAAGGCTTTATAAGCGATATGATACTCTTCCAGACGAAAGAGCGCTTCAAGCGCTTCAAGCGCTTATAAGCTATAAGTCTCGTTCGCAAATATTTTTTTATTTTATTTTTATTTTATGTATAGCAGAAAACCAAGGGCTATCTTGATGTTTAATTTGTTTGACAGACGGCAAACTGAATGCCCGACATCATAAAAGATGCCATATGTCAGCATAATCCTTAATATCGCCATCTTAAGATTCTGAAAAAAATAGACTTTTTCATTTTTCTAAGTTTCCATAGCCCTCCAATAGTTGTACTCTATCCCAGGTTCTATGTACTACCTCACATCCTAAACAAAAAAGTAAGCTGTCATGTCCGTACTGACTACTACAACTCTTACCTGCTGTCATCTTACAATATCACTTAAATCAGTCAAGGACAACAATTGGCCGTTTCCAATTTCTTTTATTTTATAAGAATCTCCTCGCTAAGGTACCTCAATCACGCGATAAGATCGCGAGCATTCAAAAGAATTGACAGTTGCAATGCGGAAAACCCCTTTCCTCCATTCCTCCAACAAAAAAAAAATCTTCTCACGAAATTAGAACAAGGAAGTAGAAAAGAAAATAATAGGAAACATATTCAAGGACAAAAACCCTTCTTTTGTCCCAAAAATAACATCCTTTTACACGGTTACTTCGTGGAACAGATGTATCTCAATCTTACAAGGGTTGATCGCGATGCGTTGTAAAAATCAAATTTCATATCAAATCAAGAGAAAAGAGAGACAATACGATTGTTGTTAGATATAGAGGCGTAACTGTATCTTATTGAATGTAGATCAAGGACATTTGTTTGTTGCCAAATGTACAAGGAGATAGGGGAAAGTTTACCTACTGGTCACATGTACAACTGAGAAGTATCACTAATACAAAATGCCACATAACGTAAATCTATTCTTTGACTGAAAAGTCCTTTTTAAAATGCAAAGAATCCTAGCTGATTAAAAATTCGTAACGGCTAACATTCAGTTGAATCCTTTTTTATGTTCCACCATTGAAAAGTCATAAATCAGAGAAAGGCAATGAATGCTCCAATTGTAGGAAATGCAAATCCTTGCATATTCTTCTCATTATCCAAGGACGTTATTCATACGGATACTTGAAGATCTCCGAGGTTTGTCAATGCAAAAATATCCTTGAATTGCAGAAAAGAGATCACTACCATTGTCCTTGTCAATTGGCATGGAAAAATGCCAAGTCCTTGTAAGATTTCGCTTCTTAGAAAAATCTATAATGTCCTTGTGCTCAACTCGAAGACATGTGTGTAAGATTAACGCATGTAATCGATACTTTATTGGGGAATTCAAATGAGTGCGCTCTTTCGCAATTGACTTCTCTGCCTCTTCGTTTGCGTATAACGAATACGAACAATCGATGATTTATGCATGGTTTATCCTTGAAAAGGATTGAACTCAAAATATCGTTACCATGCGAATTTGAATTCTCGAATGATGTTCCCGAAATGTGTGTATCCTTTTGAATAAATTAGTTTTTCCTATTCACTGTGTCAGAGATAACACATGCCTGTGTTAGGAATGAATGGAAACCCTTAAAAGGTGCACACACGCACTTCACCCGATTGGACAAGGACTTTTTAATAGTTTCTAACTATTATCCCGAATTTCGCTGTGTGGCATCGATGAATGGTGGACATGGAAATCCTCCTCCTTTTCCTCCTCCACTGGGTACTTATACTGTCACAGGGGATTTTCGATTCGTAATGGTTTGATGACTGTTTAAACACCGATGAAAGGACATTGGACATTTTTCGAATTGAATAAAACAGCGGGTGGACATGGTCCATTGTAGGTTTTCCTGAACTATCATTTGGTTGAAAAAAAAAGGATTTGTCAATGAGTTGAACAAATGAATGAATGAAATCGTTTGAATGAATCCCTCGGTTGGTATGTGTACCTACTTGACGAGAGTCCTTTCATCGGACATGCTTTTCTCGAGAAGGATTTTCTATGGTTTCACTGGTTTGGGCCTTTGTTGGGGTGGTATTATCAATTAACGAATTCTATGAGGTTGTATTTATCCAATGAAGCCTTTTATTTCGAACTTTTCGGCTGTGAGGGAAGACACCTTTTAGTTGGAAGAGTATTAAAATGTTTGACAGTATGTAAGCTAGTGTTTGTGTTCGTCTGTTACTGAGCTGCATTTGAAGGAATATTAGTTTTGGTGATATCTGGACTCCAAAGCACTTTTTTAAACGGAGTCTTGTGGGATAGTTGGCATTGGACCTAATGGGTGACTGTGCCAGAGCAGGATTGGTGCTCAGCAGGAATCTCTCATTGTACTTTCTTTGGAAGAGTGGAAGTTGCAGCATTATACAAAATCCTTCATAAATCCAGCTTTGGCCAAATTTGTTTCGTTATTAGACTAAGATTTGATTTGCTGTAGCACCATGTCTGGCGAGCTCATCAGGCTTACAGTTCCTTCCCTGGCATGTCATTATTCCCAGGCACCCAGCAAAGGTGAATGTTAAACTGCTCTGACATATTTAGCAAAGATGAGCAGGGTTGTCTTTGATTGTATAGAGACTGATTGTATAGAGACTGACCGCTTGGATGTGCGAGAACATGCTAATATCTTTGGCAGATATTACACTCTCACTCAGCCAAGATGAGGCTTCTTTAATCGCCATGAGTTTCGCCTCCAACAGGCTTCTGTGATCAGGAAGACGGTAAGCTCCGTCATTTGCTTCAGCCTCATCGATATATAACTGGATCAAGTGGCCAGTTTGTGTATTTGACTACTGTTGAAGTAAGCTGCCATTTGCCAAAAATATCAAGGGGTAGAAGGTGAAAGAGAATGTCGAGTGCTGCTGAGGGTATTGTACAAATAAGTTCCTGGCTAAATTTGGACATGACAAGTCATTTTGCCCATACTATCCAAACGAGAAGCAGCCTTTGTGCTTTGAGTGACCTACCCAACCAATTAAAAAAACCATTGTTACGAAGCTACCAATAGGCTCGGAAAGGTCTGATATTATTGTTGACGACGCTGCTAAATGAAAAAAAGGCCAACGACGTTCGTATCTGCACCTGGAATGTGAGAACATTAAACAAGAGAGATGCAGGCGAGCAGCTAGCGGAAGCCCTAAACTGCTACAAAGCAAACATTACTGTCATCCAGGAAATACAATGGGATAAGCCGGGCAAAAAGAGGATGAAAAACTGTGATATCTACAATGAACCGTGTTATAGTGAGCAGAAACAGTGACTATTCGGATCAACCAAATTGATCACATTGCGATAGACAAGAGGCACGCATCCAGTATTTTCGATTTGCAAACCTTCCGAGGGGCTAACATCGACTCGGACCACTAACTTGTTGCAGCCAAGGTATAAGGATGCGGATATCTACCACGCTACAACAAACCAGAAATACTGTGAAAAAACTGCAATCGCAAGAGACCGTCAAGCCCTTCGCACAACGCGTATCCCATATCCATCGAATGTCGCAGAACAATTGCAACGAACCTAACAAGCCATTAGATCAGCCGCAACTGATGTGCTAGGTTTCTCGCGGCCACCAGCAAGAAACCCCAGGTTTGATGAGGAATGCCGACAGATGCTCACAGCCAAGAACGAGGCGTACAGGGCTAAGCTGCAGGTGAAGACGAGAGGTGCCATTGAGCTCTATAGGTAGAGAACAAGGGAAGAACACCGGCTTTTCAGAAAGAAGAAAAAAGAGCAAGAAAAGAGCGCGATCGAGGATATAGAGAGGTGCCACTCCAGGAACGATGGTCGCAAGTTTTACCAAAGTGTAAAACGTCAAAGCCAGGGATACAAGGCTCGAACAGAATCCTGTCGAGATGAACAAGGAAATATCGTAATTGAGACACAGTCGATTGTGAGGATATGGAAGAACTACTTCTGCACTTCATTCTGCTGTCAGCCAGAACAAACCCTTCAATATTGGCAACGACAGCGAAAACTGCCAACCATCCGAGCAATATCTTAACTAAAACTTAATAAGGCAGCCGGAGCTTTATAAAGCCGGCGTAGATATCCACGAACTCATTAGCCAAATATGGTAGGGTGAAAGTATGCCTGAAGAATGGAACCTAAGCATCGTTTGCTCGATCCACAAAAAAGGAGACCCTCTGAACTGCGCCAACTGCAGAGGCATAAGTCACCTTAATATCGCCTAAAAGATCATATTTGCCGTAAGATGTGAACGCCTGAAACCGTTTACCAACAACTTTATCGGCCCTTATCAGTGAGGTTTTAGGCCAGGAAAGTCCACAACCCATCAAATTTTGACACTTTGGCAGATCCTGGAAAGAACCCAAGAAGTCCAAATCGATACCCACCACCTATTTATCGATTTCGAAGCCGCATACGACAGCATTTATAGAGACGAACTATACAGAGCCATGTCTAGTTTTGGTATATGGAGAATTCTCGCTGCTCCATTAGTGTCGGAAATGACCTCACCGACCTCAAAACATTCGATATCAAAAAAGGGTTTAGGCAAGGCGATGCCCATGGTGTTGGCTCAGGAGTTTTGCACAATCCGCGCCAACACCATAGGCACAACTTTCCAAAATTTGTGCAACTACTAGCATACGCCGACGATATTGACATTATTGGCAGGACTCAACGTGATCTCATAGCCACGTTTGCTAGTATAGAGAAGAAAGCGGCAAAAATGGGTTTAGCAGTAAATGAGGGTAAGACTAAGTATATGCTATCAACACGAAAGGACACACAACATCGACGAATTGGACAGAACGTCACCATTGACAGATATAACTTTGAGGTAATACGGGACTTTGTCTACCTCGGCTCCGCTATTAACTCTGACAACAACATCTCGTCAGAAATCAAACTAAAAATTACTCTTGCCAACCGCTGTTTCTTCGAGCTAAGAAGAAAATTTAGTAGTAAAGCCGTCACTCGAACTACTAAGGAGAAACTTGGTTAAATTTCTGTTGAGAGATATGTTTTTGAAAGTAGCTATGGTAGATCCTTACATCAAATCAAATTCCATAATCCTTGCTCATTTTTGAAGATCCATAATCCGGTGACATACAGCCGGATGAACAGACGGATATGGCTAGATCGATTCACCGAATATTTCATTTTACAACCTTTGCTATCAACTGAATTGCAGTTATCTCATATGACTCACTTTCACTCTTCCCAGATCCAGATGGCCACTCCATATTCTATGCGAAGAAGTGAATTTTTGCAAATCACATTTTTACCAAAAGCAAACACAAAAAGGATACGACGAAAAGAATCTCCACTATAGTCCTACAACAATACCCGCATGACATGAGTGTTTCAAGATTCATTTGATACCCGTCCAGTCCACTTAACTTGACCCTCAAAACCCATAATGCGATAGTGTAACATCAATCAATCAAGAAATGTATTTTTTATCGATCATGCAACATGACTTGCAAGACGCACTACAAGCCATCTCACAGCCGCACAGGCATTCCAATGTTCTTACTCAGGTCGAGTTTGCATACACGCGAAGTAGGTACTTCCGAAATTGGGGCGTCATTCTGTCTGGTCTGTCCGAAGACCACATGTGTGTTTTCCCTTTTTAAGGCTTAACCGAGATACATGCACTCTTATGCGGGACAATGGGGATTTCGCATTATCTTAAGGACACTTGACAATAAGTTAAAAAAATGTTTTCTTGACAAAAAGATGACATGCTGTATCTGTGTATGTATCTGCAACCACAAAAAAGGGATAAGTATCTATTCGCAATTCCATTCTCATTTTCTCAAGTATTCTTTTTTTTTGGCAAACAATTGGAAGGGGAATTAGCAGTCTTTTAGGAATTTGTGATTTTTTTTTGTGTTTGCTTACTATGTCCTTAGAAGAACCTCAACTTAACGGAATACCAATTGATACTCTTGAGATCAATCGCTAGATTGGTATCAACGAAATGCATACATTTGGGAAAGATTTGTGAGAAAAAGAAACACAACGCACATGAGAAGCATCGCAAGCAATGACAAAGGAAGGATCAAAATGACAATTCCAGAATCGGAATCCTTATTACTGCAAAGCAATCGAACAAGGACAAAGAGATGAGATAAAAATTAATTCTCCCAGTTGGAAGTATGAAGACTGTTTGCCTTATCCTTTGCTCCGCAGACTCGGAGTGTGTTTGTGTCTATCCTGAACCAAATTTTCCATTATTATTTTTTTTTTGTTCTTTGTGTCCGTCTGTCCAGGCATCAATCGATATGGCAGTCCATCTGACAGTTGTATCTTTCAGGTTCAATGGAATTCTCGATGGGATCGATCATATTCGCATTTGAACTCGATTCGATTGGCAGCCAACAATGGCGGTGAGTCTTTGTGCCCATAATGGATTATGTCCTTTTGGCGAATTGAATATCGAGTTTACTTGCGCTTAATAAGCATGTGGGTAATACAAACATGGATGTATACAATTGCCGTGAATGCGACGGGATTTGGATACGATTATTGCGATTGTTTTGGCGCATAGAATGCGAATTAGAATTTTTGAATATGAAAATGAGAGAATTGTGCAATTGTTATTGGGGTTTTGTTTGCTAAGATTAAGGATGGCATTGAGTTGGTATTATGGATTTGGAGAGTCTTGCAATTGTCGGACGAGGATATGACCGGGTGCCAAGGGAATCGGGCGAGTTTTATTGTTACTTGAAGTCAATTGAATTCATCTTAGAGAGGGATGTATGTATGGGAAAACTATTGTTTATTAGTAACTACAGAACATTGGAGCTTGCAGTTGTATCTACGGATGGATGTAAGTTCAAGGTATGGGCTGCTTCCTTCACATCGAAAGGAGCTTTTGAAAACACCGAACATGCCCAAATAGACAAATGCATCCATAACACACATGCTTAACAGTAGAAATATAAATGCTACATAGGGGAATGACAAAATCAGCGTTACGGATGCGAATGGTTGCCCATAGGGAGGTGTTTTATCCCCCCTACTATTGTCCATCGTTGTAAATGAGCTACTAAACATACTCAGAAATGATGGTTTCTATGTCCAAGGATACACCGATGGCATTGCGATCCTATTCAAAAGAAAAATTCGAAGAAATAACTTCAGAACTCCTACAGAGGCCACTAAACCGCGTTGCCGACTGATGCATTAAAGTTGGTCTAATTGTCAACCCCAAAAAAGTACCATAATTGCATTCACGAAAAGACGGAATCGGGATAAGCTAAAAAAAACCCACTCTGCTTAGTGAAACAATAGAATTTTCAAAAGAAGCTAAATACCTGGGACTAACTCTGGATTAAAAGCTCACTTGGAACTCTCACCTCACAAAAACCATAGACAAAGCCAGAATCTCTCTGTTTACCAGCAGACGTCTAATTGGTAAAAGCTGGGGGATAAACCCCAAAATCATGCTATATCTCTACACAGCCATAACCAGACCAATTTTCACATATGCAGCTCCCGTATGGTGACAAAAGTTAACACAAGACAAGCTCAACAGTCTTCAAAGACTAACTTGTGTATGCACTACGAGCACAATAAGAACAAATTCCACTGAAGCCCTGGAAGTTATCCTAACCCTTCCACCTCTTCATCTTCGTACACAGAAAGAAGTCATGACAAATGCTTTCATGCTCTTATCTGATAATACCGAACACTCCGAGCTAATCCATCCTGAAATTGTTATGGAACTGAATAAAGATGAAATACTTGAAATCACCATGACAGATAACTGTCTACCCAAATTCAACTTCAGCCAAAATTTCAAGGTAACATTCCCAAATCGTAAGAATTGGGAACAGAATTACCCAACGATTCTCATGTATGGTACACAGATGGCTGAAAAACAAATGAAGGAGTTGGAGCTGGAACATACGGTGTTGAAACAAAAACATTCATCTACACAAGCAAGGACAAATGTAGCTCCATATTTTAAGCAGAAATCATTGCTATATAAATATCTCACAGACAAACAGGAAGATATATATTTTCTCTGACAGCAAAGCAGCTCTCCTAGCCTTACAAAGTTACGAGATAACATCAAAACTAGTATGGGATTGCCTACAACTACTCACATTGCTAGCCAGCACAAACAGAGTACATCTCATCTGATTGTCAGAACACAGTGGACACGAGGCAACGAAATAAAAAAAGATCGGTCATGAACATTCTGTGGACTACCCAAAATAAAAAATTGGCTGAAAAACAGGGGCAATCATTACTGTATTAATACTGAAGGTAACAGACAAGCCAAAGCTTTCATGCCAAACACTTCCCACACAAGAACGAAACAACTCCTACATCTCACTAGGAGTCAGATTCGAACTGTCACAGGGTTCCTTACTGTACACTGTCAAATCAAAAAACACCTCATGATTATGGGAAAAACTCAAGAGAACACCTGCAACGAGGACGAAGAATCAGCAGAACACTTCCTGTGTCACTGTAACTGCCTATTCAGATTACGTCAACACCAAATAGATAGACACTACCTTGAGGCAGAGGACATATCTGACAGAAAATTCAAAGATTTTCTGGAATTTATCACAAAGTCCGGTATCATGAGTGAGCTCTAATTGGAGTAAATCACAACAGGCCCAACTTTGGCCGCAGTGATATGGTAACTTGATTCCAACTCCCTAACCTCATCTAATCTAATCTACTTCAAGGCAGCCACGTAGATCACCTTGAACCCAATCTGGAAATGCAATTAACCAACACGCCCCAACAACAATTCTATGAGAAAATGAAAATTCTCGAAAAGGGCCAAAAAATGCTAGCAGGCAAGAATAAGACCAGCAAGGCAACGCAGCAAGTGAAGGTGAGAGCTGCTGAGAACGTTGCAGTTCTGCAAGGCCAGCTTTTTACAAACAGCAGATCAGCGATAGAGGATTTTGAGAGGTGGCAATTCAGGAATGAGTCATCAACATGATTAACTTCACAGCGAGGCATACAAGATCGAAAATCGAATGAGCCACAGTCGGTGCTGAGATTATGAAAGTACCACTTCAGCATGAAGACTTTCAAATGGTGATAGCGAATAATCTTCTTTCGTCAGGCATAACGAAACATTTTTCTCTGAAAGAGAACAAAATTCAACAAGTCATTACCCAGCGGTTACAAATCTGAAGAAAGAAAAGCGTCGACTATATACTATCCTGATAACCTAATTTAAAATGATATCGCATCTCAGGGTTTTGGATTCGCCATGAAACTGGAGGTCTAATTCATTGGAGTACTGCCCCACTTCTTATGAAAGTCCAAGGACATAGAACTGTCAAGAGAAGCTTCTCAAATTTTCCATTCGAAATCGGCTTTAACTGGAGGTCCCATTTTTTCGTACACAAATAAGAAAGAGAAGCTATCTATGAAACCCTGGCATGGGGTGTTAATGGCAGATTTTTTATTCTGTTCAAGAGGCCTAATTAACCATTGAAATTCCAACATGGCCTGTTGTCTCTATATATCAGACGAGTTCATGTACAGAGGTTTCACTTTGTCCATCGCCTGCCTAACTGAGTTGTAGACGATACAGTTGATTCTGTTGACATCTAGAAAATGTGCCTTGGTGAAATTCCACCTTTCCACTCTCACTTGGCTTTACAAAGGGTTTAAAACCCAATCTATGCCCAATGTCTGGGGCACCCAGTATTCCTTATGTAGCGGCTGAGGGTTGTAGTCTCTAGTCATTGAGAAGACCTTTGTCTTCATGTTTTTGCATTGTAGACCGTTTCCGCCAATACAAACTTTAACATGGGAGTTCTTTTAATGCCGTCTGGGAAAGGTAGAGGTGCCTTAGTGTAAGAAAGCATCATTTTTAATCATCCAAGAACCGTCCGTCCGTTTAGAGCTTGTTTTTCAGGTGCACAGTAAGAAGTTTGTTGTTACCACGCGCCACTATTTCCGGAATTGCTTGCCTTCTTTAATATTTCCAGGGAACTAATATGCACAGATGTTAAAAATTAAGCCGCACAATCTCCTAGGATGCTAACTATGTCTAAATTCCGCAATAGAGGTTATATGTTTGTTGTCGAGTAATATGTAATATCGCATGGGATTAGCCAGTCAAGAGATTATGCCCACTTATAAGCATGGAAAATAAAATCTTATCATCTTTTGCTCAATCCAAGAGATAAATAGCCCCCTCCTCAATATCCTTTATATGGGAATGTCTGAAACAGATCATTAAACATATGATCGGCTGTTAACAAAATGGGTGCAGTGCAGTGCTGCCATAAATCATCATGATTATCATGCTTTTTGGACTCAAATCATGTTTTAATGTTTTCGAGTCAAAAATCATGTTTTTTTATTTAAAGAAATATAGACGCTTTGTATCAGCGATAGGTATATTGGACTTCAACTGAAATCCAGAGAGGATGAACATTATCACTTTATTTGTATGCTTACTTGTTGTTTCTGTACTTCCATTTCACTCATTTCTTCCCCGTCAATGTACTTGTTTTAGTCGTTACAAGTCACAGTTTGCTTTAAAAATGTCTATAGGTAACTACCAAATGAATCATGTTTATTTAACTCAAATCATGCCTTAAAATCATGTTTTTTTGAATTTCCGAGTGGCAGCACTGGTGCAGTGGGCTATTAGTTAGTCCGGGGTCCTTCGTTCAAATTCCCGAAAGTAAAAATCTATGTTTTTTAAGGTTCAAAAGAATGACAAACATCCAAGAGTAACGGGTGGGCCAAATATAAGTTTCTTTTTAAAATGCAATAAAATGAATAAAATTAAATTTTGTTCCATGTATTATAGCTTTATTGGTAAGGCCAACATTCCCATTCATTATTATCAAGTGGCTGGATTCGTAGTAGCGCATTCTCTCACTCCAATTTCCCAAGACCTTGTTAGTGGCCTCGGACCGTAGCTCACTAGTTGCTTGGATAATATTGGCCTTAAGTGCTTCAATCGTTTTTGGATAGTGGTCCTTCACGGTTTCCCACAAAAAAAAGTCCAAAGGGGACAAATCGCAGCTCCGAGACGGCCAATTGACATCGCCAAGATGGCTTATAACACCATTTGGTAATTTTTGTGCAACTATCGATTCTAGCATGGGCTGTGCGAAATGGCGCGCCATCCTGCATTAACCAGAGGTCTTCCAAATTCATGTCTTCAATTTTAGTAAAAAAAAAAATCGGTTAACATGGCTCTGTAACGCCCACCGTTGACCGAAACGTTGTTTCCAACCTCATTTTCGGAGAAAATGGTCCAATGATGCCACCACACCACCAAACTGTCACTCTCTGTCGATGCATCGGGTTCTCAATAATTGCGTGCGGGTTTTCCGAGCCCCAGATATGGTAACTTTGTTTGTTAACGTAGCCGCTTAGATGAAAATTCTGACGGGGTGAAAAGATGATTTTTCGCCCAAAATCCTTGTCCAATTCAAGGTACTCTAAGGATCAAACTGCGAAGCGATAACGAAGCTGATATTCATGCGCCGTCAATTGCTGAGTCAATTGGACTTGTAAGCGAATAATCCGAGATCATTGTGCAGAATTCTCCGCAGGCTAGTGAGTGAAATGTTGAGCTGTTGAGATTGATGGCGAGTTGATGTTTGTGAATTGAGTTTCGAACTCTCAAACACTGTACGAGTCCGGGGACCATGAGTGTTGTCCACTAGCATAACAGTCTCACGAACTATTTACACAAACTTGCGAACAGCAAGCGCGGTGGGTCCTTCATTTCGGCCAAAACTCCTTTTCAAATCACGCACTGTTCGGGCTACACAGCACTAACTTTGGAAATGATTTCCCAACGTTGTTCAATCGTAAAGCGAATCATTTCGTTCCGCGGAAGTATGCTACTGAATTTCTGTCAAGATTTCGAGCGGGAAACGGCTGTCAGTGTCAAAATAATCTACGACTTAAAAAAAAATTGTCATGAAATTCTCTTCAAATTAGAGGAATCAAAATCCTCCGCAAGTCCAAGTGGTTTATGGAGTTCGCGGTGCTTCTTCTAGGTCTGACATTATACCAAAAAAAGAATTTTAACAAAGCAATGCTCTGCCATGTGATTTCTCTAATAGCGCCCTTGAGAGGTTTGTGTGGAATCTCTCGAGTCATCAACAGGAGTACAGTCTCCCGTAAAGTTGGGCACATATATGGAAGGCTGGACAACATGCCTGGAAATCAGTGAGAGGTCTCCTTCGCGTTTTCAATTATGGAGACGAATAGCGCTTAATAAACGAGTGGAAGACAAAAACTATGCTGCCAACAGGATGGATCACATCACACCGACTAACTAGACGGAACGTCACAATCGGAAGTTATAACTTTGAGGAAAGAAGGGGATATAGAATCCAACGGAAAGTTGCTAGTGCCCGTCGTTTCTTCGAGTTGAGTAAGAAAGCCCTTACTCACAAACAACTTTAAGAAGATCTTCCAGAAGAATCTTCGATTCGCAGCCACTTTGAAATTCCTTGGTGGGTTATGTCATCCACTAGCTAGTATTGTTGTAGGTTTAATTTTTGACAGGGTGTTCACTCCTCACTGTACTGGAACTTATCGCACAAAGGCAACAAGCCCATATACATCCTTACAATAGCTAGAGTTATGAACATTAAAAATGTGCCCACGAAAAAAAATTGGAAATCCTTCGTATCTCCTTTGATTATATAAATGAAGTCCTTGCATTGGACTCAATATCAAAGTTTTTGTTAAAACCCCCATCGCATCTGCCAATTATTTAAAATTTTACACGATTATAGTGTGAAAAAAAGTCCATTAAAGAACAATGAACCAGCCCTTACCCAATTGCTGTTGTAATAGTGCAATCAATGCCAAATACTCCCTCTAGCACTGGATTAACTTGTACCCCTACAGCAAATAAATAAATCCTCCAAAACGCAGAGGTATTCATCTCTCGGATTACGACCGCTTAACTCGTTCGCTACAAATCATCCGCAGAAATGAAAACAAACCTCAACAGCCGCCACAGGATTGGGAGACTTGTTGAGTTTATCCGGGCTGCTGAACATCTGTCCGAAGGGTCATCTAAATAGAATCCACAACAGTTCTCTCAGAAGGGGATGAACATAATCCTTTATCAAAGCACTCTCCACTCGTTTTGGAGAATGAAAGGAATTTTGATTACAGTTTCACAAAAACAAAAAAGAAGCCACAAATGTTATGAAACATCCTTTGATGGGTCGTCTGTATGCCTATTGCTTACTCATTATGACGTCGCGTCGTCAAGTTAATTAGAAGTCGCTAGTGATTGTTACCATTGCCATGGTTAAGGCAATACAACACCTTACATAATGTTAATTAAAATACACCAAATCATGACCAAAGCCTGTTTTCACGTTTGACAGAAGACCTTCAACACCTCCTTGAAAGGACCTTTGTTTCAACAGCGAGCACCACAGCCACAACCCATTATCGGCTGTACTCCCGCTCAATGATCGTTTTAATTGAAAATGAAATGAAAATTCTTCTGATTGCCAAACGATGGATAACCATGGAGCTATGGAGCATGGAATTGAACTAAGGAAATGGAATTAAATTGCGTTTCCATAATTCACATGCAGCCTTATGAACAACGGGTCTGAGGTTGAGCGGAATGAGGTGTGCTTAACAAACCGAAATTTTCACGCCAACACCGTAGTTATTGTTTGAAATGCGAATCAGAGAATAAGCCACTTCACACATGCCTGTATGCACTGTAGGTGCAGGATTGCATAAAAATACCTATGCATGGTCCCTCTGATGTATGGAGGGTTTCATATGCCAACACTTGGTCGTTTCTTTGGGCTGTGGACGATGGTTGAATACCTATTTTCTATTTTATTTGCCTTCAAAGGCTGTTACCGCGAATGACGCAAAGGCTTTTTGGAAAACGGGGTATGAAATGTTGACTGGAGCAGTCAAAAGCGACAATGCACGTTTCAGAAGAAGAGACGCTTTGGCCATAAAAAATGGTTCATCACCTATGGTGCTTTCTTTTTGGCCCCATGTGGATCAAACGATAAGTGTTAGGGCATGCGCATGAGAAGAAAAGTTCACTCTTGCGGCGATAATGTAGAAGAATCGTAAGGGAATGGCACTTTGTGAAATTCGGGTGGGGATAAATTAATCTTTTATGGCAGATTTAAGTCCACCTGAAAAAAGCTGGGACTTATTATTCTTCTTTCACCTCAGTTTCACGATAGCAGAGAGGGCTTTAAAAATCCACGTTTTAAGAAAAGCTGGCTTAAAAAAAGTGATTACCTGGACCGAGATACGACTGGCTAAGTTGGTAGTAGTCTCCAATTCCTAACATAGAGAAATAGGCAAATCTGATAACGACGGGACGCACTTGAGCATCTGAAGCCTTATTGCCACGAAAAGCTAATGGAAATGGAAGAGAACGTTGTAATAGTAGAACAATCGCTAAGTTGAGAGTGGTGTTCCTCAAAATGAAGACATCAAGAGAACTCCTAAAACCCTTCAAAAACAGTGAGTGTTTCATGCAGATCTTCTGTGAAAAGTCATACAGCATATAGACGTCTGTGACTCCGTTCAGAAGTCATGATTAAAACAAAAACTGGCCAAACGGCAGAACTACACTTCAGAACAAATTGTACTAATATTGTATCTAAACGTTCAAAATGGCTGCAAAACATGCTGAACGCGCTCGAGAACTCCTTCGATAGTCCCGAGTATCTTTTAAGACAATTTAACAACCGAAAACTTCTATATGATACCACAAAAGAGCCTCGCAGAAAAGAAACCATTGCTGGAGGAGCGTTCATGTCGAATCTGTACCTGCTCTCTGAACTTTTTTTATGACGGCATTTTATGTCTAGAGACGCTCGAATGCATCTTCGGGTGAGATATTCAGATGATTTTGTCAGGAGACAATGATAGGGGGCAAGGAAAACTCAACAAATGTTTCAGCAGTAGATATGGTCTGCAACGAATTGAGCTACGAAGATAAGAAGTGTAAGACCCACTAAAGACAAATCTAAAACAAAGAAAGCTCAGTGATCCAGCCGTTAGTGCCATGAACTTCCGGACAAATGATTTAAGTACGATTCCCTAACAATTAGGGTTTTCTCAAACGTCTTGACAAGCTTATCTTAACTCAGCAATTCCGCCATCGTGCAAGAAGTGTTCACGTACAAATATTTTTTTATTTAAAAATAAGCTAGGCCCAGGGTCCTTACCAACCTGTTGCTCCAAAAAATTTTATGTGCGTTTAGGCACATCAGTGGCTAACTATGGCTATAGAAGCATTTCGTTTCGACACGAACGTCGTTATCCTTCTTTTGTCGCATGGTCGTCAAAAATAAATGATTCCTTTTCGATGCTCTTGTTTGCTTCGTAACCAGGGTTCTTAATCTGATTGGGTAGTTAATCATTTCAAACTTTTCGTTAGACTTGCTTTCCTAACCACATAGATCCTGCTTCCTTTTCAATAATAGTAAGGTTATCAGTCTGCTCTGACAGGTAAGAAGATTTATCAATATCATACCTGCGATTCTCATAATCGGTATGCAACTTGACTGTCCGAAAGAAACAGCATCCAAGTGTTATTCCTTCTCAGTTTAAATGTTCCTTTGGTTGCTTCGTTTTTTAAGAGCTCAATCATTTAAGCTTGGGGTATCGTTATAACCTGTTCAGATTCCTATTCTGTTTTTACCAGTGCAAAATCCTTCAATCGCGGATGAAAGAGCATCCAATTGTAATATTGAGCTGACGTCCCATGTCTGAAAAGCCGGGAAAGTGTGTTTCATTTCATAATCATCCAACATCCAAGTCATTCTACATTTGGTCACTAGTATATGAAATTAAAAAAAAAAACCCAAATTCAAAGCCCTTATTCTTCTCTCTGCGCTCCCACATCCGACCTAAATCTGACAACCCCCGATTAAATAATCAAAGAGCCTATGGTCGGGCGCCACTTAGCAAACACGCCTTAATTTGGTTTCCCATGCCATCCACATCACTTTCATGACTACACATACATCCCCCACCAGTTACAGTTCTCCCCCAGTGCAACTTTAGTATCGCATTCATCTCGCCTATACACGCAGAACTGCAAGTAATTTTGTTCACACTGTAACGCCTTGAAATACTAGTGGCAAATGCAAAACTTTTGTCATGCACCCACAATACGCATTCAAAATTGGAAAATAGAGAAAACAAAATACTAAAGCAGTGCATCGCTCAAGATCGCATAATGCGATGCATGCTGAATTCACGCCATTTCAAACTTTTGAATTTTCAACAATTATATTCCATACTGCGGTGCTCTCTCCGGGCTCCACCGACCCTCGCATCTATTTCATAATTTTAATGCAATGATTATATCCTACAATTTAGAAAGGCTACAATTTCACTTTAGAGCGCGAGCGGGCTTAATAGCACGCCAGAGTGTGCTAGTGCTCTGCAGGCTGTGGGGGCGATGAAGAATGCCCCATTGTCTGCGTCAATCGAGTGAAATGAAATGCAAGTCGTACTTCACACATTCGTCGTTTATTGTATGCGCACGCCATAGAAGAGTGTGCATCCTGGCTTTAGCTAAAAATGAATTCATTTTACGAATACACACCTTTCTCCTGTGTGTGCGAGTGCGCGCGACTGGGTGGAAGGATCTTCCTCCCCCATTTTCTATGGCGCACAAATACTGGTGAAAAAAAAATAAACGAACTTGCCTTTCACTAATATGCGAAATTCATCATCGTTTTGAAAATTTTCTTTCATTTTTTTTTCGCTCTTCCCCGTTCGCTTTTCATTAATGAATGATGAAGTGAAAAAAAATCGAGAAAATATAAAGAATCACCTGAATAGATACTGAAGGCATACACGGCATAGCTATAGCGAGAGTGTGTGGGATGATGATGCCTTTGTTGGGGGCATTGTGCACCTGTATATATAGAGAAAAGTGCACGTATACACCGTGTATGGGTACACTGATTAAAATGATGGTAATGAAAATAAAAGAGAAGAAAGGCGAATAGGTAGCGCTGTGTGTATTGGGCGAGAGAATGCATGGATGACAATTGGAAATGGAATTGAATGCTCCCTCTGAATGTGATTGTCCTCATTTTAGTGCGCGCCCATTCAGCTAAGTAACAATTAAAGGCTTTTTTTTGTTGTTGTACCTATTGCCTACCTATGTGGGGCGAGATATATTCCCTTGATTTGTATAGCGCTAGCTCGGGTTTTAAATGTGACGCATTATAATAAGAGACTATATGTCGTATTGTCAGGCTTAATGAAACAAAACCGAGCGGCAGCATCAGCCATTCAATTAAAAATTATAGCGAATTGTTAGCGTTGACAATGAGTGTCACACGTTGGATAGTTATTTCATTTAAATTGAAAAGGATGAACAGGATAGGAGGATGAAAATTGGAAAATCCAGTGTTGGTTGGAAGAGTCGGTCGAAAGTACTTGCTTTTTGCGTGCTTCTCTCTAAATTGGTCATGAGCAATTAGTGAATAACTAATTTTTAAAGAGAATCGGGATTGGAATCAAAATTTAAATAATATTTTGTATTTCACCACCCAAAAGTATGCAACTTTTTTTTACCACAAATTGGTTTAACTAAAATATTTAGAATGCCGATATTAAGATTTTTAGCTAAAATTATGTTTTTCTTGTGATGATGTTCATCGCTTTAAAAACCCTTTCCTTCATCAGGCTTTCGATACTAAGTCTGTCGATTTGACGCAGGCGCAATAATAGATAGATAGCAACTGATCATTAGACAATTCTATATCTTCCCTTGGTAGTTGTGTCTGTACCCCACCACCTATTCTTCATTTGAGTATAGGGTGTCTGGAATAAACCCGGTCTACGTTGTTTCTCTCCAGCACCCAGATTCCTACAACCCTTCAAAAGGTGAAGCCGATTAACTGGCGGAGGCCATAAACTACTACAAAGCAGACATTACTGCCATTCTCGAAATACGATAGGATGGGCCGGACAAAAAAGACTACGGATGTGATGTGGAATTGACATTAGCTACTGACTTCTTTAAAGACATCAGGCCAAATTCATCAACATAGGCATAATGTTTCAGTATGCCTATGAAACAGATCTAAGAGCAAGTACACAAGTTTGATGTTAAACTCGTGCTGGGAGATTTTAACGCCAAGGTAGGCAGACTGCGTCTTCACTGTTAAATAAAATATCACTTACGGGCCAATGTTAGCAACTGGTAAGGTCCTCGAATCAAAAAAACCTCCCCAAACGTCAGAGAATTGTCAAAATGGAATAAATATATCCAATACAGTCGCAGTAATACTGGATAAAATAAAAAAAACCTACATGAGCTGGTCTAAGAATTTCATCTGACAGGCATTTAAGAATTACATGGCAGTCAAAGGCAGCGCTCAATCCCTAAATGGATACGGGGATAGCCCCGTGTCCTAAGGGCATCTAAAAGTTGGATACTGGCCCTTCAGGTTGGACATCATTCATTGGGCTAACCACCCAATCATGTTAAGAACCCTGGATACGAAGCAAACAAGAGCCTCGGAATGGAGTGACTTTATTGTTGACGACCATTCGACCAAAGAAGGACAACAACGTTCGTGTCGAAAGGAAAATCTACAGCCAGCATAATATAAATAATAGTTAGTTTGATATAGCAGGGCATGTGTCACTCGAACTTAAGCATACTGCAACTTCAAGAAAAACAAGTTACTATGGGTGAGCTCCACAGGAAGCAAATATTAGTTGGAAGTCCCTCCCCACTAGTAACACATTACCGAATAAAAATATGACAACAACAGGATGAAAAAACTTCTATGGTATATGAACACAGCACGGTCTAAGTTGGTTGTGGTCTTAGCTTCCCAAGTATCCTCACAAAGAAACTAAATCTGATGTATGATGACATCTGTAGAGACTGTCACTGTGACATCGGAGTGTACAACGCACTTTCTCTGTCCTGTTTGAGTATCTTTTACTTACAGAAGAGGACATTTGGACGCAATAGATATCAAAGGACAAGATTGCACGAGATGGACTCAATGGCGCTATGGTTAGTGCGTAGAACTGCAGCGCAGAAGGTCTGGATTCTTTTTCCAGCTGTAGCAACTATCAACACCTAAAAGATTTATCACTGGCCGGGTGGTATAAATTGCCAAGAATAGCTTATCTCAACTCAACCGGTCGGATCCGACATAAAATAGGAGATCTGGCCATGGTGAAATAAGTACACACGAACTTTGAATAGTTGTGAAAAAAAAAGCTAGGCCCAGGATACTAACGAGCCTGTTGCGCCAAACTTTTTTTTTTTTTTTTGAGAAATCAAAGGATTTTCCAGAATTCCATTACCTACTCTATACGGATTCATAGTAACATTGAAATGGCAGAATATAATTGAGTGGCCTATCGGAGAAGAAAGTGAGCTAACCTTCTCTAAAAGGTATCCCAATGGAACCTACTTTGTTTTTCTCTCTGGTGAGTCGAGGTAACATTACGTTCAAAGGGCACACCAGATGATCCTTGCAGTTAAATTGCTGTATAGAATTTATGTTGGTGGAAATATGTCTCCTGGAAGCTTCTTTCATCATTTGCTTGTTTTTTTTTTAACAAAAAGAGGTTTGAGATTGCCCTTGCACTTAAGGGATACAACTAGTTGAAATGTAACCACATTTGGGATGATTTCGGTAAGCTCTTCTAATAATCAGCTCTAATTGCATCTTTCATAAAAAGAAATATCTGTTACAAATCTGCTATGACCTGATAGTTGGCTATATATTGCATAGAATGAACCCTCTGCTGCTCCTAAGTGCCCTGATACTAGTCACTCTCACCCAAAGGGCCACAAAAATGTTTAAAAAGAAAAAGTTGTTTAAGATTTTGTAAAGATAAGCTTACACCCCTTTCCCAGCACAACACCGCCCATTTGCAAAATGTTCCCAACCATAACAAATTGATTTTTCACACATTTTCATGGAACAACAATGGAAGTGTCAACGACTGCACACGTTCTAGCCAGCCATCCATAGAATTTGAACTATTTTCCACCATTATGCCACAATAGCAAAAGCATTTAAAATATCCTTTTGCCACCAAAACCCGCAGTGCAATTGTATCTTGTTCTTTGACTCCTTTTAAATGGATCCCACGTTTCCAAAAAAAACCCTAACAATACCGAAAAGGTTGCAATTGGCACCCTTTCCATGTCGGTTACTTGCGCAAAAAAATAAAAATTGACATCATTTCGCACTTAACCGCAACTCGTTGCTTAGTAAATCGAAATCAAGAAAAAAAATCCTCCATACATCCTTTCATTGAAAGGTCATTGCAATGATGACAGCAAGAAAAGGATTTTAAAAAAAAACTCCTCCCTTCCTGCCTTTGCCCGGAGGCGCAGTAAATCAAAAAGTTAATGAAGTTATTGGATTCAATTCAACTCGGCACTATCATATTGATCCAGTTTATCGATGATGTAACCCTTTCCCTTCCATCCCCCGGAGCTACGCCACCCTGTTGTGTGATTTGTATTTTCGTAATTTTTAAATTTTTGTCAATTTAAATTGTCACCCATGATTCCCAAAAGAAAGGGTGGTTCCAGTCGTGGTGGTGTTATCACTATTAGTTGCCCACTGCAACGATATAAAGGTTAAATGATTTTTTTTAAACGTTTCCCTTGTGCGAAATGAATCCTTTGCGAATATCCTTGAGTTGGGAGTTATTTTGGTGCAAAATGTGAGTTACGCCCCGAATTGAAATAACGATTTAAATCGTTTCGCTTTTTTTTAAACTATCAACTCAATCGATTTTTATCGATGGGTGCGTGTGTGTTTGCGCGCTCCATTAAAGGGTAAAGGGGTGAGCGCAGACAAGGCAAATGACTCAATTATGCCCATATGAGCGCCGATCATCTGCCACCGAGGAAGCAATAAATTTAATTCTAATTTACCAAAATTTGAATGTGTGTATCTTTTGTTTGGAATTCATTTTGTATTTTTTGCAAACTAACGCAGAATCGGATGGGACAATGCAAAGTTTTGTAGCAGATTTCCGAAATGGGTTATATCGATGAATATCTGATTTTAATGACCGTTGCGAAATTTCGCAAATATGTTTGGTGAATATTAAACAGCTGCGTTAATGGCGTGTCGAATTGTAATGAATACGTTTTCAGCTTGTTAATCAGCCACGGTGACATCAGTGACATTTACATATGAACGGGTGGTGAAATGCATATAAATCTCAGGTATAGGCGGTTTTTAATGCAAATATGGAGTGAATTCTGAGGAAGATTTGAATATTTGATACAATTTAGATTTTAAGAGACCTAAGCATAGGTGCGTACTATTTGTTATTCATATGGTAGGCGATACGGACTCAGTGGCGTGTGATGTCTGTGTTCAATTCATTCAGCATAAAACAAGAGGTACCGCCATTATGCAAAAATTACACACGCACACATGAATATTTGTGAGAAAAAGCTGGGCTCAAACATTTTTTGATGCCTACCAGCTTTGACTCTCAAGCTGCATTTCGAAGATTTTAAGTTCTTTGAAAATTGTTTGGTTTGTTAATAACAAATGATTGCCTGACAGATGACAGTCTGGCAATATTATCAATCCATAATCGGCAATTCACACGATTATAAGACAATTGAAACTCAATTTTCATTGAAGACCTGTCAATTTTGTATAAGATCTGACAATCGCCTGAACATAGCAAAAGCACAACTGTAGCGACTGTATAATATTGGCAAACGCCATAGTCGCCGAGCGAAGTGGGTCTAGTCCAGTTTGGTTTCAAGGCGGGACATGACTCAAACCTATAGCTCCATTCCTTGGCAAAGTTTTGACAAAGAATGGGACCCCCAGTTTGACGCCGATTACGAACGACAAATTTGAGAAAACTCTTAACAGTTTTATACTCTTGGTTTTTCAGACTCTCACAAGTGACGAAAAACGTTACTTTAGGGAATTTGAACTGGGGAAAGACTAGGCTACTGAATCCCATGAGATTAGGGTCCGTTAAAGAAGCATTTGGACTTTCATGTTCCAACTGTAGATCCAATTTGTTTCACCGAAACATATACTAATATCGGTTGCCTTGTGTGAATCTATATGGGATCTCCACTACCGTGCCAATTGTGGAGTTAATTTGGGTTCTTAGGTAAACGATTCCCTTAACGCTTTTGCCAGTTTAACAAGTGCTTTAAGGACATTTGCAAAAGCATGTTAAGAGCGACCAACAATGTTGATTTTGGCTGAACTTGTCATTCTAACATATTTGTTTTGTTTTGCTAAATAATGTTAATTCGCATATTGCAGATGTTCAAAGATTTTTGATTTTTATGAAAGCACTCAAATAATACGTTAATAGATAAAATTATATTTGCAAGAAGAATTCGAATTTACTGACCTTTAATAATAACTGGATCATGTTAGTCCATAGGTGAAGGCGTTAAATTTTGCTTTTGTTATTCCTTCCAGCTGATTTGAGAAGATTATCTGCAAGAAGAACACAATGGGGTGAATTAAAAGCTGAGCACCTGATAAAAATCGTTCAAATTCTATCTAAAACGAATAACAAACAACAAAAATAAATAAAATATATAAAATAAGAACGGAATATGAGAAGGATCAGAACATTTCGACGTCAAGTGCTGGACAATAAGCAGGAATGCGGAGCAAATATTAGACACTTTAGATAGATAAATTCAACGTTGAAGTTTTGGTCCTTTATGCGAGGTGAATCGATCAAAAAACTAAGACCTGGATATAGAACAAGGGCCAAAAGAGATCACCCTATTGGAAGATGCTCTTATTTTTTGCAAATGGCCGCCAATGTCAAATCTGTTTTGACATTTGTGGACTAGATAGATGTAGAATACAAGTGAACAAACTATGGAGCGATACACTCCCTAAGAACGCGGAAGAATCGTGTCTAATCCTTGCGTAACAATTCGTCTGTATAGTGTTGGCGCAGTGCGAATTCCGTCACCCCCTGCCGACAGACACCGGCTGCGCAAACACCGCGCCGTTTGGCCACCAACCTTGAAGTATATGAGACCACACGAGACGTTGCCAAGAGTGGCCGGCCCGGAGCGCCCGTTATGCCGAGAATATCGCCGCTGTTGCCGATGATGTCGAGCTGTCGCCGAAAACATCGACCAGACGCCCTGCTTCGCAATTAGCCATCAGCCGGTCGTCCCTAAGGCGATATTCGGTCAAAGACTTGCGCATGTTAGTAAGGGAACAGTCCATGCATCAGCTGTTGCCTTTCGACCGCCCAAGCCATCTTCAATCTCGAGGACGAATGACGAATGGGGAGGCTCATTTCCACCTCAGCGGGTAGGTACATGAACAAGCAAAACTATCACTTCTGGGGCACCGAAAGTCCACGAGTAATGCACGAGGAGCCATTAAACCCGCTCAAAGTTACTGCATGGTGCGCTGTTCACGCTGGAGGAGTCAACGGTCCATTTTTTTTTTTAAGAACGCCGCTGGTCAAACGACAACAGTGGACGGAGCGCGCTATAGGGCCATGTTAACTGAGTTTTTTCTGCCGCAATTTGGCCCACCTTGTATAACAGTCGAAGCCATAATATAGATAGCAAATTGGTAGCTCTCTGTGCCGATAATACGAACACAACGCAAAGGTATAGAAACATTTTTTTAAAGAATCAGTGTCCATGTTTGAAGAAGATGTGCATTGCTCCGGTTGCCCGAGTGGATGATGACTTCAAAAAGTTGAAGCAGAAAACAAGATCTGCATATTGAATTCTTGATATTTTCTTGAAATCATACTGGAAAACCTCTGGAAGCCACTCTACACTAGTCGGCATAAGTATTTTGACGAAATAAAAATCGTGCATTTTTGAGTTTAACTTCTAAATGGCTTGACAAGAATTCATGTTTATTTTTTCATTTTTATATATAACTAATACAAACTTAAAAATAGGCAAACAAATATTTTTTCATAGAAGTCAAAAAAGATATAAATTAATTTGTAATTTCGTGTGTTGGCATAAGTATTTTGACAAGTATATAACTCTAAGAAAAAACATTTTAAACTTAACAAAAGTAAATAAATAAAGAAGAATTTAGTAAAATATATAACCTCCTTTGGCTTCAATTACTTTTTGAAGGCGTCTCGGTACTGAATCTACTAAATTTTGAAGAATCTCTGGAGATATCTCTTCCCAAAGGGAAGTGACCTCAGAAATCGTCTCCTCTCTGGTTTTATTTAAAGAAACTGTTCTTTTGCGTTTCAAAAGAGACCAGACGTTTTCTATTATATTTAAATCTGGACTTTGAGGTGGCCAGTCAAAAGTGGCAACACCAACATCCTTCAAAAATTTAGTTATCATCCGGGCTTTGTGGCATGGGGCATTGTCCTGTTGCAGGATAAATGATTCACCAATAAGCCTACCTCCGGAAGGAAAGGCATTATCATTTAGGGTTCTTAAATATTGACCTTGGTTCATCAAGCCGGTGATAGGAACCAATTCACCCAGGCCATTATACGCAACACATCCCCAGAACATGACAGAGCCTCCACCATGGCTCACTTTTTGACAAACGGGGCGTCTTTTTTGCCTTTCTACCTTTGGCAATCTAACGTAAAATTTGTTTTTTGATGAGTTATACTCAAAGGAGCTTTCATCTGTCCATAGAACGCCTCTCCAGTACTCCTTTGGCTTGTGCAGATGTTCCTTTGCGAAAGACAGTCTTTTAAGCTTGTTTACCTTTGATATGTACGGCACGTCCTTAGCTTTAAATGTTTTAAAATCTCCTTCCATTAAACGTCGTCGGACAGTGCGCTCACTGATTGGATTCGTTGCCGTCAAATTCCATTGATTTGCAGCAGTTTGAGGCTTCAGGAATATATTTCTTTTAAATTCCCGTAGAAGGGTTCGGTCTTCAGTGGGCGTTGTTTTGCGCTTAGCACCTGATCTCATTAGGTTTGTGATGTCATTATGCTTTTTAAACTTATTGATTTGATAGTGCACAGTTTGACGCGACACATTAAACTCACTTGCTATGTCTTTTACTGCCGTTCCAGCGTTAAACTTCGCTACCATTGAAGATCTGACAACCAAACTCAACTCAGCCGTTTTACCCATGGTTTTTAATTTTTAATAAATTTTTATTTTGTTATCAACGTTTAATGTAAATTAAAGTTAACTACACAAGTTTTTTGGTTATCACGTGCTCAAAACTGTTAAAATATTTACACAAAGTTTCCGTCAAAATACTTATGCCACGTAAAAATTCTTTGTCTGCATGCGTTCTTATCAGCAGAAAGAGAATGCAAAAGGTAAACAATACAAAACTTGGCATGCATAGAGCTAAAAATAGATTCTTTGTTTCGCGCATCATTTTTGCACCGTTGTTTTAACGATACCAAGCAAAGTTAGTCTCAATAGTCACAAAAAGGTTTCGTCAAAATACTTATGCCGACTAGTGTATCTTTAAATTTATGTTTGAACATAATCGGACAATATGTTTTTCACATCCATGAATAATCACAGAGATTTCAAAAGCAGAAGATACGAAGGTGAAGCTTTCAGTGGACCGAATAGGTACCTACAAAGAATTTGACGAATTGTGGATTTCTTCTTTTTCATCAACACAACCTCTCGAGAAGTACAGGTCCTAAAACAGGTCCTCTCCCGACATTCTCAAATCACAATGAAGGGGACCTCCTGTTTAACGCCGAATCTGAACTATTAGGGCGCTTTTGTATAGCCCATTAGGCGAAATCAACCAACGTTTCAAATCCAGAATCTGAACTATTAGGGCGCTATTGTATAGCCCATTAGGCGAAATCAACTCTTGCAACGTTTCAAATCCAGATCTCTTTAGAAACCTAGCACAATATACCCCAGAGTCAACTGAGGATTGATCTGATAATCGCAAGTTTTAGACTACAAGTTTGCTGTTATGCCAAGACAAGATATGGGCCTGGAAGTTTATTCTGGAGTTTTACCTGGTAATGGTATCATTGTGGAGTGGCCATTCTGTATTTTTTGTCACTATTGGATTAACCAAAGTCGAATGGCCGAGTTAGTTGCCATTTGATAGCCTTAAATATCAATGGGTAGCAGGTGCAACAGAATAGTCCTGCGGAGGAAGAAAACTCGCGAGTGCCTTAAGTTTTATTACAGATTTTGATCGAGTACAGGAAATCACAAAACTGCCAGTTTCCTTATTTCGAACACCAACGAATATGGTGTTTGAAAATAGGAACACTAATTGTATGTGTGGTTTGTGATACAGAAAGAGAAAAAATAATGTTTTCTAATAAGTAAAGGTAGTAAAATGACAAAAAGCATTTTTTTTCACAGTTGCCTGTGAAACTCGGACTAGGAAACTCGGTAAAAAATTTGCAAAACATCATGAAATATTACAAATGAATGCGCTAATATCATGAAAAACACAGTTGAAAGTACTAACCCGATAAATTTTGTTCTGAAACAACTTTTCCCAAACGTACACTGAAACTTTTTTTTTAAAGAAAAACAGACCCACCACATTCATTGAAACCCATAAGCAAACTTATAATTTTTGTTTTGAATGTGATGCATGAGGTAATAATAAATGAAATATGTATACGTACAAGCTGTGACAAAAACCAGAAACGGTAAATTAACGATAATATAACGACTTTTTCTAAAAGTGTTCGAGAACTGGGGATGTTCGGAAACAGGCGACTCTACCCTATGTATACATATGTTTTGTATTTTTTTTTTTGCAAATATTTACAGATTTTAAAAATCAGATGGATTTGATTGCGCTATGATTAAATCTGCAAATATCTAAGACGCTCTTTTACCGTTTGGATTTAAAAATCCAAATCAGTGGATTTAAAAAAGATCAGTGGATTTAAAAAAGGAGTGCGAATTTTTTAGTTATTAAGGTTTTGTTCCTGTTTTTTTGTTTAAAATAAGAAACGGAAAATGTTGATAGAATAGGGGCGTTAACTTTCCTCTTATCTGCTGTATACGAATTTGCGTTTTGTGTTATCTTTCAGAAATACTTTCAAACACCCAAGCTCTCATTAAAAAATCTGTAATAAAACTTAAGGCACTCGCGAGTTTTCTCCCTCCGCAGGACTGTTCTGTTGCACCTTCTACCCATTGATATTTAAGGCTATCAAATGGCAACTAACTCGGCCATTCGACTTTGGTTAATCCAATAGTGACAAAAAATACAGAATGTCCACTCCACAATGATACCATTACCAGGTAAAACTCCAGAATAAACTTCCAGGCCCATATCTTGTCTTGGCATAACAGCAAACTTGTAGTCTAAAACTTGCGATTATCAGATCAATCCTCAGTTGGATCTGGGGTATATTGTGCTAGGTTTCTAAAGAGATCTGGATTTGAAACGTTGCAAGAGGTTGATTTCGCCTAATGGGCTATACAATAGTTAAACAGGAGGTCCCCTTCATTGTGATTTGAGAATGTCGGGAGAGGACCTGTACGGGTCGTTGACATTTATGCAAATGACTTCTCCAATAGTTGTGTTGATGAAAAAGAAGAAATCGACAATACTTCAACTTCTTTGTACCTATCCGGTCCACTGAAAGCTTCACCTTCGTATCTCTGTGATTATTCATGGAGGTTAAAAAACATATTGTCCGAATATGTTCGAGCATTAATTTAAAGATAGAATGGCTGACAGAGGTTTGCCAATATAATTCAAGAAAATATCAAGAACTCAATATGCAGATCTTGCTTTCTGCTCCTCCTTTTTGAAGTCATCATCCACTCGGACAACCGAAGCAATGCACATCTTTTGTAAAATTCTTTCCAACTCCTACCTACCCACCTGGAGCAGTGAAATAAGCCCCATGGAGCTTTATTCCCATATAAAAGGAAGTAGCATTTTTACAGACTTTTCAATATTCAAAGTCTGTAAACTGTTTGAGAATACATATATCATTTTCGGATGACCAGATCTTTGGATCTGGTCTGGTCACTTTACCTATAAAGGAAATTATTTTGAAAGTGATAATAGTGCGCGGATTTAATCGTTGGCATTTGATTTCAAATAATTGTGATTGTATACTGTGAAACTTGAATAAATTCATAACCGTTTTGTAAATAATAGAATTCTAGAAATAAGAGTGTGTTTAAATAAATTATTTTTAAACATAAAACTGAAAAAGCGTTTTATCATTCGAAGCCCGTTGTAATACAACAATATCTCAATATAATCTCTCTATTATCTCAACTGAAAAGTGAAATAAACTGCTAACCACAGAAAGTAAAATCAATTATCAACTGATACCTACCTACACGAGTATTATTCTTAAATAGAAACTCCCAACAATAAGAGGTGTAAGAAAACACTTTTCCAACACACACACACACCCGCCGACTTCCCTCGAGAACAAGAACCACTCGATGCACATCAATACAAAAAGCGAAGAAGAAGAAGAAGAAAAAATATAAACTTCAGTTTTCATCTATTATTTGCAATTGAATTCCGAAAGTTTTCGCACGCCTTATGTTTGGCTTTTGTGTCTTTCACAACCATTCTTCATTTGGAAAACTTATTCTTTTCTCTAGCATTTCTTCTCAATACATAGGTACTGAGTACTTTCTTCTCCATCGTCTATTTTTTGCACTCTATAGATACCTACTACTGTTGTGCACTTTATACTTTCTTCCCTCTTTTCTTTGTGTCCAATTAGAATTTTCTTTTCAATTCCAGCCCACCTTATCAGATGGGCGATACGAAAACAGGAAAAAAAACTTCCCTTTACGCACATGCGATAGATACTTCTCCAAAACGTTACACTTACTCCATTACGATTGAGTTGGATTTCCCCTGTGCTAGGGGATGCTCGTGACGCTGACGACCCTTGGTATATAGAGGGTGGATGCGTATACCAAGGTTCCTCCTCAATCCATATCTATATACCATTCCAATTGGAAACGCCTACCATGAGGGCAGATACCAACCACCTGCTGTGCACTTGTGCGCGCTCTTAACACAAAACAGGTTAGGTTACTCCGACCGGTCCACACTACCATCAAAGGGCAATGCGTCTGTATGGGAGCTCTCCCCCAAAACTGGCGAACGCATACTAACAAAATTTCATATTTCGTAAGTGCACACGTGAGTCAGAGTCGCACACCAAACCGAAAACCGAATGTATCTGTCAGATACATTTCGACTTGGCGCGTTCCGTACCTCTTTCCATATGTAGTGGCTATCATCGTCAGCCGACTTCGACTCCTTGGGCCGTGTGTATATGCCTGTACTGCTATTTATTCGTGGTGTTAAGGAATTTTCTAGCTTCGCCCTAAGACAATACCAATCACAAATCGAATACAGTGAACCAATCAGACAACAATGGCGCAGATTATGGCAAAGGGAAGCTGAAACGGTTTTGTGCTTGTGGTATTCAACCGCAGCAGCTAGTTCGGAATTCGGGTGCGTCTAAACGCCGGATACAGTATTGAGTGTCGTTTTGGGGATATACTAGTGCCATACTCTCGTATCCATCTCTCATTGTGTGTTGGTGTGAAATAAAGTGATTTGTTGTTTTTTTTTGCTATAATTTTATAGATCTATACCGGGTTTGTGTGCTGTAGGGGATTTCGTGTGTACTCTTGAGAGGATATTGGGTGCATGACACTTGATGTTTCTTGTTTTCTCTTTTTTGTTATCGCAAAGTGATTGATAAACGGTTTTTTTTACTATGATTTGCTCTGCATTGGATTTGCAAATGGATGACAATAAATGAAAGGTAAATAGGTATCGAGATGTATCTAGGTGCTTTTGGGTATCTAACTCTTTTAAGAAGTTGTCAGGGAGACTGTATCAATAAATTTACACAGTGTACACAATTTAAATTGGGTGTTGCTTGAGATTTCTCTAGTCTAATAGAGAAATACAGAATTCCATTACTATAGATACTGAATATTGAAACCGCAATGGAGCTTTACAATCACCTGTCATGTGGACCTATTTATGGGTATAGGTAGAAACCTAATTAACTTGGTTGGTGGTCAATTTCAAAGTTGTTAGGGGCCTTACATTATTTGAAAAGGTAATTTGTCATAATCCATTCACTTTAATAAAAGATTGACAAGGTAAATAGATGTTCTGAAGAGAACCAAAATTTTCTTAGATCGTGTGTCAATTCAATTTTCATTTTGGATAAATATTAACCAATGGCTAACGTTTAGGTATTCTGGAATAACATTTTAGATTTTCGCGTATCAATTGGAACCAAAAGAATTTTTTAGTAAGGTTAATTAATTTCCCAACGGATTGATCAATTTTTACTTTTTTAGCGCGTTTTACATCACACCGCGTACTGGTTGAACACTCCGTATTTCGTCTCAAATTTCTGCTTTGCTAGGCTGCTCACAGCCTTTGGTTTACTGTTTGTTAGTACCTAAACCTTGTTTTTTTTTAAATATCCCGTAAACAAATCGGCAGCAGTTAAGTCTGGTGAACGAGGTGGCCAAGGGAAATCTGAATTTTTTGAAATAAAACGTTCGCCAAAAATTTTACGCAGCAGGTTCATTGTTTGTCAACAGTGTGCGCAGTCTTCTTGTAACCACAAATCGTCGCCCTAGTGACAGAAGAATGTAACTACATTTTTTTTCGATTATGGCTGGGTATGCCACCTTACTTAAATAATACAATTTCTATATTGTGCCAAAAAATTTTACCTCTAAAGAAGTATTCTATTCTACTTCCATAGGGGCACTTTCCAAAAGGATTCATGAAACTCATAATATTGAAAAATTGTAAAAATATCACAAAATAGCAAAAAAAATCGAAATTTTTTATTTTCAAATATTGACATACGTTTTTGTGTCACTAGGGCGACGAAATATCAATGCGGCTCCACCATTGGCAGCAAAAAGTTGTCGATCATTGTTTTGTAAAAAGCCTCGGCAATATTTTCTGACGTTTTAACCTCATTCTTGAAGAAATATAAGCCGAAAACACACCAAAAAGTGCATCTCAATGCGGGTGTAACTGATGCTGATGTAATGGCCTTGGATTTTCGAAGACCAAAAATATACAGTTTTGCTTAAATGGAAATACACTTCATCCGACCTCAAAACATTATCAAAAAAAATATTTTTTTCAGTTCTACATTGCGGCGTGAACCTTGGTCTCAATTAACACGCGCCTCTCCAGTCGCCATCTATTATTGATTGTGAAGCAAGTTACGCCATCTGTTTATGAATGTATCCACTACAGACCTATCCTTACCTATAGCTACCTCAAATTAGGGGCTTCTGGTTGATTGGCGTTCGGTTTCTAATTATACGAGGTCCTCGTCATTTGCATCTACAATTAAATTTAGAATCGAAGACTCTGTAAGGCAAAATTTTAACCTTAGCCCTACAAGTTCTAGTCATCCTAAATATCAAATTTGAAGTTTCTTGTCGAGTCATATGACCTATATCGCCGTATAAAGCATTTTAAGGTGGTGATGTAATCTTCGTCCCCATAGTCTATTAACCCAAACGAGAGCAACGATTTTTAAGGATTTGGGATAGTAGATATATACCAAAACTAGGAAAGGCTCTGTGGTGGCTCTCACAACTATTCACGTGTGCGAATGTGCTTACACGATGGCGGAATTTACATTTTTATGACGAATCCGAACGGCTGATATCGATAAGTTTCTGACGATTGATTTTGTCTAAGATTATGTCGCTGCACAGCTTAAAAGGTTTGTCGTTGAACTTCATAATCCAGAACTAAAAAAACACACATTTGGTGCTCGAAATAAAACATTTGTTTATACGCTTTCGATGGGTTCATTATTCATTGCCGTAAAATAAAACCAGGGTGATCAGGATCCTATAGTCGGAGTTAGTGATTTATTGCCCAGTTGCAGTCTTAGCTGAAAGAAACCACGATTCGATCAACTGGACAGACCGCCATTAAACTTAAAACTACAAATGGTTTTGCGTGCTTGACTTACAGGGCGAGCATTTTAGCAGCTCGAATTTGAAAAAGATTGTCAAGAACTTTTAACAATAAATGACGATAAAGGGTAGATGTAATACAGACATCGGAGACTAATTTATGGTGTTAAATCAGCACCAGCAGACTATGCCACTATAGAAGGGATTTTCAAAAGGTATACCAACAACAAAGGTTTTTATGGAAGATAGGTGGTTAAAATTTAAGGAAATCTTTGAAAATTTTATAACCTGTTCTGGAGAGGTACCAATATATCTTATCTGTAAATTGCAAAAACAATATTCTGAAGAAGGAAATTCAGTATTTGAGTCACGTAACTTGCAAATGGGTAATCAAGCCAAATCCCAAAAATAAAGAAGCTGAATTGCTTTAGATCTGACACAACAAAATTCAAAGTTTATATCCAAATTTATAATCGGAACTCAAGTTATTATATGACCCTACGAAGAAAAAGCTCAGATTAAGTTGGTCTGTAAGTTTGCGATTATTCGAAGTAAGGAACTTTTTCTTTCACAATACGATCCTAATAAGGAGGTTGTGGTTGACTGTGATACCAGTCCATGTGGGGTAGGGACAGGGAGTATTATGTGATTTATGGATCGACGCACGGGTTTTGTTTGTGTCAAGTACCCTTATGCCCAGTTTCACAGAGGGAGCTTAAGTTTAGCTAAGCAAAACAAGAGCTTAGGTTTGGGCTTAAGTTTTTCGGGTTTCACAGTCATTTAAAAAGTAAGGTTTAACTAAGCCAAGCAAAACAAGTAATTGTGAACAGTTTGTCGGTAATTAACTACTGTAAATGGATCGTAGATGTCAAATAGAAAAATGCCTAATTGCCTATTGAAACTATATATCGTAACCTAGTAACCTAGAGAAATAATTTTGTTTATAAATGGGGAAAATTATGTATTTTGCTCTGGTGCAGGATTTAAGCAAACACTTAAGCCATCAACATTAGAGGCTTAAGTTATACCAACACTTAAATGGAGTTTAAATTTTAAGCCGGCACTGTGAAACACCAAATTATGTAGATTAAACTTCACGTGAAGTTTAAGCTCTCACTGTAAAACCGGCCATAGTCCCCCAGAAAAAAACTATTCACAACGTCAGTGAGAAGCGGTTAGCAATCGTGTAAAAAGTTCCGCAACAATATTAATGGAAGAAAATTACGATTTAGTCGGATGCTCTGGTATTCCAGAAAATGTCATTTCGCCCAGTTACAGCTGCTAGAATACAAGGATGGATTAAAAATATCGAAAGGGAATATTGATGACAAATGCAGATGGTAGGTATGTCAAAATTACATCTTTCTGCGGGCTTAGATAATATATCTGTAAGTTGTTTCCAGCCATTTTTGAAAGATTATGTAAACGTTCAAATTATGGAATAATAAACCGCAAAGGACACAAAGGTTAAGTCAAACTGGATGGCCCAGAACTACTACAATGCATTTAAAGTCCTATTTCCGAAGGCGACATAATATTCATCCCTATCTAGGTATCCGTCGGAGCGGACAATTTTCCGTAACGCATACTTCGTCGGAGGTTCAAATTCCATTCGAGGTATGTGTCATCTGATAAAAATACTGCACAAATGAAACGGCTTAATTTCACTAAAATTCGTAAATAAATTCCGCGAAGAATTTCTGTCGGAGGAAAATGGAAAAAGAATTCCACTTAGCTGTCAAAAACTGAACGAAAAATGCCCCTGAACACATGATGTGTTACAAATTGTCGGAGAAATATTGTCAACAGCTTTTCGGAAGAATACCTCGAAGCAAAAATCCTCCGAATCGTACAAAATCGGAGAATTTTCTCGTCCCAATTATATTCTTCGGTTGTGAAATTTTTGTTAACTGTAACTACGAGCTTAAACGAAAGCTTAATGTTGCATTCAACAGTGTCGCACGTTACATTTATGGAAGTAGAAGATTTGACCGCATATCCGACTTCTCAAAGTCAATATATGGCATAACTCCGGATAACCTCATTAAATTTAGGACTGTTAAACTTCTGCATAATGTTATAGACCCTGTCAACCAACATAACGGGTGAATTTTTAAGCGTTGTTTTTTTTTAAAATCGAATAAAACACTCAAATTTGCATCAAATATTCAAAATATTCGATTACAATAAATATCGATAAATATGCATTTGCCAATTACGTTTTAAAGACAACTTCATGTAAATATTGTTCGCGGCTCCGTTTCAAATGGTCCATTCGGAAGGTCGAATTTTGCGTCACTTTTTCGAGCATTTCGTTCTGTATTCCACGAATTACGTGTGTTATATTATCCTGTAAGGCTTCAACCGTGTTTGGCTTGTCCACATAGACTAACGACTTTACATAACCCCACGATAAGTAATCAAGAGGCGTTAAGTCGCATGATCTTGGCGGCCAACTCACAGGGCCATTTCGAGAGATAAGCTGCTCACCAAATTCATCCTTCAACATTTCCATTGTTTCACCACGTGTCAACCAAGTTCAACTCAGCCAACTGGGGCAAAAATAAGTCGCGTATCATGGCTCGATATAGTTCGCCGTTGACGGTAACGTTTCTTCCACGGTCGTCTTTGAAGAAAAATGGACCGATGATGCCACCAGCCCATGAACCACACCAAACTGTCGTTTTTTCGAGATGCATCGGTAACTCTTGTATGGCATGTGGCTATTCATCACTCCAGATGCAACAGTTTTGCTTATTTATGTATCCGTTGAGCCAGAAATGAGCCTCATCGCTGAACAAAATTTTTCGATAAAACAGCGGATGTTTACATTTTTCACAGAGCACGAATTTTGATAATAAATTTCAATAATTTACAATCGTTGCTCGATTGTAAGTCTTTCCATGATGATATGGCAGAGTGTTCTGAAAACTTTTCGCTTTAACAGTGCTGCCAACCTGAAAAACTTAGCTCTTAAAAAATCACCCGTTAATAGGAATAAAAGAGTGTTAAGCAGGAGACATTCCTACGATGTTCAAGCTCGACTATAGAGTTCACTACAGATGAGTCCCCTATCAGTTTTACCGCACGCTTTTGCTGCATTAACATATTTTTTCGATTAAGTTCCACGTTCGAAGGTAAAGGGAGTGGCACAAATTTCATTCATAGCATTTCAAAGCATTTTTCATTTTTATAAGTTTCATGAATATTTTTGTAAAGTGCCTACTTCTAATCTACTTAACTTCCAGGTACAATTTAGCCACAATATAGAAATTCTATTTTTTAGTAAGGTGATATACCCAGCCCAAAATATTAACCAAAATTTAGTCACTAGGGCGACGAATACATAGTTCTAACTAACCTAAGTACTTGAATGATGTTCAAGAATAAAACCGTCTTAAGTGGAATTCCGTTTGGTCATTAACTCATTACCTAGCACAAATAAAGGGTCTAAAGGTTTTTTTTAGAGGTATAGAACTTCGAATTGAATAAAACACAAGAAAATCGTTTTAATGTCCATAAATTTGGCTTTATTGGAAGGATATGTGGACGCGGCTGGTTCGAATAAAGCCACGTCTAGAGGTCCAATTTTCAACCACTTTTTCGAGCATTTGGGGCCGTATGCCGGTAACGCCACGAATGTAGGCTTCCAAGTCCGCTAACGTTTTTGGTTTGTTGGCGTTGACGAGCGACTTCACATATCCCCAAAGAAAATAATGCAAATCTTGGTGGCCAATTGACAGGTCCATTCCGCGAAATTATGCGCTCATCGAATGTTTCCTTCAATAAATCGATTGTGACATGCACTGTGTGGCATGTAGCGCCGTCTTATTGGAACCACATCTCATCCACATTCATGCCATCCAATTCGGGAACAATATAGTCGGTTATCATGGCTCATTACCAGTCTCCATTAACAGTAACTGACTCTCAAGCATCATTTTGGAAGTAGTATGGCCCAATGACTCCACCAGCCCATAGAGCACACCAAACAGTCAATTTTTGTGGATGTAATAGCGTCACAAGGGTATCATGTGGAATTTTTCACTACAAATGCGGCAATTTTGCTTGTTGACGTAGAGATTCCACCAAAAATGAGCCTCATCACTGAACAAAATTTTGCAATGAAAATTAGCATCGAGATCAATCTCATTTTCGGCCCATACACCAAAATCACGACGCATTGGATGGTCTCGCGGATTTAATTCTTGCACAAGCTGGATCTTGTAAGGTCATAAGCCAAGATCTTCCATAAATTTGATGGACAAAGCTCCAATTGCTGTGCACGGTGGCGAATCGATTCATTCGGGTCCTCTTCAACACTTTGCTCTATAGCGGCAATTGTTTCTTCGGTGCGCACTGTTCGACGTCTCTGCAGATGCGTATTATCACATAGAGTAAACGCAGTGCGAAAACGATCCATGGTTAACCGAATTAATTGCTCTGATGGACGATTATGTCGACCAGAAAATGGACGGAGCTTGCGGTAAACTTCGCAAACTGAATCATTATTCTCGAAATAAATTTGCACAATTTGCAAGCGTTGTTATTTTGTCAACCTGTTCATGATGAAATGGCAATCCAAGCTGAACATAAATGACATTAGAGTTGCCCGATTTGACCACAAATGTCAGTTGTATCTCCATTCGAAAAACCAACTTCTAAAAAATGCACCCGTTGTATCTAATTCACTCGCGTCAAAAACACTTAAAATCGAAAGTTGGTACCTTACATGAACCATGTTCACCCCAGTTATGGTAAATTTTTTAAAGAATTAATCTATGAAAGATAAGTAAAAATATAAATGGTTTTTTTTTTTTATGATTAACAGTTGCAATTGATTTGCTTTAATGTTTTAAATGATTTATCCATTGAAATGCAAATATTTTGTATTTTGCTATCCACTTTGAAAAGGATCCTAAAATCATTTTCTTGAAAGGTAAATAATAATACATAATCCTAAAATAAATATTTTTCTTTACTATTAATAGTCACAGTGTTATTTTTTTAGACTAATAAGTTTGAACCCAACCAATATCTAACAATCACAAACGTTGCTTGATAAATTTGGAAAATATTCCATTTTTAGCACTTGTCCATTCTTGTAAGCTCTATTTCTGTCATTCCCAAAAATACTTTTTTGTCATTTAAAGGGCATGCATCAAGAACCATCGATGTGTGCTTTGCAAATAAACCAAAATTGTATTTTTCGATATAATTATCAGCAAATGACAATAAAAAAAATCAATCTATTCCTATCTATTGCTCGACAATTCCATTCATCCCCCCCATTACAAATACCAACCAAAAATAGCATAAAAACCTTACTCACAGTTCATCGACGACATATATTTTTCCCTGCATATGAATATATAGTCACTCAAATTCAATTGTCATATAATCGATTAAAAATAACCCATAGCCCGTAGTTGAATGTGAATAACCCGCCTAGCCCGAAAAAAAAGGAACCAACCCCTTCCTTTAGAACTTCCATTCCATTCAAACTACACGTATCTAACTCTCTGCCGTATGTCATTTCACAGCCGAAATTTTTCAATCCAAACACTGTTAACTTTAGGCCACAACGAATCAATGGTCATAACGAACTGGCAACAACTCCACCCTCACCCCCAACAACAAGCTGATTCCGTCCTTGTATGCGCGCACTCAAACACACACACACACCATCTCATTATTGGGGGTACATCCCCCAACACAAATATACTTGCAAAAAAAATGAAAATCCTTCTCCAAGGCAAAAAGCATTTTGCACGTGTATTTGTTAGCCAGATTTGTGCTGCTTTTTAGCTGCCCTCCCTAGTCTGGTTGGTTAGTTTCGTTACGTACTCCACTCGGCAGTGCGGTATCCACACGAACAAAAAATAGCACCCAACACAACAACGAAAATCGAAACAAATTCCCCCATCAAAACGAGTTTTTAGAAAGAACACGAAAGAGAAATAAACGCACACATCCACGCCACGCCGCCGCCATATGAAAATGGTACTAAAATAAGAAAAAAAAACGAAGAAAAAAGCCAAAACAAAACACAACAACAAATAATATTCAAAAAAGTAATAATTCCTTAAATGTGAATTGAAGAAACAAATAGAAATGTCAGTTTAGTTGAAGGTTTTTGCAAGTTTAGTTGTGAAAAAATTCCACACAACAAACGCGGGCTATTATTATAACATTTTTACATCGAGTATCTTTCGGCCCGCACAAGTGAGGCTTAGTGTCGGTCTTTTGCTAAATCGTTGCCAGAGGATTACCCAGTTGAATATTTAAAAAAAAAAATTGTAATTTTTCGAAACGTCCTTTTGTGTGTTTTTGAGTGGTTAAAATGTTGTAGATACATTTGGAAAATTTATTTTTGTTTGGTTTATCTGATTAGCCGACGGTAAATTGAAAGAGGTTTTGTGCGCCATCTATACATGAACTTGAAGTGAGTTGTCGAATCTATATAAATTGTGATCGCGTCTGAATGTGAGAAAATTGTAATCAGAGATCATAAAAATAACCAAAGGTTTATAATTGTGAGTGTGAGATCGTTTATTTTTTTTTGTGAACAAAAATTGTCCCAATAATCACCGAATAATCGAGTTCAGGAAATGACACAACGGTCAAGGTGAGTTCTACGTAATGAACGGAGATTTTCGAGACGACAAACTGTTATTTGTGTTTGAGCTTTAAAAAGATACACGTGCAGGTGAACTGTATTTTTTTTCTTGTTGGTTTGTTCGTCTGTAAGGTGTGAAGTTGTGCCATGGACAATAAGTCGAGAGAATTTGAAATCCGATCTTTTTAGGGAACACAATGGACGTGATAATACGGTCGATTTGTATTGTTAGTGGGTTATATCACAATAACAAGTGAAATATATTATGGTGGTTGTTTTGTCGTATATTGATGGATTATGAGCGAGTCGTTGACGTTTATAGACCGTCAGTTGTTTGTCAGTTAATTGGGAAAATTGAATTTAGGTTTTGTTTACACTTGTTGAGGGGCAAATTGAGGCGATGATACACGGTTAGCTGAGTTGACGATGTAGGTGTTAGAATTTACGAGAAAGTTAGACTGCATGGAATATTTTAGAGGTTCGAGATTTGTGCGGAATATTTTTCACAAGATTACACGAGGTAGGTGTAGATGTTTTAACAATTGTTTAACAATTTACAATGATCACAACACATAGAAAATAGATGGGTGTTACTAGAGATCTTATTGTAAATTGGGTTTGCCTGTTCATTCACTCACTCACTCACTCATTAAGTAGAGTTACAGTCTAGTACGAACTTGAGCATTAACCAATATAACTTTCCAGAGGAAACCGACTTGAACCGACCGTGCTACGGTTCAAGTCGGTTTCCTCTTGAGAACGCCACTTACAGAGAGTTCTTCATATACTGCATCACCCTGATGTTTGAGAATCAAGGACTTTGCTAGGCCATTCGCATAACATGCCAACGTTCTATTTATACATTCTTACTTACTTAAGTGGCGCTACAGTCCGGGATGAACCTGGGCCTCAACCAACAATACTTTCGAAGTAACCAAAATCAGACCAATTGTTCAATGCAGAACACTTTTGGTGTTTGTGGGGCCTTTTTGGCATTTGTTCAGTAAACCATAAGTTCGCTTAATTCCAACCGATATTTGAACTTTAATTTATTTTATCAGGCATTGACTATGTTCCGGATTTCAGATTGGGAAGATATCCTAGATGAAGCTCAAGCTTCTCATTGCTCAATCGACCATTTTGACCAACGAACACGGAGCTTGAACTTAGATATCTTAGTTTATCTGACATCCGTAACACGGCCATTGATGTCAATTTCCCTCACCCGCACTGGTGACTATAGCATATAATGTGGTAGAGCCATTTAAAACCTATGGCATCCTTGGCATGCATACTTAACCAAATCATCGAAGTCAACCACTTTCTATTTAAAGAAGTGGTGGATCAGCATTAAGGTCCTTGTGTACTGTTTTGTGTCCAACACTATCTATGAGGGTAGATATCTCCAGCGATACACTAATTTTGGCACCTTGCAGCCGAGTTTTTATACCACCCAAATGATATTAGCTACGCTAGCTAAAAAAACAACTTAACACTAATTTCAGGCTTAAGATAAAAATTCGCAAAAGGTGTATCAAGTTGTTAAAGTGGATGGTATACTGGAATACTATGCGAGGGTTACCAGATTTAAATCCTGGAAGTGTTTTTTTAATGCATACCTCTTGCTTAAGTCCGAAAATCATTCAAGAGAATAAATATCTCCTCAGAAGCGTCTAAATTGCCATTCGGAATGGGCTTAAAACTGTTGGCGTCGCTTTATTGTACCAAAAACATAATCTCGCATCCACAAAATAATGAAGGCGAGGTTTTGTAGATGAGGTGCTGCATATGCATTTAAAATTGGAGGACTTATCGTATCATCGAAAAGGTTGTGTACATGAGGTGTTGCATATGCATCTAAAATTGCAGGACTTATCGTATCATCGACTAGGTTTTGTAGATGAGGTGCTGCATATGCATCTAAAATTGGAGGACTAATCGTATCATCGACTAGGTTTTGTAGATGAGGTGCTGCATATGCATTTAAAATTGAAGGAATTATCGTATCATCACCTAAATGTGGACATTGTCTTACTTGACAAAAAACAGATATTTACTTTGGTCTTCGCCCTAAAACTGATATCATGAGTAACCCCAATCCAGGTCCTTTTCCTTTGTAATTGAGGAGTTACACCATATCTTGAAGATTGTTCTTGACACTAATCAAGATATTGTAAACACGATTGCTATATAAAGATGATTGTGCCAATGCTGCTTGATATACCCCTCTGTTGAACAGTTCTGTCAATGAAATGCAGCTGAAGTGAGATCTTTAACATCCTGACAATAGAGATCAAATCATCGTGCTCAGCTTAACCTAAACCTAAAGATCGTTAAAACGACGCACGTCGACTAATATTTGTTTCTCTTAGGGGATAAGACAAATTGGAGTTCGGCCCTAAAGCATACTTCGATACATTGAAATGCAAGCGAACCTTATAGAAGAATACAGTCTTACTTCAGATCTCCAACAATTAACTCTCAGCAGACTTGCAGGTGATCTTCTATTTAAAAAATACTTTGCCAAATCTTCCCTAGACATTTGACTTTTGAACATCAAGGTCAGGCAGATTCACAATAGTGCAACTAAAAACTACACGACCAACACAATAACAAAACAATTGAACGTACTACCAGGGGACATACATTCCCCAATCACGACTGTTAATAATAGATGCCGGGTCATATTTGTCCAATTAAATGATCAATATTTGGCAGTTAAAGGAACAACTGCTGACCAAACGTTTGATCAGATTTAAGAACTCAATGTGGATTACAATATGGCTACCGAAATTCGCCATTTGTTGTCTATAGTGAATCATGATCTTCTCTATATTTAATCAAAAGTTCCGTGACTGATTGACAGATCAAACCGACAACCTGAAAATTTGACAGTAAATCTCTATACTGAAATAGATAGCCGCTAAGAGAGGATTTTCCGGAAGGCGGTAAATTGGGACGGTCCATGACCTTTTTGTGGAAAATAATAAATATTAGACGAGCTAAACGGGTCGGGTGGGCTAGATTAAATGTAAGAACTTTGAGTGAAGGGGTAGCTAATACAAAATTGTTGATACATTATAAAGAAATCACTTTATGGGGGGGCAGCTGTATATTTTTTGTCAAATGTCTACAACAGACAAAGAAAAGTAAACTTTGACAACAAAATAGCAGCATATAACAAATTGTTTATAAGAACAAACGGAATATCCTTTTTAACCTATCATGCATTTTGATGGTTAAATAGACATCAGATAACAAATTTTGAATATTCTTCTCGACCAACATAAAAATGTTATTCACTCAATATTACGACGGGAAACGTTCCAAAACGCAAAAATCCTATAATCCTACAGACAATACGCGTTGCATTCCTTTTATGGAATTCCTTTTCTTTGTCCAGCATGCCTTGTATTACACATTTAGTAACCTTTGTCAGTTCCATACAAATTCTCTCATCATCTACCCAAAGTTTCGTATTAAACTGCCACAATTTTGCATATTCTGCGAATCGTCGTTCCTCACTTTTATCAATCCAATTACATACTAAGAATTTACGGTTAGAAATACCATTTTCCAAGACTCATGACTGATAAGAACTTAAATTGTAACAAAACAAAAAAAAGTTCATTTCCTTCATAAGGTTCATAGTTGAATCTCTATCCCATTCTTCAAGGAATATGGAATAGAAGAATATTACGCTCAAAGGGACAAGGTTATTCTTCATTCGATTTTTTAAGGTCGATGCTTCCAAACTTCGCCGGAATTTTCTTAAATGTTCTTATCTCAGCCTGATTTGTCATCTGACTGGAAATCAAAAACTCTGCGTAGCGAAGCATTTGTGTTCATTCCTAGCTATTCTAAATGACCAATTCGTATTTGTTTTGCTTAGATCTAAGTCGCTGCTAAGCTCGTAAAGTGCGTTGTTTATTCGCAGTCCCTAAAGCCTTTAACAGGTAACCACAAGACTGTTTTAATAGGATCCGTGTTTCAGAAACCCAAAGTATGATGATCTGGGTTTTAAACATGATATCCACAGTATAGACCTTTCAATATAGATAATCAAAGTTTGTTAGGATAAGGTCCTTATAACCTGTTTTTAGAGCAACATCTGTCAATGTTCAGAGTTGGTTGTCAAATCACCATTAAAGTTTGAAGCTTTTAAAATTAATTTTGATCAAATCTTCAAATTCAATTTTTAGAATTGCGAAATATTCTGCGCAAAAATCTTCTTTAGCACCGAAACCCATATTTGGATGAATGGGTGTGTAAACAAGCGGAATTGTCGGAATTGGTACGATCCAGAATCAGTGGAGTCAATGCGAGGCATTTATTACCACAGTGGACATTCTTTATGAGTGATTTGAAGGCATGTTTATCTCGCACTGTCTAGATTGAGAACTGGCCTCCGAAATCGTACATATTTATTTCAGCCTGTGATTCGAGGGCATTGTTAATATATTCTGAAGGAAGACCGGTTAGTTCTATTTCGGATGAGGTATATTTCATTATAGTGGGTGCAGTGGCCTAGTGGCTAGTGAGTTTGACTATACAAGGCATGGCTCCATGGTTCAAATCCCGAAAGTAGAAACGACTAAGTTTTTTTTTCCACTGCTCCACCTCTTTCGAAGATCTGAAAACATCCAAGAGTGGCACTGTCATGAGAAGCTCCCAAAATCGTTCGTTCGGATTCGACGTTTGACAGAAGGTCCTCTTCTTGTTGGCAAAAAATTATAACTTCGCACATACAGAAGCTAGGTTTGAAGCCCTGTATATCGTTGTTAACTGTAATAGTGTAGCCGTCAATTTTGAGAATTTTATCAATTTTTCAATTTGCCAATATTATAACTATGGTCTTTGGCTCGTATATGTACTGCTAATCGGTTAAACCAAATTATTTCATAATAGGTGATTGACCAATCTTCTTTCAGTACTCATACCCACACACTTTGAATCTGTATAGTAAATCAGATGTTGACCGGAACTTTGGATTTTTTTTATAATTATTGTTAAGTGGAAACTGTTGGAAAGCTTTAAGTCGAATACCAGAGTTAGTGCCATTTCTTTGTAAATGGAATAAAAGTGTAGTAGGTGAAACAGAATGCGCAGTGCTGTGGAATGTATTGAGAACACACAAGTATGTCTCTGGTGTCCTAAATTTTTTTTGGATGTAAATAGCCTTTTCGAGTGCTGTCGACTGACTATACTACAACTCGTATATTATAGCCCGTTAAATTGCACAATAATATTGTTAAAAACTTGACATTATATTGGATTACGCAACCCCGGAACTTCACCTTCAATATCTTTCGTGTTCCGTTGGATCAATGTCTGTACAAATGAACTAGGCCATCATTGCCCAATGCTACTCACTGTTGACAGTCTGCGCTCTACCACGCTCTACTTTAAAAAAAAAGTCGTTCGTCCATTATAAGTATATAAAAAAGATAGTTTCGTTATCTATGAAAGGTTGTTGGCAAAATCTCTCATTTTTCCACATCCGAAAATGTTTTCTTATTCAGCAAAAATGCCCCTCGTCGTTGATGACAAATGATGGTGAGACCAAACACCGAATGTTCGATGCATGGAATGGTCTATACAATTCAGTTAATTTTTATACTGAAACGGTCTAAGTCTTTTCGCAAAATTCGTTGAAATATTAGAGTATGCTGGTTCTCGTGTCAACTCTGAGTCACTGCAGCGATATTTTTGGTCAAAGTGGGACTACTCTATCAGCCATCAAGCCACTGTCTTCGAATCAAATAGAAAGCTTAAAACTACTCGAATACCGGTGCGGTCATATAAATTTCGATGCGATTAGTGTAGTTAGTGGATGAAGAGCGGTTTCAACAAGTTGCCAGTTGCCAATCATTGAAATGTATACGATAAAAGCTGCTGTAGATAAACATGACGATAAAAATGTACATTAAAGGTATTGGATAATTTTTAATTTTTAAAATTAGTTTTGTAATCTATGGCCAATTATGCAAGTTTTGAGAGGTCTTGCGTTCGGGTAGTCAACAAAAATTTAGGGGCACCCTACTATACACATCTTGGCAAGAAAAGATCATTTTCTCTGTTCCAATGATGCTTTTCATTGATAGCTATAACCGGAGTCTTAATATACTTTTCCACACCTAACAAGATCTATATCTATACTTGATGAACCAATAACAGATTTACAACTTTTTTTTTAAAAAAAAAAGTGTTTTCCATCAAGACTACCACTGGCGTGATTTTTGGGACAAACCACCATCCACCAATTTATCATCATTTATAGATCTTATTACAAAAATCGCGCCTAGTAGTAGTTTTGATGAAAAACACAATTTTCATGAAGGTGGACTAGAAATTTTTCCGGCCCTGTTTAGAGCCTCCTAAGATCCATATGCATCATACAGTAAAAAGTGGTAGATAATGTTATTTTATGGCATTAGCAGCAACATGGTTAGGCTAGGTTTACGGGTTGGTGAAGTAGAGGATCCTCTATTCCACCACACTTAGGTCCATGTGGACCCATTGTGATACCCTTGGTGGGATTACGTCCTTCCATATTGTTACTTTGGGTTATTCCACTCCATCCAGCCATCCTGATGTTCTTAGGAACCTGTAAAGATAGGGTAATGGAATATCGGAAAGTTCTTGGATGTCTTGGAAGTAGTAGCTTCCGAGTGTTCTGTTCCTCAGGTGACAGAGACTCGGGCAGTGACAGAGGAAATGAGGTGTATCCTCGTGTGTTTCTTCATCACCACAGCCTCTACAGATGTCGTCATCCTTGAGATTTAGTTTCGTTGTGTGGGTTTTGAGAAAGTTGACCACCAGTGAGAGCCCCTACCAGTTTAGACAAGGAGATTCTGTCGTACCGCAAAAGTTTTTTGGTCCGGTTCCCGTTGTAATCTGGCCAGAGCTTCCGAGATATTTCGCAGGTAGTCAATGACTTCCACCTGGTATTGGCTTTCATTCGGGTCTTGTATTCCACTCGTTGTCTGAGGTTACAGAGTGGTGGCTCGACCGTTTGTAGTGCCTGGTCATGATCTGTAGCAGATCCATTTCTTGCCAGTTCGTCGGCCATCTCGTTGCAGTCTATGTCCCTGTGACCAGGAACCCAGCAGAGATCAGCATTATGCTGTGACCAGATAACCTTGAGCTCTTCACAACAGCGGCGAACTAGCTTTGATTATTTTCGATAGCAGATACTGCTTTTATAGCCGCTTGGCTGTCAATGAATATGGTGATATCACTGTGTGGTTTTTCCATTATTGAGCCAATACCAAATGAGCCGCTTCAGCGATTGCTAGCACCTCAGCCTGGAACACACTACTATGATCCGGAAGCCTGATTGATTTGTGTATTACTAATTCCTCTGAGAATATGCCAGCACCTGTTCCACAGTCCATCATTGATCTATCTGTGAAGATGAATATCGATTTCCTTTTTGTGGGTTCATTCTTGTCCCATTCGTCTCTGCTCGGAAACGAGCAGGTGAAGGGTCGATTAAAGTCTAGATAGGGAGATAGATAGTCAGAGTTTACTACGCTCCCTACGTATTTCTTAAGAACCTGCGCATGCCTAGCGAGGCTCGGGATCCAGCTGTTCGTTTGGCTGATCCTCGAGGAGCTTTTAGCAGCTGACATACATTTGTTCAACATTTATTTGCCATCGGGAGTAATGTCAGTTTTTTGGACTTCCTAACTGTCATCATCCTTTGGATAAGGTTACTTTTTTATAAAATGCATTTTCTATGAACTCCTTTTTGCACATTTCGTCCGTCGCTCTTGGTTTAGCAAACTTTTTAAAGAAAGAACATTACCAACGAGCATCAGATATCTTTTTTTTCAGATACGTAAACATTTCTATAGTTTACCAATATAGATGACGACATTTTAAATAATCCTAAGGCTATAAATTTCCTCTTTCTAAACTCTTTATACCTAATCCATGAAAACTATAAACCATGGTAAGTGATTTTCATTTTATCACCACTAACAGTCAGCGAATGCTAAATCGAATTTAACCATGCGAATGACTCATAAACGCCACATTAATCAATTTGTAAAACCCACACTAATAAGCGGGTCAGTGCTTACAACTCGTATAAAAACGTTTAAATGGCATTTATGGGGTTAACATTTAATTGAAATGTTTTAATTTACATTTGTCTTCTGACAGACACCTATCATTTCACAAACACTCGTCGTCGATTAAATCTTTATCCAACTGAATTACAATCATTTTTTGTTGCCCCTAGAGCTAACTGTCTGAGAGCGTGTATTTATTTGAGCGACTTTACGACCAGCTCGCGGATTTAAATAATTATCAAGTGGTGTTGCAATTCATAACAAGATTTTCCGGGAAATTACTTTTCAATTTTTGGGCAACAAAACCGGTTCATGTTTTATTTTTAAAGAAATTAAAAATGTTCAAAAGAAACCCATTTTTAGGCTGCCGCATTCAGCGACCATTTTGTTAAGCTATGAATAAGCTTAAAATTTAATTAGATGCACGAGTATGAGTGGAGGGTAGGTATATCTAGAGGAATGCACAATCAAACATTTGATATGCATACTCAGCAAATTGGAATTAATACGAGCACGGCAGTGCATCTATTTGAAATTTCGAAATTTTATAGAGCGCATCGCTACGTAACCAACAAAAGCACTACCGCATTGAATTGTATCTTTCTAATTAGAATTATACTGCAGCTCGTAATATGCAGATGCGACGACGACGCCATTGTGCGATTTAATTTTCCAAACCAAATTCGAAATTCAAAATGTTCCTCTCATCGCATTCGTCGAGAGATGAATTAATTATCTTTAATCATTTTCGTTATTCCTTTGTGGTTGGATAGATGAGGAGCGAGTCGCATGAACGATTGCAGAATGCAGAATGCGCCTCGAATAAATTCGGTGAAAGGACATGAGGCACACTAGACAATGCGCAGGTGTTGATCACAAAATTTGTCTTTTTTCCTTTTTGTTTCGAAGGGTTTTCGAGGAGCTGGGCGAGAGATACAAATAAAAGAATTCAAAGGAGTGTCCTTTTTAGTCGCCTTGTTGGTGGAGCGAGACACTTGCAGTAGTTAAATGACGTGCGTTGTCAGGACAACCCCTGGAGTCAAACATGGCCACGGTTAGAATGAATTTTTAAATAGCAAAAGGGCATGTTATCTTCCATTTTTTTCGGTATTTTGTTGAGCAGGTCTTGCCAGCTAGACAGAGGGACACCTTTCCGGGATAGTGTGGTGTTGGCTTTGTTTTGTGACAGGGGTTGTGCTCATTGTGTATTCACTTGTTTATGGTTGAGTTGCAGCAATTGTGATGGCGGGTGGCTAATGCAGATGGTACGGAGGTGGTCAAATGTTGATAGGGTTTGTAAAAAACTAAAACAAACATGTTGATTGGCTAAGCAAATTATAAACCTCGTGGTGTTCTTTTTAAAAGCCGGTTTTATTTTCTGAAAAGTTGTCAACTAATGTCTTTTGGGGAGACATCTTTTTGTGAGAGACCATTCTCCGACACCAAAACGATGTATGAATATTTGAACGCTTAAAGCCCTTACTTAATAGTACGGCCATCGTGTTCTTAGGCTTGACAAATCAACTAGAAACACAGGTCCCTATTAAATCCATTAAATTGTTTGAATATTTATTATTTCGACAATGAATAGTGGCGACATTGTCAACATGCCAAAAGAACGAGCACAACTAATGGGTAACATCAGCAAGAAAATACATGGTTTGACGAAGAATGCCCACGGATGCTTGTAGGCAAAAATGAGGCATATAGTGCAACGTTGGATGTTCAGTCGAGAGCTGTTAAAAATGTTGCGTGCTGGCATTGAGTTTTTAAAAAGAAGAAATACATTAAGAAAATCAAAGATATATACCAACGCTCTTCGAGAAAAACGTATATAAACAAACAAAAAAACATTAACAGCACTATATCGAGGTATCCGTTCAAAAGAAAAATATCTATCGTGGTTTCCGTTCTGATAATTATCATTTCGCACAAATATTCCGACGAAATTCATTGCACATGATCACCCGGCGATACAATGCCCATTTTTGACAGCTATACGAGTTGAATTTCTTCCGAAGATGTCCGACGAAATATTGTTGCGAAATCTATCGAATGCGATGGTAAGCTTCATTTATAAATATTATTCGGAAACCGGTACCTCAAAACCAAACTGAATTCCAATTGGAACTGGAACTGACTTTCTGTTCGGAAATTCTTATGAACAGACACTTCGATAAGGCGATGTAAATTATGAAAGCAAGGGATACAATCAGATTCCTGTTGATATGAAAAAGAGCAAATTGTAGTTTAATTTCAGTCTTTTCTGGAAAAGTAGAACAGCACTACTTCTAAAGATGTTTAAATAATAAGAAATCGTCTACTATGAGCAGAACAAGCCATTTAATATTTGAGCGAAAGCTACGTCGACCCATCAAAATGAAGTGACGATTCCTCCTTCCTTATCGGGCTCCCGACCCGTGAAGAGTATCTGCCTGAGACACTGCAGCCTTCCATCCTCCACGATACCGGGCTCGCTGCTTCCAGTTGTCTAGAACAAGCGCGTTTTGGCATCCGCGATTGCTTGTTATTTAAAACGGATGTTCGGTCTTCCTTGCCTTCTCGAACCTGGGGGCTGGGATTCGAAGATCCTCTTAGCTGGAGCATTATTGTCCATTCGCTCGATGTGTCCGAGCTCGATGTGACCGAGTGTAGTCGACGTGTTTTTGGCCTTTTAAACTACATCCACATCTTGGTACAGCTCATAGAGTTCGCGTTTATATCTTCTCCTCCATTCGTACTCTTCGCGGACAGGACCGAAAATCCATCGAAGTATTTTTCTTTCGTAGGAGCCCAGTATCAGCTCTCCCTTCTTGCTTATCATCCAACACTCTGCGCCATAAAGCAGAACTGGTAGGATAAGTGCTTTGTAGAGCACATATTTCGTCCTTCGAGTTTGGAGTTTTGAACCCGGTTGTTTCGCAAACCGAAGTAGCAACGGTTTCCTAGGGTAATTCTTCGCCGGATCTCCACTAGTGTGTCATTCGTGGAGTCTATGTTTACCCCGAGGTAGGTGAACTCCTCAACTACCTCGAAATTGCTGCTATCAATAGTGACGTTTTTTCCTAGGCGGTGGACAGATGCTTGTTTGTTTGTTGATAGCATGTACTTAGCCTTGTCCTCATTTAATTCATGGCCAACGGATTTCGCCTGTTCTTCAATCGCCGTGAACGCTTTTATTACGGCACGTTGGGAGCGACCGATGATGTCAATATTCTCCGTTTAGCCCAGCGGCTGGACGGACCTGTTGAAAATAGTGCCTTCCGCGTTGACACCTGCCCTGTGCACTATATATGCTCCAGTACGAGATTGAAGAAATCAATTGATAGCGCGTCTCCTTGCCGAAGTCTGGTGCATGTTTGTTACAGTTCGGAGGAGCTACTTCCAAACTTCATGTTGCAGCGAGTGTTTTCCAGCGTCACGCGACACAGCTGAATCAGTTTTGCCGGGATTCCGAATTCATCGCCATATAGAGCTCCTGATGATGTATGCTATCATACGCGGCTTTGAAGTCGATGAATAGGTGGAGAGTTTCGACTTGAAATTCGTTTGTCTTTTCTAGAATTTGTCTCAGGGTAAAAAATTGGTCTATAGTCGATCTTCCGGGCCGGAACCTACACTTGTACGGCACGATTAGTGTGTTGCAGAACGACGAAGCATTGTCGCGAAATCCATCGAACGCGATTGTATTCTTCCATTTGTTTTATTCGGAAACGGATACTTTGAAACCAGACATACATGGCTACAGCTTGCGATTCTGATTCGATCCATATACTTTAAGGTATATCTATCGAAATTATTTCTCTATGTGATGAGGTATAAAAAAATTATTAGAGGCCATGTTGAGCTACCATCCGGGGTTTTAACAACAAAACTAATGAACGGTCAATGTACCAGGCACTCAGTGGTCACTATATATATACGCTGAGATCCGGAGTTGTGTGTTTTTATATAATCGCGCCCCCTACCACTATCTACGTGCCCCTCAATAACTACCAGCATTACAGTCAACTTCGTATAAATAAACCCAGCTTAGCAAATGTTGTCTCAGAAATTTAGTACAAATGTCCCCTTTCGCAGTTTTCTGCCTAAGGGATCAATAATGCGCAAATGCTCAATTATATTACATTCGGTGGATCTTAAGAAAAGATACTTAGTGCAATTTTGAATTAATTTTTGTGTGTTGCAATAGTTTTTTATGTTTTACAAGAAAATACAGCAATGATTATTTTGGAAGGATTTTTTTATGTTAACAAGGATAAATCTGCAAACTACAGGATAGATGGAAAAGTTAAACGTATACAATGATTGGGCTAATACTGGGCCATGTAGTTTATGACTTGCTTTCATGAGTCATTTTGCTTTAAAAAAAAGTCTTTTTGGTAGGGTGTAGGTGGATTTAGCCCGCTATAGACTCGCTTCTACATTTTGGTTAATATACAAAAACTGGTGAAGCTAAATAGCATGATACTTATCTATAATTGTCGAAAAACTTAGATGATTTGGTATTAATCTCGGTTTACTTTTTATGAGCTCCCAACCTAAGAGGGTTTTTCACGGAGACATAAGGTAGTCTTCCAACCTATTTAAATGTAGGTACGCTGCTTTCAGCCAATCAGTCGAAGTGCATTGACACCCGCAGTCGATTAATACTTTAACTGAAGGTATAGTCTTTTTGTCATCTTAAACCTTAAGGCTATGATCCAAAGATCCTCTTGGCTGGAGAATTGAGCAAATAAACTCGACATGTTGTTGCCTTTAGTTGGAAGTACACATCTTAGTGCAGCCCATAATGCTGGAAGTTTTATCTTTTCCTCGATTAGCCTTCCTCGAATACCGGACGAAATATTTGACAAAAATCTTCCCTTCGAAAGCGCATAATATTTGGTCTGCTTTCTTGCAGCATTTTCCGCCGTAAAGGTCTGGAAGGATAGGCTCTGGTAAAGCAAGCATTTGAACTTTCATGTTTGGGGGTCGACTCTTAGCCAAGGTGTCATTAATATTGTTGACTGCGTGGTAAATAAAGGTGAACATATCGGAAAAAGGTGAAAAGATCGGATAAAAGGTGAAAAGATCGGGAACCTACCGGAGAATGAGTCAACACGATTCAAGCACTTCGTTGTACTTACTCGTGTTTCATGTAATTAAAGAAAGCGCGCATTATAGTACATTTTCCTTTCGAAATCTGGACAAAGTTGTGTCAATTGTAAAACATTCCGGAATTTGGTCATACTACCATAGAGCACACGACGATAGATGTTTTCATACGCGGCCTTAAAATCTGTGAGCAGATTTTGGGTCTCTAGTCGTGGCTTGAAATTTGTTGGTCGTTTTACAGGAATTGCATTACTGCGGGAACTTGGTATATGATCGATCTGCCGCCTCGAAAGCTTCACTGGTGCGTGCTGACAAGTTTATTGGAAAATGATGGCTATACCGCTACACTATATACGTTGGATTGAATAACCTACACACTTTGAGGTCAGATGCTAGTTACTATAGAATGCTAAAGAATTAGCGCATGTATTTCTTGTTGCGAGACTCTGAGATGAATTATGAGATTTCTAAATACAGTCACAAGTTGACAAACGCTATAGAGTACTTCAAGGCTCAGCCCTCTCGCCAATTCTGTTTCTTAATGTTTTTTTTAAAGAGACTCTGACTTTGATTTGTAATCCAATGTGTTGATACTGTGGATTTCAGCAGTCTTGACTTCATTAACTCCCTACGTTTTGCAGCCCCAGTCTACAGAACTAAACATCAGCGTTGAAATTAATATAAAATATACAAAATAACCGTTCAATGCCACAAAAACCTAGCTTTACATAAAGTAGAATGACCTTTTGTTAAGGAATTCAATGGTTTGTTTTTGCTTGGTATTTATATGAACCCACAGGCCTTTGAGAACCAACAAATTATAGAGGTGGTTCTAGTTGACAAGAATTTATCAAATCATGTTTTCAAGGATCTGGATGGGCTACTATCGGTAAAGCCCATTTCGTTCAAGACTTGAATTATACTAACACAACTAGTTGGGAGCTTCTACAACATGATTGGGTCTATTTTGGATATGCTTGTAAATAAATAAATAAGTATCTTGCATTTACGGCTCTCAGGGCCTCAAACCTAGCTTCACAAAGGATATGCCTACCGCTTCTTTAACAACGCGTCCACCACAAAGGTTCCGAGAAAATACATAGTCGTATCCAGTCTGATCCCCCGTTTTGTGGTAACACTAGTTCTTTGGGATAAACTCGTTAAAAGCATGTTTTCGGGTTCACAGTACAATGCGGAAGATTATTTCATAGCCACTGTATAAGTGTTTGGACTAGCCTGCCTTCTTTAATGGCGTTGAAGTTTACAGAGCCAATACCAGAGGCACACCGTCACTCTTTTCCTACCCACTCGCAATCTCCTTCTATCCTAGAAACTCTTTTCTTTCCCTTCATTATCAAGTTTTATAAATTTGAGAGACAGACTCAAAGTATTGAAGGATGCTTATAAAAAACATCCTTCCTTGGTATTATAAATAAGTTAGAATACATCCTTGAAAAAGTCGTAATACGACACCTTTAAGGATCTAATGATCACTTCGGTGGTTGACCAAGCTTAAAGCGGAAATTTGTTAGTCATGATCGAACTCTTTTAAGAAATGCTGATACGTTTGTTTCCCAAAAGGAACAAACTCTTTGGACTAATGCAGAGGGTAACTTCATCAAATTTTTCAACTTATCATCAAATTTGAGGGTAACTTCATCAAATTTTTCAACTTATCATCAAATTTGGCAAGATAGAGCCCAAAAAAGGAAACCCTCTGAACTGTACTAACTACAAAGGCATAAATCTCCTCAACATCGCCTACAAGATCCTATCTGCCGTAATAAGTGAACGCCTGAAATCATTTACCAACAACCTGATCGGCCCTTATCAGTGTGGTTTAAGGCCAGGAAAGTCCACAACCGATCAAATTTTCACACTTCGGCAGATCCTGGAAAAAACCCAAGAAGTCCAAATCGATATCCACCACCTATTTATCGATTTCAAAGCCTCATACGACAGCAATTATAGAGACGAACTATACAGAGCCATGTCTAGTTTTAGTGTACTTGGAGTGCGCAACTGGAGGCAGTTAGTTAAAGACCGGGCTAATTGGAGAGGCATTTTGGTTGAGGCCCAGGTTCATTCCGGACTATAGCGCCGCTTAAGTAAGTATGCAAGAGCCGGAAACAGTAATAAAAGACGTATTCCCTAAATTTAGGAAAGACATGACCGGTAATAAAGTCATATTTCATCACACAAACCAAAGGAACTAATTTATTATTTTCCAACTTTCATTTGCCAAGCCATCTTTCTAAAACGCGCTCGTCTTTCACTAAGCCTTTTAGAGAGCGACAAACGCAAACAATTCACTTAATCCGCCAGACTTGACACGTGCCTCAGTGTAACTCTATACCCCATTCTTGCCACGACTTCAATTTGCTTTCATTTTTTAATTTACTCATGCAGCACAACAGTCGTCCTTCTAGCGGTACACAACAGTAGGTACAACAGCGGTACACACAAGTTCCACTCCATCAATTAATTACTTCGCCACTTGGGCGACGACAAAGTTCATTGTGTGCGCGCCTTTTATCCGCCATTGCGGCCACTTATTCAAAAGAAAATTCCACCTAATTAAAAATAATTTTTCCGATTTTGATTTTTCCCCCGTTAGCTCTCATTATTCTGGTTCGTTGAGCGAAAGTTCCACTTGTGTGAGTGTTCCTTCAAAAAATAAAATTGGAAACAAACTAAATTTCAAATCGATTGCAACTATTTTAGCAACTGTGCGGAGCTTTGTGGAATAAACGGATTCAAGTTGACCCTTTCAAATGCAAATGACATGGATGGAGATTTGAGTTCAAGTGGACAACCGACCCATACATGTGCTATTAGCACATCCAACTGGTGTCCGGGTGTCCCACTAAATGTCCAGAAATCCTTTCTGCAAAATAGAAAAGTATTTAAGCACACCGAGGTATGTGAAACCACCCTCATCAAAAAAAAAAAACACCCCAAAGCCTATATATCCACCCCCAAGGGACACGGACCGGCAACGTATGTTTTCGGCATGAAGAAGAAGAATATTGTCCTGCATAAGGACCGCATTAAAATAAACATTTCAAGTGCTTTCCGGATAATGAATTTTCGTCCCAATTCGTTTCGGTGGGTGTCCCAGGAATTATAACACCCCATCGTCGTCATTACGAACAGCATTAACTGGGACACCATAGCCCAGGACCCTTGCCGCAGTGATGTAAAGTTTTATTTTGTTGTTTAACATGCGCTTCATTGTATGCTTTATTTTTGGAAATTCCTTTTTGGTTCCTCTGTCCTTGGTTAATCCTCTTTCGGGGGTATCCTTTTTTGTTTTATTATTATTGGGTCCGAGGGCTGAGAGAAGCAGCATTTTAGACTGAAGGAGTTCCAGAGAGGACAGTTTTGGACTTTTTTTTTGAAGGACTTTACAACATTCTCAATCAATTAGTTAATTGGAAGTGCGGGGGATGGTGGGATAAAATCTGCCATTGGCTGGTGAACAAAAATGCGTTTACTACTTTTGCACCCCATTTCGTTTTGGAGTGCCACTTTATATGCCAAAGGATTGTGAAGGATTATTTTCTGTTTTGGTGAGGTTTTGAGTTAATTGTCTTTGTGGGACAAAATACGCTAATCGGATGAGTTGGGACTTTACTTGTGGTCGTTTGGGAGATGCTTATACGAACTTGCTAAGTGGCTTCAAAATTTCGTTTGAGCGTTTGATTATTATTTAATTAGCGAGAAATTTGGTAATCTTCTGAAGTGAGGTTAGGGAGGGGCAGTTGAACTTGTGAGTACTGTTAGGAAATTGATGGAGTAAATAGCGAAAATGTTGTTCAAAGTTTACTATTTGTAGTCGGTCTCTCAATGTCGTTTAAACTTCTTAGAAGGCTTTGGAATTGTACAGAGTGGCTTATGAATCGTACTAGCATAAGCAAAATTAATTTTCAAACCGATATTCACATAATAAAAATGGATAATTGGAATGCATTTGGGTTCAGCGCCGCTATCATGTACTGTTGTCCGTACTCCGTGTCCTGAAAGAATTTGGGCGCACGTTTGGCGGCATGCCTCCTAGCAGATGGCACATAATGAGATTGTTAGACTCTTTTTCAAGCGTGGGACAATCGCTCAAAGGGTTATCATCGAAATCCTTCAGTTCGGACAACGGAAACAGCTGCTGCTGTTCCTGTATCCGTACAGGATAATCCACGGGTTTCTACAATAATTTTTTCTGCTCAAATGGGTATCAGCGGATAGGACTACTGCAGACAATAATTCATAAAGACAGGACAGGACTATTGCATACAATAATTCATAAAGATTTCAATTTGTTTCTCTAAAAGGTTCAGATTACTAGAAAATTGAACACCGAAGGTGCTAAAAAAGTAGACAGGACTCAACCATGCTGAACTGTATTTTTATGTCGGATGAAACCCACTTCGACTTATGGGTCAGTAGTGGTGGAGTGGCAATGTGTGCGCCTGTTGAGTGGAAAGTTGCGCGTTCAATCCCAGCCAAAACCTATGAAACTTTTATTCAATGAAATATAAAAAGGTCGGTGGTTACTCCTGAAAGTATATACCATCTTGAAAGCTCTGCGATTTTAATTGACTCACAAAACAGTGACTCCCCTAGGTTAGTTCGGACACCACCCATGGAGTAAGTCTCCACTACATCCAAAATATTTCTCTAACGCTCGTACCCCTTGAGTGCGCGCAAATTATAAAAAAACGGCTGTTAGTGTCTGGTTTAAGCAAGATGGAGCCAGTTCTCACGTTACCAGGCCTTACATGGCAGAATTACAACAAACTATTCTCTTAATTTCGCTGCCCAATCCAATTTTTGTCATAGCTCAGCAGTGCATGGGAAATCACCAAAACATTAAAGGCTTTATCGTTGAACAACTCGTGCAAATCATCAAATTTTATTTTCAAAATGGGTGCACCTTTTGAAAAACGTTCTGCGCATTGCGTGTTCTTATCTCTACCACAACCATCCTGCCGAGTCGACTATTCGATGTTTGGGGCCCAATTTAAATTCAACGGGTCGATAAATAATCAATCAACACCCGGATACGTCAAGAAAAATAGAAGATCTGCTGAAACATCGCTGTGGAACGAAAGAGTGTACGAAAGCCCTGAGACAGTCAATTTCTCTTGAAATCGCGCTTTTCGATATCAACTTTGTCCTCCAATTTCACTCGGAAATGCATGCAAAATCCAACTGATCCAGAAACTTAGGGTAAACGCCCATAGACAACGACGTATTTTCGCTGATTGGACTCTGCCAAAACAGATTTTCGATAAGGACCATTTTAGGATCAATAGAAATGTGACCAAGCTAAGAAGGGATTAATGACAGATGAGGCACGAGTTATTTTAATCAAATCCAGTGAGTGCATGTTTAGAGTCAAAGTCTTGTTATACTTGATTCTTATAAAGGATCCTCGATGCTGACTTTCACTAAACCAACTTTGATGTCTATAGATTTGGTAAATGTGTTCTCTATTTTGATTTGGCGTTGAATTAGTTAGTTCTGCCGCCACTGACTTTCACTGAACTAACTTTGATGTCTAGATTTGGTAAATGTGTTCTCTATTTTGGCGACTAGTCGACTTCTCATTCTTGACAAGTCTATTTACAGCACTTATATGTTACTTGACGTTATCTATTTTTCATAACCTGGTTACTGTTTGATTTGCTGATTCCTGGTGAGCGCTTGAAACCTCCAAGAGCTAGCGAAACGAGTCATGCATCAGACTGTTCAAAACCCGGGATTTGCTGATTTCTGGTGAAAGTCGAGTGGCGATTGGATTGGTACTATTTGGTTGGCTAAAAACTAAGCTAGACACCTGACGCCAAAGGCTTTCCGTTAATAGTCGAGGATTAAGAACCCCTAGAACTGTTCTATGCCCGGGTACTTCTTGGTGGGTTGATGAGGTAGGCGGTGTACGTCTTCCCCCATCACACTCAGGTTAATATAGAGCCATTGTGATGCCCGTTGGCGGTCGACATGTGTGGTTGAATCCTTCATTTGTCCCGTTAAATGTCCATTGTCATTAGTCCCTTTCTTGCCAAAGCGGATGGTTTTCTCCGCAGCCTCTACAAAGGTCATCATCTATAGTAAGAATCCCTATACTAGTGTCGAAACAGATTTCCTGTTTCTTTGAAGTAGTTTGTGGGTTCTGGCTTTGTCATACCACAAAGTATACAACTACATAGAGTGCTCATGAATTTATAATATGTGGGGTACTGATATTGATACCCCAGTGTTAACATTGCCATGCCAGCATCAAGCAACAGCATAGCCTTACCGCCAGCGGCTGAATCGGCTATGATGCGTACTCTATGTAGTTCTATATCGCTTTGGTCATAATCAGGCCACATCATCTTGGATGGAAGGAGTTCCACCTGTTTTTGGCGATATTCAGTGTTTTCTGTCTCACCCGTGATTTGAGGTCACATAGTGTCCGTTCGACAGACTGGTCTATGTGATCAATGCTTCCTCGCCAGTTCATCAGTAATTTCATGCCTCTGTGCCGGAGACCAAGCAGAGCTTAAAATTATGTTAGACGCCAAGATGCTTTACCTCTTCACGAAAACGCTTCACAAGCTTAGATTGTAGAAAACTGCAGAAATTTATTTTATTGCAGCCTGATGCTCATATCATCTGGTGGTGCCAACATTAAAGTCTCTTTGCCTCTGCCTCTGCTACTGCCAATATCTCAGCTTGGAAGACATTGCTGTGCTCAGGGAGACGAAAAGCGCTGTTGAGTTTTAGTGTTTCGGAAAACGATTCAAATAATCAACTAAATCTTCTGTAATGGCCCCTGCAAGTGAGGACGCTCCTGACCACATGCATGGCAGCGTATCACGTTGTCTTAATTATTTTTCGTTATCGAATGATTAAATAAGTCGATCATTCCGTCTCTTTAAATGGTGCCATATACAGCTTTGATCGATGGTTAAAAGCTCTGGGAGTTCTTGAACTGGTTTGGTCTATAATTGGCTTTTTGTCGGACAAAACCCAACACTGATAGGCACCGATCAGGTTATCGGTTTTTGAAGGAGGATTCAGGCCTTCATATATTACGCTAGATAAATGCTTTTAAGCGTTACTAAAGAGACTATGCCCCTGCATGCTGGGTACTTCAAAGGATCTCCTTTCATGTGAATCTGCCAAAGGATGAGATTTTTTAGTTTACCGAATTTTACTAATTCATCGGTCAAGATCTGTATCAAGTTGTTTCCTGCTGCATGACAGATCACCAGGAAAGCTGTTCTTACTAGCTGCACTACTAACCTTCTGTTTGGAGAACGCGCTATTCTTACTTTGCTTAGGTTAGTTATCAAGAGATTCGCTGACGTCATCTGTTAAAAGTGCTTCATGTGCCTAACAGGAGTAGTCTTCCTAAGTCGACTTCTGGAGACAAATTTCTTATAATTTAACACTGAATTCGACTAAGGGAGAGCAAAGTCTTTCGAAAAAATATTGTAAACGGGGAACGATAACCCCATTTTGTGAATTGTTAAGTTTTCAACCTCATTGCATTCTAGTCTTATATTAAATGAGAGCCGTTCCATTTCCTATGGACATTGTGACATAGTTACTCCATCGACACATGCAGGTTTCAAACAAATATTTCATTATTTTAGGGCTTAAACGCCCATGGACAACGACGTGTTTTTGCTGATTGGACTTAAGATTTTCATTTCGACTAAAATTGAGCTACGGTAGCATCAATATTATCTGGCATCCACGATTCATTAATTTCTCTAAGCCATAACGACTATTTATCACTATGGTTAATTTGTTAATAAAACCATAGCATTCATAGCCCTATAAGGCACACCTACCAACATCCATTCCATCTCGTTTGAAGCCAATTTAGAGTACCAGCCTTCACAATAAAATTAGAAATTTATCTCAAAACAGACAACTCTACTGCAGCACCCCAAAATGCAAATAACCCGTTTGATGAATACCTTTCCGAAACCTTTTCGGCCTACTAAATTGTTCATAAAAATAGTCGAATCCAATCGAAACAGTTCTCTGTATGCAAATTTCCTTACAAGCCTACACCCAAAATGGAAACACAATGAGCCCTCTGTTTGGTTCCAAAATGTCTGGCCTGCTCCATCAGTCCTACTGCACTCAACTCGTTATTATGGAGTCCCTCGAAATGACATTTTTATACGACCCATCAATATGTGGGCTGTATAGTTCGAATAAACATACAGTTGGCTATACAGAAAATTCAATTCATTAAAAGGGATTAAGGAATCTCGTTATTATTCTTGTCTCGCGCCTTTCATTTATTTTTTTTTCTTTCATTAACGTTTATCTGCGCGCTCGCACACACAACCGAAATTCCATAAAGACAGATCGTAAAAATTATGATCGCCTACACCACCTGCTGTGCGCTTCAGTATCGGTCTGGCTATTGATCCCGATTTTTTTTTTAATTTTTTTTTTGAAGACAAAAACGAGAAAAGAGCTCCCCATTTGGAGGACCCAAATGGACACTATTCAAAAGTTTAATATCTACGACTGCGTCGCGTGAAGTAAACCAAATTGTGAACAACCGGGCAAAGTATACCCCCCGGTGGTCATAATTAAATACTTTCACACTCGAGAACAATCGGACGGACACGACTTCCTTCAGAAGTGTTTATTTTTTTAATTAAAAATAAAAACCCACCAGGAGCAGACCGAATGGAGATGAAGAAGCCGAATGAGCCCGAATATGAAACAGCATGATGTTGATGCTGCTGTGATGGTCCTTCGGTAGAGTCTGGTGGAGCAGAGTAGAGGACTGAACGACCATGTGAGTTGCAGATTGTAGAGTGTGCAAAATAAGAAGAAGGAAAACCAGCAGCGAATTGAAAAGGACAACACTGAAACAGTTGTGAGCGATGTGAACAATGATGTGCGCGTTTCCAGAAGCCTACACAAGAATATGATTCTGTTCGCAGCAGCAGCAGGAGGAGGATCATCACTTGTTGGATTGTGTGTATAAGGAATGGTTAACCAACAAAATTAAAAAGAAGAAGATATCGGACAAAGTGGGGAACAGGTTGAGTCAGTGTTTATATAATACCGCGACAAATTTATGGCAGAGCTTGGAAGAAGTAATAGGGTGGATATTTTACTTTCTATAAGGAAATCCGTTTATTTCTATAAGCTGAACTATGGGTATTTTCATAAAATATAAAAAAAAATCTTACATCTTCCATTCCTCCCACCTAAGCTTAGAGAAAAACAAATATTTTGGACTTGCCCTGGAGAGGAAGGTTTTGTGAAACGATAAAAAAAAAGAAATTGCGTCATATATGTGCTGGAAGACTGTATAGTGTGGCCTTCAGTTAAAAATTTTGGATTTGCACTATACGATAGTAGCGGCTCGGTGGTTATTGCATTGGGTTTCTAATCCAGTGGCCATTGATCTTGAAAAGTTGGTCAAGTTTGTGGGTGTTACATTGAATGTCCTTACTAGGTTTTAATCCTTGAATGAGCCTTTAATGATCTACTTTCCAACGGAATTACAGTCCGCATCTCACTGTCTAATGGGTTCGGGACATCTAATATTCCGGATAACTGCTTGGCTTATAAACTGAAAGGATAATTGACTTTAAATTTGAAGAGCAGACATCTTGACAATGTCTTTTGGCAGACTTCAGCAAATGAGTATTGTCCCTAACCAGGTGGTAACACCACTACTACTGTGAGACGATGGAACACAACGCCAAATGCATGGCTGTATACATCACAACTGATTTCCTAAGTTCTACAAGTAACAGATTATTAGCTGAACAGCATAACCAGCGTTAATACCAGACGATATGCATCCTAGGTAGGCATGCTTTTAGACTGAGTATTTCCTGAAACGACTTATACTGAAGTATTTTTTACACATTAGAATGTTTCCTTGTGTGTCTGTTTCGCAGCTTCGAGGCACCCAATTGACATTCGCCAAGACGGCAGATAACACGATTTGGAAATTTTGTCCACAAAATATCGATTGTGGCATGGCGCGTCATCCTGCATGAACCAGAGGTCGTCCAAATTCATGTCTTCAATGCAATAACAGTAAAAACAAAGTCGGTTCACATGTAACATGTAACTCTGTAACGCCCACCGTTGACCGAAAAGCTGTTCCCAGGCCCATTTTCGAAGAAGAATAGTTCAATGATGCCAGCACTCTACTTCTTTCTTTTCTTTATCGGGCTACCGACCCGTGAAGATTCTCTCCCTGAGACACTCCAGCTTTCCATCCTCTATACGATTTCGGGCTCGCTGCTTCCAGTTGTCTAGACCAAGCGCTCTGGCATCCGCGATGGCTTGGTCATTGAAACGTAGGTTCGGTCTTTTTTGCCTTCTCGAACCTGGAGGCTGGGATTCGAAGATCCTCAATAACGTGCGGGTTTTCCGCGCCCCATATGCGGTAGATGAAAATTGTTCGGCCAAATCGTTGTCCAATTCCAGCTCCTGTAAGGCCCAAACTGCGAAGCGATAACGAAGCGTATGGTCATGTACCTTTAATTGCTCTGTCAATTGGACCTTGTAAGCGAATAATCCGAGATCTTTATGGGGAATTCTTCTCAGGCTAGTGCGTGAAATGTTGAGCGTTGAGATTGATCTCGAGTTGATGTTCGTGAATTGAGTCTCACATTTTCGGCTACAGCAGCCTCATTCTCGCCTGTACGGTGCGTGCGACGATGGGGCCCATGAGTATTGTCCAGTAGCATACTAGTCTCACGACCTTTTTGCACAAACTTGCGTACAGCAGGCGCGGTGGTTGCTTCATTTCGGCTTAAACTTCTTTTCAAATAACGCACTGTTTGGTCAGCCACTTTAGAAATAAGTTTTCAATATTTCCCAACGTACTTCGAAACATTTCGTCAAGTGGGCAAACAGCGGAGGTTCGTGATACTGACTTTCTGTCAAGATGGACAGCTGTCAGTGTCAAAATAACCTATGATTTAAAAACCCTGTGTTTGCTGTATTTATACCTCTCGATTAATAGACGAGGCTATTTTGGCATTTAGCTGAAAACGTTGAGCAGGTAAGAACTCATCATCCAACAGCCAAAGTCATCATCCTTCGTGATTTGACCGCCCATAACATCAACTAGATATGACATTTAAACAGAACGGATAACGCAAGATGACAGGATCTAACTTTTAGAGGAACCATTACATATTACCGATATTTACAAAATAACTTTGAGAATACTTAGATCCCTTTCTCATTTCCGAAGCCTATAAAAGGCTAGGAGCTTTTAGTTAAGTTTCCTATGTTGCATTGTACAGTTCATTCCTCGACGAGCATTCCGATTTGGCTTCTATCGAAAAAGACAAGAGAGTTTGATGTTTTGTTGTAAATGTTGGACCACAGATTAGACGCAACCATTAGCGCTTTATCATAAGCTGTGTTCCGGATTTCAGATTTAGTGGATAAAGCTCTGTTCTCATTCAGACATTTTGACCATTTGGAAAATATGGGACGCAATGAACTATCCCAGTATTTGTGGACTGCGTTTATTCAGACAGATCAGCTATAAAGCTTGGAGTGGCTCAAGCCTTAATTCTTTTACTATTTCTGTTCCACATTTCTGATCTTCTTGGGACATCAATTTTTTGGTTTTCCAGGTGATATCTAGCTATAACTGTCAACCATATTGTTGAACATTAGCAAAGATGTGTAGTATTTGATTCCTGCATATGTTTCTATAGCGAGGTACTAAATGTCTGCTCAAGTTAAACTTGAAGAAAACGCCATAAACAGCCTTCACAAGAAAGAAAAAGTTCCACAAATGGAATTATCGACTACCTATATGAGACGAGCCCGTGAAACTTGTATGCGTCACATGGAAACAACATGTATCCCCGACTTCTAAATTAAGTATCCTAATGATAAGAGATGTTTTACCTTAAAATACATTAAGGCTATTCTAATATAACATTCTGAGTTAGCCAGGGGCTTGCTATTGCAAAAAGACGAAATTAATTTGAAGTCATGAAGTTCACTCAAACTATACTAAGGTTCCTGGATCAAGACTATAATATTTTCCTTTCCACCTAAACGGAGAAAAATCCTACAAGTCATTTAAAATCCTTAAAAGTTTCTCACATCCGTTTGCAAAAAAGGTTCCCTAGCAAAACCTTTTTTTTAAATTATTTTTCCAAACACCAAAATTGGTAACTTTCAAATCGAAACAAAATGATACCGTTTTCCAAACAACTGCAAACATTTCAGATGCAACTGAATTGCCCAAAATTCCAAGTATTCCCCGTGGTATTAATTATCCACCGGTTATATATCTTTTTTTAGCAAATAGCACCCACAGCGCGATGTAGGTAAGCCTTCCGCCTGAATCCGATCCCAATCGATGCCACCAACATACGATATTCGTTTCAGCACCGTCGTCCACCATACCACGGCAACCATTTGTTCGACTACCGCTGATTGTGTAATAAATTTATTTAATCCACTCCTGAATTCCATTCCCTTAATCATTAAAATTGATATTTTCAAGAAGACACAGCACAGAACCACCACCAAAAAAAAAAAACTACCGACTCCCACTAAAAAATGGCCATTTGACCATAGTGAGTTCCAACTTCACTATACATGTATCTACTCCTCGCTTATGCGACCAACAGCGGAAAAAATGGAAGCATTCCGTTTTATTTCATTCTGTACACTGTTTCTATTGTTCGCGCGAAGAAGAATGACAAAACATCCGTGCAGAGAGAAGCTACGCCAAAGCAACACAGCACAACACAACAAAAATAAAAATAAAAAATAAAAATTGAAAAGAAATATTATCACGCGACCAATTCAGAAACAGCAGGACATTTCTCTGGACCAGCACATCGTACAGAGTTGAGCTGAAGCCGAACTGCTGAAGCCATGGTCACGAGGCGCGCTGTTGTCGCCCAGTAAACTTGGTCGTGGGTATATAAGCGGGAGACGATGCGATGTGACAAACGAACAAATGGGAAAATTGCCAATTTTTATTACGCTTTCATAAAAAAGTGGAAACTCCATTCAATAAGGATTAACCCAGTGGTTAGTCTACGTTACCATGAGTTTTGGATATTAACCGCGCACACGTATCACACTGTCGGATGAAGGGCCGCGGTGGAGTGTTGTATGACGATGCGATGTTAAACCCCTTGCGAGGAAAAATAACGACAAATAAAGTTCCGAAGGCTTTTGAGTCCTTGGGACGATTCAGTAGCATTTTGATCATTTAAAAGTCTGAGGTGAGGAATAGCATCATGGGGGATATTTGTGTGGTATTACTTCGTCAGACAAGAGTTGACAAAATAAAACAACAATCGTTGTTCGATGGATAATTACTAAGGTCTTGGTCCTTGTTGAGTTGGCGACTGCATCAAAAATGAGGTCATTAATTCAATCAATCATCCTCTTTAACGATCGCGGTGGTAGGGCGCTCTGGACGCATGGTATGGAATTGCCACGCAGGATGTCTGGGTTCGATTTCCAATAGTAGTTGGGAGTACAGCAGTCTATTCATTTCGATTCTCCGCTTTGCATTCCAAAATATCAGACTAGATTGGCAAATATTATGGATTTGGTTTAGCCATCTATACCTAGGTTCACCCGATATTATTACATGCATAGCAATGCACGTCTTGGAAGTTAATGACGACATCCGTGTAACGTTTCAAAATCATTGAAGCAGGAAAGATTTCGTTATGGAAAGCAGTTACTCCATTGAACTCTTTGGCACTCTGGTGCGCTCATTCTACCACGGAGTTCTCATTTCAGAGGCATGAATCCTCGATATTGTTCTTTCAGTCATTAACCATTTCATGGCCTTGGCTAGAGGCTTGTGGTCAAGTTCAGCCTTACTGATCAAAGATCGACCAAATTTTCTCAAAATTGATCGAGCTGAACTATCGTACAGGATAACTCTTTTTCACTGGTGGATAAGACCGCGGGATAACAACGAATCTTGACCTGATACTTGAGTTGAAGTTTTCTAATGTAATGTGGATTGATAAGGGTTTTTGGAAACCACCATTACTTTCGATTAGTTTATCCCTATCTACATGCCCTAATTAAATCCAACATCAATAAGGGCGCACTGAAGTTCGGTTTGTGAGGACTAAAGGAATATTATATCATCCACGAAAAGCGTCCGCGCTGCAATATCGAAAGGTGACAACACATAACCTTGACAAAGTTTAACATTTTAACGCTCTTTACTCGAACACAGGTTTTACAGTTTCTGAATAAAGATTAAATGGTTGCAGTGGCCTAGGGGTTAGTGAATTGGACTACCAAGTGCGGGCTTCTTATTTCGAATCCCGGATTTAACAATACCTGCCTAACGTATTGCAAAGATCTGGTAAAAGTCCACAAGAGCATAAAATTGTCATAAGAACCTTATCAATCATACCTTTCCGAATCGCCAGTAAGCGGTAGGTCACATCAGTTGTTCCAAAAGACAAATTTATACACACAAACGTATGGTAAAGCTAGGTTTGGATCTTGCCTGGGTCCCTAATATTTATTTACTTATCTTTGTTTGTATAGAGATTAAATGGCTCTTAACAGAACCCTCAATTCCATTCTCCTTCAATAATTAAATGAGAACGTTGTACAATAATGGCGACTTGGACTTCCTTGATACGATCTTTTTGCAGTGCTCCCATAAAGGCCAATTCGTCGGCAGCAGACTAGAAGCGACTATGAGCCATCTTTGAAGACGTATCGATGAACTTCAGCTTGATTTTTTACAATGAAGACCGCTTCTTGCATCGAATACAACATCCCTTAAGCATGACGAAGTTACTGTTCACTTCACCATAATGAGGGAACCCATCCATTGGAGAGATGCTCTTGTCTTTCAAATCGTCTTCAGTGGAGACGTTGTACTTGATGACCTTGCCATCTTTAGTGTGGATTCCAACTCCGATGTGATAGATATTCTTGTTGACTTCATTACGGAGATGACCAGCACGTGCACCAGTGAAGGACACACGACTTTGATGCCATGCTCCAATACCATCACCTTACGCAGACTCTTGTGCGTCTTGTGGTGAAATTTCTTGCTTTGGCAATGAGCGGTAACACCTTTGAAACCCTTACCCTTAGTAACACCAATGCAATCAACGACTTCATCTTGTCCGAAGACAGTGGATACTGGGACGGCTTGTTCCAAGTTTCCCTTGACCCACTTTACTTAATCCTGAATACTGCCACCGTTCAATTGGATTTCCATGACATAGGCGTTCTTTTGGCGTTGGTTGATCAAACGGATCTGAGAGTGGGCAATAACGCAGATGACTTTGCAGGAGCGGACCATCTTCCTGAAGTCAATTCCAATGCTCTTCTTAACAACATTATATGTTGACTTCTCGGTGGACTTAGAGAAAGCGTTCTTCTTGTTCTTATACTAGGTATTGTAGAAGCGATGACGGCACTTCTTGAACATATGCTAAGCCCAACCATTGACCAAGGCAGGGAGACCGAATGGAATCTCGATATAGCCGACAGCTCCAATAACAAAGTTTCCAATATGGTAACGGCTTCTACGACCTCCTTCTTGTTGATCTGTAGTCCACGACGGTCAACTTCGCAGGCGATATACCGGCCTTGTAGCTGCCAACTAAGCATGTTCGATTCACTTGCTTTGAGGCATTATCCTTGGGGAAAGCGTTCAACTTACCACGGTGGCTAGCTGCACGCTTCTGGGGTAGAATGTCATGTAACCATGGCGAAGCGCCAAAAACTTATGATGAAACATTTTGAAAATATTTCAACGCGTTCTATCAGCTCACTTTTTATAGTGGTGCTGCAGTTCGGGGTGAACCTTGGCTTCAACCAACATGCCTATGCAATTATTCTTGCCCCTAGCTAACAGCCCTCAGTTACGCACTGCATGTTGATTGAAATAGGTTTTTACTTGCGAACGTCTTGGTTTGGAATCGAAAGATCTCTTTGACTTTGTAGCTATGAAATATGAAATATCCGGTAATTATAGCCCTTAAAAGGGCTCTCAGCTAGCATCTGCATTCGTTTGTGTAGGCGAAGTTATATTTTTGCCACAAGGAATATGCTTAACGCCGACTCTGAATGGCAAATCATCGAATTTGTTGGATGGGAGCTCGATGTCTATTCTGTAACTTATGGCGTTTGCTGTTTGTTTTCGTTTGCAGCACTTGTTGTTCCTCCATTTTGACAAAAAAATTAAAGCAGTTATTTCCGGTGCTATTGAATGCTTCGTAAGCCTGACCATAAATAGGGCACCAGGCCAATTTGATTCTGATTCTTCAAGCTTATCGAAGTTGCCCACATGCCAAGCAACAAGACCAAGTAGTTCTGCTATTATGGAATACGGTCGGTACCATTGATTTCCTAGAGAGATTTATCCGTGAAACTCTGGTATCGGGTGACTTGGCGGCAACATCCTCAATGTGTTTGAGACGGATTGATGGGTAATTGGTGATGCAACCTTTTATCCAAAAAAGATATCTCTATGACTGGACTATCAGCTCCGTATGCCCCATCTACAAAAAAGGCGATCCTATGTCTTGCAAGAACTATCGAGGCATATCCCTGCTTAACGTAGCATACAACATCCTATCCAACGTACTGTGTGAACGTCTAAAACCGTTCTGGAAAACACTAATCGGCACGTTCCAGTGTGGCTTCCGGCCCGGCAGATCGACTTTCGACCAAATTTTTATACTGGGGCAATTCTGGGAAAAGACCAACGAATTTCAAGTCGAAACTCACCACCTATTCATCGACTTCAAAGCCGCGTATGATAGCATACATCGTCAGGAGCTCTATGTGGCGATGGCTGAATTCGGAAACCCGGCAAAACTCATTCAGCTGTGTCGCGTGATGCTGGAAAACACGGAAGTAGTATTGGAAGTAGCTCCTCCGAACTGTTCCAAACATGCACCAGATTTCGGCAAGAAGACGCGCTGTCATGTGAATTCTTTAATCTCGTTCTGGAGCAGCTAGTGCGCGGGGTAGGTGTCAACACGGAAGGCACTATTTTCAACAGGTCCGTCCAGCTGCTGGGCTATGCGGACGATCATCGGTCACTCCCAGTGTGCCATGATAAAAGCGTTCACTGCGATTGAAGAACAGGCGAAATCCGTTGGCTTTGAAGGAAATGAGGACAAGACCAAGTACATGCTATCAACAAACAAGCAAGCATCTGTCCACCGTCTAGGACAAAACGTTACAACCGATAGCCGCAATTTCGAGGTAGTTAAGGAGTTCACATAGACTCGGAGTAAACATAGACTCCACGAATGACACCCTAGTGGAGATCCGGCGAAGAATTAGCCTAGGAAACCGTTTGCGAAGAAGGAAATGTGTGCTCTACAAAACCCTCATCCTGCCACTTCTGCTTTATGGCGTCGAGTGTTGGACGATAAGCAGAAAGGGAGGGCTGTTGCTGGGCTCCTTGGAAAGAAAAATACTTAGGCGGATTTTTGGTCCTGTGCGCGAGGAGGCCGAATGGATGAGCCGCGAACTCTATGAGCTGTACCAAGATATGCATGTAGTCCAAAAGGCCGAAACACGTCGACTACATTGGCTCTGAAACATCGAGCGAATGGACAATAATGCTCCAGCTAAGAGGAACTTCGAATCCCAGCCTCCAGGTTCGGGAAGGCAAGGAAGACCGAACCAACTGGAATCAGCGAGCCCGGGATTGTAGAGGATGGAAGGCTGCAGTGTCTCAGGCAGAGACCCTTCATGGGTCGGATGCCCGATAAGCAGTAAGCATTTATTCAATATTTTTGTGTAGAACTATAGGCTACTGAACATAAACTTTGACTTCCCTTCGCATATTTTGGCTTATGGAACCACTACTGGAAGCACTTGGAGTGACAATTATTGATCTTCAAAAAAATGCAACTTAGCTTAATGGTTATAAATCGACATTTGTCAGATTAACTCAGGACAAGTGAAACATCTCCACAATAAAATCAAAAGTTAAAGAACCAAGAAAATCCAACTTTGACCCTCCTAGACCATAAACAGGTCTCTTTCAAAAGTATCTGAAAGTCTATCCATAATTTTTAACTGCAACAGCACAGCTATTCCCCACATTTCATGAATGAAATAGTATATTTCCATTCACAAGATGGATTAAGACCTTCCTGTCCCAACTGACCCCATCCACAGCAACAAACTCATCTGTCAAAACGAATCTTGCTTTTACATTCAAAAAAGATCGTCTCAAGTTGATGCTCGCATCCACTTGTTGCGTGTTCAATTTTTCAGTAACATGATCCAATGATCCATGTCAGCGAATGCACAAGTGGAAGAGAGTACGCATGTGGCGCGGCGCGCCCGCCAACATCGCTTTATAACCACCAACTCACAGAAATGAATTAATTACAAGCAAACACAATGCCGGAGAACAAATCTCTTATTTAATCACGCATTACAAATGGACTCGCGTGTATTTACGATAATTTATTACAATTAATGTCGATGAATGAACACCACTCGACGAGATATCTGTCCACCATTGATCATCACCCAATTAGTTGGCCAACGGAAGAGTTTGGTTGCGTCGTGGGTAGGGTAAAGGACGTATCAGCTGTTGTGGTCTGACATAAAGTCGTCTTAGCGCTCTCCAAGTCCATGAGGCATCTTGAGTGCGTGCCTCGACATGGTGTGCCAGCAGAGCGGCATAGCATCGCATTGATTATAATTTATTGACAGTTGAGGAGTTTATAGCACAATGACCAAATCTGGTCTAAGTGTGCTGGTGAACTGCTGGCCGACACTCTAACCTGAGGAGCTTATTGTCAGAGTGTATACCGTTTGACGGGGTTTTATTGTTTTAATCTGTGGTAGGTAGAAGGTACACATTAGTTGGAGCATTTTGTTTGTGAATAGGTTTGAGTGCAATTTTTTTTTTTTATTTTTCGTGGAGGTGATGCCGTTTGCGATGTGTGCTAGGTTGTAGGTATACTGTACTGTTTTTCTTTTTTACTTCTCGATTATACGTGGTATAGGGAACTTTTGTGGAAAATTAGAAGTTTGGATCTTAATAATACCTTCATGTTTCAAGGTAAGCTGTGTCCAAGGAAGTGATTGTCTGCCGTGTGAAGTCTGCACTTTGGAGTGTATGATAAGCATTAAGAAGAACGTCCTAAATATTATCTATGATATTGAGTCCGTTATTGGAACCTAAACTTCTCGGTCGATTTAAATGAAAATTTGAGTTTTTTTTTGGGGTTTTAGAGGCGTTTTTTTGGAGGCTTAGAATCATGGTCCAAGGAAACATTCACTATATCCTTGGAATGTACATGTTTTTTTTTCACAATACGTACAGCTAATGGCCAATACGTTGTAGTATGTTCCAATATGGTGATACATTTTGGGACACACTGTGGAACATGTTTCTAAATGGACCACCGTCCAGTCCATTTGCAACATGTTACAACGTATTGGGCATTACCTGTTCGTCTCATTTTATCGATTGACGAGTAGATGTTCCCTTACAAAGTACAGGCAGTGAATCAATCAGCAGATCATCAATCGCGTCTTAACTATGCTTATGCTCTTCTGAAGCTTAACGATGCAGTGGATATTTTTGAATTCAGCATGAGTGACTAGGGGCACGAATATGATTCAGAAAGAGCCATTACAAACACTCAAAGTCACTGCATGGTGAGGCATACAAAGAGTATAGAACTGCATAGAGTACGCATCACAGCTAAACATTTTGTAACCATTAAGTGCGATGAGGAATTTTCTTCATTCGTATGCATCTGGACTTTAAGTTACATATTAACACAACTGTTAACAAAGCCTCAGCCCGTATAGCTATGATTAACCGTAGGTCTAGAGAACTCAATGATCCATATGTAACTAAAAACCTTTATGTTGGTCTCGTTCGTTCTGTGTTGGAGTTTGGATGTCAAGTTTGGTGTCCATATTATGCCTGTCACATTTCCCGTATCGAATCTATACAAAAACAATTCTTACTGTGGGACCTCACATTTTGTCACTGGACCAATCGCTAGATCGCACAATTTTATCGTTCCAGGGTTTTTTATCTTTGGGGTTGTTAAAGTCACGGTTCTATGAAAAAAAATGCACAGACTCTGTAAGCTATCAAAGGTATCTAACAATATTGTTGGCGAGAATTTCGGGCGATAAGTTATCAATTCGCAGGAACTTCTCGCCAAAACGATTGAAAATGCAACAAACAGAGCTCAAATATTCTCATCAACTATGGCGGCGATATAATTTTCAAATTGAAAGAAAGCTTAAACGCCTAAGTAGACTTTTAAAAATAATTTAAATCATATCGTTTCATTTTAAATTCATAACAAAACAACATAGGAAGAGTGATTCTGTACGCTGGCAGGAATAGTCTCAAAACCATACCGATTGGCAATTATATTCCCGAAAAGGTTCCGCTTATTAGGTGGAAATGGTTTGTGGTGAAGCCAATAAAAACTGTTAGCAAATGAAACAATGTTTTCCAGATCCTATACAGAAAATGCGAACCCTTTCTTATCTTAATAAAAAAAAAGTTCAATGAATTATCTTCCGATCTTTAAAGTAAAAAAAAAAACTAACGGCCAATGCAGGGTTTAAGCCTATCTTCTCCAAACATTAGTGTGCGCAAGGTTATATTTTTGGCACAGCGAATTTGACCTTGAAATTTATCGATTATGAGAATATCTCGAGATATCTCGATTCTTCACCCAAAATATTGTGTATGAAGAGTTTTTGATATCTCGAATGATCATTCGATTGTACAAATCACTCGAGTACTAATTTCTCGATTCTTTAAATCATTCGATTATGTACAGCTGTCACCCGATGTTTTTTGGTTGCAAATATTTAAATTCTTCAGCAAAAAAAGTAGAAAAAATTATTCCATGATTCATGTCTTATGCGCCACCTATAATAATTGTTTCGATTTTTTTGCAAAACACGGGTGACAACTTTTGCGACGGGTGACAACTTTTGCGCCACCTTGTATAAGGAGGCTTAACATCACAGTTGTTGGTTTTCGCATGATAGAAAAAATCATATGCAGAAGTTTACAAAAATGAATTTCTCCATTCTCTTCGTCTGTCAGGCTGTCGGACAGAGCACGCAAATTTAGAAATATAAATAAATTGAATAAAATGTTTTTTGAGTTATTATGGCTCTCATATTTAGCTTAAGCTTATATAAACGGAATTGTTGGATTTTGCCAACAAATATAAAATTACCAATTTCTGCAGCCTCTACGCGTTAACTGATTTTTATCAAATTCGTTATTAAACGATATAATGGCAGTTCGCTAAAATGTATGTTTTTGGTATTTGTATCCTTGATATTTACATATAACGGATATGACACTCGGGTATATAAAAAAAGCGGCAGAACTTTTTCTTTATTTACCTAATTTTAAACTTTAGCCCCCAAGAATGTTCGTTCGACCAAATCGTGCACCCACAGCTCGTATTTTCCTGCAAAATGTATGCCAACTATATACTTAAACAATTTGTTGAGCCTGGAAGAGCCTCAAAAAACTTCAAAGACTAGCTTGTTTATGCACTACGAGGGCAATGAGAACAACTCCCACTGCATCGCTGGAAGTTATCCAAAACCATCCACCTCTACATCTTCAGATACAGAAAGACGCCATGACAAATGCTTTCAAGCTAATCCATCCTGAAATTGTTATGGAACTGAATAAATATGAAATAGTTGGAATCACCATGACAGATAACTGTCTACCCAAAGGTAACATTCCCAAATCGTCAGAATTGGGAACAGAATAAACCAACATTTGCCAACGATTCTCATGTATGGTACACAGATGGATCAAAAACAAATGAAGGAGTTGGAGCTGGAACATACGGCGTTAAAACAAAAACGTTCATCTAACTCCGTATTTTGAGCAGAAATCTTTGCTAAAGAAATATGTCTCAGAGAAAATCTAAATAATTCCATTACAAACAAGAACATATATATTTTCTCTGACTACTTTGAGGCAGAGAACATATCTGACAGCCCACTCAAAGATTTACTAGGATTCATCACAAAGTCCGGTATCATGAGTGAGCTCTAATTGGAGTAAATGACGATAGGTTAAACTATGGCCGCAGTGATATGGTAACTTGCTTCCAACTCCCTAACCTAATTTAATCAAACACGAAATGCAAACTCGTTTTCTTGAATTTCTTCTCGGTTTTAAGAACTATTCGGTTCAGTACTCAAAATCCTTTACAAAAACGGGAAGAATGTTTGGACATTGATCGAAACCTTACTTAAAACCTATCAATCACAATTGTAGAGGTTGCGATGCGTTGATGAAGTACACAAGGATACTCTTTACCTTTTCTTTTGCCACTACAAGGCCCCAGTCAATTAGAAAAAAAAGACTCTTCCCATGAAAAGATTTTACATTCATTCCAAATCTTGCAAAACTCTTTAGGATTGCAACATCGTCCAGATGGCTTGAAAGCGACAAAATAGACGTCAGCGAGCCCATCACTCGTAATTTTCTTCATCACAATTGTTCTACATTGACATACATGGGATAAGAAAATATGATGATCATCAGAACATCAACCCACCACCCTCCTATCCCAAAATGGTCATTTTCGCATTACATCATGTAAAACTGATATCGTGTGCTGTTGCTTATCAAAGTGTCACTCAGGTATGATCTTTCAGCGCCTGTTTTAATTTTTTTGTTCGACAGTGTTTATATAAGTTTCGTCTATTTATTTATTTTTGCTGGTTATCTTTAAAACGTTGCCTTGAAAACTTAAATGATGGTTTGAGTTCAACGCAGAACTTGAAGTTAATACGTCCGATTGATCATGCAGAAACGACATTATTTTAAAAATAATTCTTGGGAACTGGTATTTTATCTTCTTGCCGCTCATTTCCAATAATTTTCTGTGCTTAGCAATATTCGGACAACTTTTTGAAGAAACAATTCAAAGACCATAACCACAATCAATTTAAATATTGAGCCAGAAAATTATACGTAAAGGTTCATTCTCCTACATAATGCATCATACACGTCACATACCAGTTAATTGATCCAAACCACTTACACCAACTAATTGTTTTACCCCAACAAGCTATACCGCATGCCAAACTATAGACTATGCTTCACAACAACAAAAAAAAAGAACATTTCATTCAAAAAAAAAAAAAATAAACCGCACTATGACCTGACCACCCGTTGTTTTCGCCAGCGTGCTCTCTCCACATTCAGCCGGTGGCTTCTCTCTATGACAGATGACAGACAATCGAACGTAAACAAGAAACAAGTTTATTCAGCAACCTGCATCATGGCTCATCTCACATATGTACAAAGGTTACATATAATAAAAGTGACGGGCAGCCCATACTGTGACCAATACTGTTGTTGAAAAAAAAATCGCCTACCTAGTCAAAAGTCAAAATTTAGGTACCTTCACAAACACCCCCCTTATTCATTTTGCTATAATTAAAAACCTTTCATCACATTTTTTTCGTTTTTTTAGAAATCCGCCAAAATGATGGACCGCATACCGTCACTGTCTCTGTCGGGGATATCATTAGCCCATCCACTGTCAATATCGACGGGTCAATCGCTACAAAATCACCTCTCGTCCGGTCCAGCCTCATCTTCATCATCGTCCGCCGGTCAATTGTCTTCGCATCATCACAGCAGCAGCAGCTCCCATCACAATCATCAGCTGGCTCTGAATTCCCTAAGTCTACACGCATCAGCGGCAGCAGCGGCCGCGGCCTGCTCATCGGCATCCTCATCGGTGACACCCTCCTCATCAGTGGCATCGCTGTCAATATCACCGCCAACGAGTTCGTCATCGTCGCATCATCACCACACCACGGCCCATCATCACCCTCTCCATCATCAAGGATCTGGCTCGGCATCCCATCAAGTCAACCACTCACATCATCATCCGCACTCGAACCACCATCCCCACCATCATCCGCACACTGCTGCAACACATCACAATTCGCAATCATCGCCGATGACAAATTTACACCAAAACATGGGGAGCCTCATGAACAGCGGAAGCAGCGCCAGGTAATTATGTCATCTCCTCCTAGTTTGTCACTCTCATCACAAACATATATTATGCCTATCGAGATCGATTCTTGGTTGAATGCTCCTCAAGGCGCGCGCTAACTCCTCTCGATGGCATTTCGTCTGTATATATGTAAATTTGCTTTTGCTTTTGCTTTTGAGTTATAGAGTGTCCCGCTTGCTATGTAGTTTGCGCACCAAACAGCCTCCCTAACACACACAAACCACCGCCTCTTCCTATATTCACTTGTCAGCCCCACGCGCGAGACAATAGACTTTAATAACTTTGATGACACTATCAAAAGCAAACCAACCAACCGACAAAACTGTTTTGTTCTAGTGATGTATTTTTTAGTTTGATGATCCAGAACACAACGAAGCGCCAGGCCGAGGAGCACATCAAGCGCCCGATGAACGCGTTCATGGTGTGGTCACGTTTGCAGCGGCGCAAAATCGCCCAGGACAATCCCAAGATGCACAACTCGGAGATATCCAAGAGATTAGGTGAGTTTTGTTTGTTTGGATAAAAATTGAAAAAAAAATTAAATGTTCGACATATGTTGGGCTTGCAGCATGCTTACTTGCCCCCCGATTCAATTTTCCACCCCCTCGAGGCATTGTTTGCGGAACAATGAAGCGTGCAAATATGCACTTGATGTTATTCCAAAAATTACATTCTATTTAAGGGTGGTAGATTAAATATTTGACCTTAGAGGGTGGATGCATGAATTGAATGCCGCATCAATTGGGGTTGCATAGTTCAGGATGCCTGATGGGCGTTTGTAATGTGAGGTTTTATAGGAATTATCGGCTGATTGAGGACGGGTTTCGAATGCACAAGGTTCTCTGGCTCTAATGGGGTGTAATTGATGTTTGTTGGGTAAACAATGGATTGGATTGAAATGAAGAGAAACTGGATCGGGATTGAATTCTTTGTTGCGAAAGGAGATGTTTAGAATTTGTTGAAAGCATTGTTAACCTGGGAGGATTCTTAGACCTGGTGTCAAAATTGTTGATTGTTACTAGACTTGATGGAGTGCAAGCATTCTTCATTAGACCTACGGATTATGGGATTTTTTCGAAATTAAACTTTATGGGGTCTTTATAAACACTACCAACGGCAGTTTTAAAAATGTGTAGGCTATCGATTTTGACTTAATCGATTTTTGAATTGACCAGATGATCTGTTTGTGAAATGATTTTGAATAGAGGGAGCAGATGAACATCCTCTAAGGACTGCGCGTGCTCATAGTAGGGCCTGATCATTAGTCCCTAAAGAACAAGTTTGCTTCTCCTCATAAGGTAAGTACTCATAGGTTCACCTCGGACTATGAAGAAAAGAAGACGCAACAGGCCGATGTGAACTTATTCCTCAACCAACATATTTCGCCAAGTAAAGGGTGTTTTTAGAGATATAGAACTTTGAAATGGAATAAAACAAATCTGATTTTTTGAATTGACATGAAATTTACTTTGTTCGAAAGTTAATCTTCTGGCATTTTAATTTAAATATGATTTTTGGCATATGACCATCTGAAGGTCCGATTTTCGATTACTTTTTCCAACATTTGTGACAGTATATCGGCAATAACGCGACGAATGTTGTAATCCAAGTGATCAATCGTTTTGGCGTAGGCTACCGACTTCACATATCCCCACAGAAAATAGTCATGCACCATTAAATCGCACGATCTTGGAGGCCAATTCACAGGACCAAAACGCGAAATTATGCGCTCACCGAAAGTTTCCTTCAACAAATCAATTGTGACACGAGCTGTGTGACATGTTGCGCCGTCTTGTTGAAACCACAGCTCCTGCACATCGTGGTTGTTCAATTGATGAACGAAAAAGTCAGTAATCATGGCTCTATAGAGGCCACCATTGACTGTTACGTCCTGACCAGCATCGTTTTTAAAGAAGTTCAGACCAATTATTCCACCAACCCATAAAGCACACCAAACAGTCAGTTTTTTGTGGATGTAACGGTGTCTCAACATACACTTGAGGATTATCATCACTCCAAATACCGCAGTTTTGTTTATTGACGTATCCATTCAACCAAAAGTGAGCTTCATCGCTTATGAGAATTGGGATCAACGGCAATCTTGCTTTGGGCCCATTCACCGAATCTACGCCTTGCTATAGGTGATCCTGTGGCTTCAATTCTTGCACGAGTTGGATTTTGTTTGCACGCAAACCAAGATCTTTCCACAAAACCTTCCATAACGTGGATGGAGACATATTCAATTCCTGTGCATGATGGCGGATAGGCTGATACGGGTCTTCCTCTACCCTACGCTCTACATCCATACTTCTTCTGACTTATTTTGTACACAATGTACGACGTCAGTCTGTTCATGTTGAAATGCCAATCCAAACTTAAAATAAATCACTTGACAGCTGACCAAATGGCAGCCAGTTAAAATAGTGTTGCCAGCTTAAAGTTCTATACCTCTAAACAAAACACCTTTAACATAGCTAGCAACCTCTAGTTGTGTACGCCAAGATGGTTAAAGCAATTTTATACTTGCGTGCCACGTTGAACAAGGTTTTCCCTTACAACGCCGAGAATGCGGATTGAAATTGAATACTCTGCGTCCTGAAGCAATGGCGTCCATGACACGAAGTGCGTTATTTAATTTTTGTTTGACGAGATCCCTGTACAACTCTTAAAGTTCGTCATTAAACTCAATATTGGACGTACATAATGGTTAGGTCATGTAGAGCTTATAAAAACAAATACTCCAGCTTGCAGAGTATTTGATTCCCCGCCAGACGTCGGAAATAATAGAGGAATACCTCGTTTTTTGTGGCGCAGAAATAAAAACCGACCTCAACCAACTTGAAGTGCGCAACTGAAGGCAGTTAGGTAGGGATCGGGCTAATTAAAAAGGCATGTTGGTTGAGGACAAGTATATTCATAAAGTAATAAACTCTAGTGTCTTATAGCCTCCAAAGCTCTGAAGCTAAGATCGGTCAAGTTGTTGACGAAGGATTCAATAGTTCACATGTTTTGCAGTTAAATTCTTGTAGGAACAATTCTTTTGAACAACTTGTCGCCTTAAAACATACATGCTCGCAGATTGACCACAGTTCGGACATTGCTACTCTCATTTTCTTTCATTTTATACAGGTAAACTGCAACTCTCGATGTAAATGTAAGGGTTAAGTGGTTCCTTCTGTTAACATCCTTTATAAATTGTACTCCCTAGTTCTCTGCGCTGGCTGTGACTCCATTTCCATCGCCAATGCTCATCTTGAATGAATTCTATTCTGGTCTTGTATCACTGGGCTTTCTAGTAAAACATCCAAACATGATTCCCCGAAAGTAATTGCATCTTCTGTCTGGAAGGTTGTAGTTCATTCCTTCTAATTTGGATATACCTAGAGCGAAATTCTCTCAGAATCACAATTCGATCGATCTAGAGACCTCCATTATGTTTTATAGAGCTTCTATCAAGGTGAGGAAACTATATGTGTTTGCTATTTCGTAATTTCGTTGCACATCCAAGTCGATCAGCCTTGGTTTCTAAAAAGACTTCGTAGCATATAATCGTAGCGTAAATCCGACGAATATTGAACGTTGGAAACCGGTTTAGTAAATCAAACGGGGTTAACATGATCAACACGGCCAACGCGATTGCCCAGATGTATCCTATATCGGGCCTTATGCTACCGGTGGCCGACAAGCTCTAGATCAGGGCTAAAGGAAGTTCCAAATTGTGGATCTAGTTCAAAGGGTAAAAGCGATTTAAAAGGATTGCCACGGCAACGTTGAACGAATGAACAGTAATGCCCCAGTTTCCCATATAAGCTTCGCGGATCATACATGGCTTGGACTGAATGATTGAAAGCACGGTTTCCAGTATCTGACTTGTCTCCGGCAAAAACTTCAACGAATCTATATCCTATTAAGTAGAGATAAGCATGATCCCCGCCTGGAGCGATTTGTCCTTTCTTGAACATATCAGGCGATAGTTTGGTTAAGTTAGTGACTGCAAGTAGTAGGACAACTAAGCGAGGCGTCCCTGGTTCCAATCACGAAAGTAACAACACCTATAATTTGTTCGCTGTCTTGTGAAAGTCAGACAGCAATCCAAAAATATGAAACTTCTCAAATTTGCAGTTTGAAACAGGCGCGCGTTAAACTGGGATCCAATTTTTTGTGGCACATACGATCGGAGAAACTAGGGTTGGGGTAGTGTATGGCCAAGTTGGTTATTAAGATGTTAGCCAGCGCAACATTTTGTTAATATAGGAATTCTCCTATTTATTCCATCCAAACGAAGGATGTTTCTCTTTTCCTGTGTATTGGACAACGCACAAATATTTTGAGAGCAATTAGAGTGGGAAGATCCACTTTTACTTAGCAATTGCAAACAAGAGAAAGAATTGCCTTTTCCATTTCTTTGTCATGAAAAAGTTTCCTATGGCTCTGATGTATGGTCCCTGAAGGCAAAATGATTATTTAAAGCGTTTTCAGATATACTGTCTATCAAGCCTTTCAAGATTCAACTTTGGCCAAATTTGGTGACCTAGCACGTTGCGTCTCTTTTCCTTCTTCGCTTTGATCTCCTGATAGCATGCGTTGAAATAAGTTTACTTGTGACGATATCAGGCTCGTTAGGTTGGAATGGTAGTTCCGTGTCTGGCGAGTTCAAGAACCTTATAATTCCTTAGAATATCCAGTCCCCAGGCATTAAGCATAGGTGAATCTCAAACAGGCCTGCCATGATAGAGATGAGTAAAAGCGGGTGGCTATTTTGAAGCTTGATAAGGTCGATTCCATTAGTAATTTGAAGCTGTTAGAGGAAATGCTAATATCCTTGCCAGAAACTATATTCTCTTACAGCCAAGACCAGTCGTCTTTGACCAAAATGTGTTCTGCATGAAACGTGCTACAATAATCAAGAAAACGAAAAGAGAGACAACGCTATAAGACAATCCAGTTCGACATCGTACGAAAAACTCAAATTAGCATAAATAAAGTGTTAAGCAAGTGGCTCCACCGCTGATGTCTGCTAAAAATTTACCCGCTGCATTCTGATATTGATAAGAGCCTTGGTAGGAATATCCTTCTCTGAATGCGTAATTAATAAGGACGTGCTTCTTCGCATCAACCTACCGACAAGGCCTTTCTCCAAAAACATGTTCTGCGAGCTTGTAACTCAAAAATATCACTACAACCGGGGCGTCGACGTTGGTCAGCAAGGCAACCCAATTTGTGATTTTAGCTTGCTATTCCTTTTGTACCTATTGGCTATGGAAAGCCTTTCTGGAAAAAAAGTTCTGCGATCCTATAGATCAAGCTATAGATGTAGCAGACGCTTATGACCTTGATTTCTTCTAAAATAAATAGACGATATTAAGTCTATATAGGCAAGTGCTGCAAGGCTTTTTGAAAAATAAATCGCTGGCGAGTATTCGTTGGGCGTTTCAATTAATATCTGTAACTCTGAGACATCTTGTATTTTTCAGACCTATGGAACAGCTCTTGGAAAGTTCATATCTGTCGATACTGTCAAAACCGACTTTCAAGTCGGCAAATGTCCCTAGCGTATGACTGAGTTACATCGATCTGGGTCATACTATACAGGAAAGAGGTTAGGGTGCAATTTACAAAGCCATATGAAGATCATAAGATCAGGAAAATTAATTTCGTTTATACCTTAGGTTAAATTGAAGTGGATGCACATTTATACTAAAAGGGCCCGTTGTGGTACCAAGTGGATCCTTCGACTACCCTATATTCGTACTTCTAATTGAACCATTCAGAGCTAACTATGTAGCGTAGGAAGTTTCTGACACTGATATTAGCCAGATCACCTAGATTATCGAAGAAGTAGTCTCCCAGATGAAGTTTTTTTTTACTGAGAGAGTCGGACAAGAGCAAAGGTGAGTGATACTCTCCTCCTCTTCCTCGTTCAGGCAGCTTCTACAGAAGTCATTGCTGAAAAGGCCTTGTCTTTGTGCTGATGTATGATCTGTTCAGCATTATTAAGCAGGCCAGAGTTGGTTTGATATTTGGCACGTTGTGTCATTTATCCATCTGCGGTTTGCTTTCTTGATCGCATCTTGCTTGATCAGTAATTTACATGTAGCAAGGGGCATACCTAACATATCTACTGGTGGTAGAATATCAAGGGTAGTGCCCTGTCTGGCAAGCTCATCTGCCTTGTAATTCCCTGGTATGTATCTGTGGTCCGGCACCCAAAAGAGGTAAAGAGACAGTCGGCATTCGTGAGCTGATTTTGAATTGAACGAGATTGCTTCCAGGGATTTGGTTGACCCTTGACTGTCGCTGAAGATGCTAATATTCTTCGTGGATATTACATTCATTTTCAGCCAGGACAAGGCTTCTTTGATTGTCACGATTTCCGCCTGAAAACGCTACAATAATCGGGATGGCGAATGGATATGCTTAGGTTAAGCATCTCGGAGAAAACACCTCCACCCACTCCAGATTCAGTTTTATACCCATCCGTAAAGATGTTAATCGAGTTTTTGGTTTCGATCGAATCCGACTTCCATTCTAGGCGACTGGGAATGGTTGTGCTTATATACACTAATCCGTTAACGCTAGGCCCACTTCCCATCCTTCTCAAAGATCGAGTACCTTATAAATTTTTTTTGGATAGAAGTTGAACACTTTTTCCTTCGCGTCATGTCCTTAATTCAACTCGCTTCACATACAAAAAAAAACTCAAATTTAATAAAAATATTTCAACATACGTAGATACCACCCCACTCCCAAAGAACCAAAACGAAGAGTTCCAGACCTTTGTGCATTCCATGTGACTGCACTGGTAAAGACAAAAAATAAAATAAAACTTCCAATCCAATGTACAAGAACAAATCCAACTGATACTTCAAATATCCCGATAAGGTCGTCCTCAACGACGTTGCCCTAGGAGCTCATTCACAAATTCGATGCACATGGCATTCCATCTCATTCCAGCTTACTGTCGACCAAGAGAGAAAGGTTAACAATGCGTCCGTTTAAAACAATGCGAGCTCAAAAAAAAGGATTCCTGAAGCTATTCTCCTTTATTTCTATTAATGGAATGAATACTTAGTTGAATAATTGAAAGAGTCGAAAAGGCATGGAGGACGGACAGATTTCCAGGATATACGACATAACGCAAGGCAGTCGGGAATAAAATACTTTTCGCTCTGTTCCAGACTTGGTGGTGCGCCCCTCTAAAAGTTTTTTCCTTTTGTTTCTTCCCAACATTGTTCATTATAATAAGAGAACGAGTACAGCACAGTTGTATACAAGGGGTTGAAAGGGCTTGGCGTGTTGGTGTCAAGGGGTTCAACCTAGACGACGACTTTATTAATAGCTTTTAATTACGGAAAGTAATGTTTTTATAATTAATAACGAATGGATTGTTTTTGTTTGTTTTGTAATTAAAATTGAGAAAAAAAAATTAAAGAGGTCCATTTTTTCAATGGCGGTCTGTCAATATGACAGCTACTACTGTCTACTGTCTCTTATAACTTCCTCAGATATACAACTTAAATCTGAAATTTTGCAACATCACTGACTGTCACTTAATCAGGACATCCTTTCTCGATTGACATGTTTACCAAACTCTGCACGTTACGTCACACTTAAATCACTTTAAGTCGTTAGCACACACTCATTGGCCTATTGCCGGGTGACAACAAAATCACAACGAACTAATCTGCTATTCGTTTAACTCCCAGAAGCCAACACAATCGAAATTATTTGCAAGGGTTTTCATTGTTCGGGGTAAGCTCGTACACAACGCCCTGTCTCTCAGTTGATGTGTGTTTTGACGGGCCCAAGTACAAGCATGTCTGTTTGGGTGGAAAAAATCGCCTACTCATCCTCCTCACCCTCCCGAAATCTATACCAAACTGACAAAGACGTGTGTCTTCACTCAATTCCAATCACATTTAGACGCCACGTGCCACAAATCATATTCATCCTTTCGTTACATTACGACCGCCCCATCGTCTGCCAACCCGAATGGAATCGTGTAATAAACTGCTCGACTTTATCCTGTGAAAACACAAGGAGGATTCAAAGCCAAGTGGAGGGTGTACCAATCGTCCTGTCACAATAAAGATAGTTTCACCTCAATCTCAGTGGATGGAAATCCTCCACGACATGGCTGCATACACACCACAGATACGAGGCGCATTTGATGAATTCCAATCAGGATCCCCTTGTACTTTCGGTTAAGACTGCTCCGAGATGCGGCTTGTAATGGCAGATTAAAATTATTTAATTTCCTAATCAGAATCGAAACGATAAGTAGACGAAAAGATGCACACCTTCAGCAGCTAGAACCACCCTCAGATGTAGACCCTCCACCCATCATCACCCACCGATTCAATTCATCTGAATTCAATTTAAAGTTTTAGATATTCTCTTCAGTTCATTGTTGTGTTGGAGGAAGGACTTCTATTACGTGTTTTTTTTTTCGGAGGTATACGATTTTTTTTCTCCTGGTTTCGTGTGTCTTCATCATTCGCAGGAATGGATGTTTTGGTGTGTTGTACAATGGAATCGAGAGAAATATTTGATTTTTTTTTGAATTTTCGTCCTCTTGCTGGACGGGCATATAGATGAGTACAATAGGACTTGAGGATTGACATTTCTTTGGTGAATAGATGTTTTTTTTTAGAAGAGAACTTTGTATTGAGAAAATCCATTATGAGAATTGACAGGATAATATTTGCTGTCAGTTTCAGTTTGTTGTTATACAAGAGTTGTAAGGAGATGGAGGTGAGAAAGGATATTTTGGGATACCTAGCAATTTTCAATTTTCACTGGAGGAAAGAAGGTATATTTTGGAAAATATTTCTGTCGTTTTTGAAAACGTTAAGTTTTATTCGCGTTAGAGGTTCGTCTGATTAAAAACAACTTGTTATGGGACTAACGGCTTCTACCTGTGGAAGTGTAAATCAGATTGTAAGCTGTTTCAATTTTAGAATAGATAGCTTGGTTAGGTTATAACATTGTAGATCAGTATTAACTGTAAAGCACCTGAATGGAGATAAAAGGAAATAAAGAGTCCTCAATTTTCGACTTATAGCGCTTGCAGTAGTAAGGCGAATGAATAGATAAATAACTGCTTGCTTACTTACTTACTTAATTGGCGGTACAGTCCGTAATGATCCTGGGCCTCAACCAACATGCCTCTCCAATTAGCCAGGTCCTTAGCTAACTGTCTCCAGTTGCGCACTCCAAGTTGGTTGAGGTCGGTTTCTACTTGCGCGCGACACTAAAGGCGAGGTCTTCCTCTACTGCGTCCTCCGTCTGGCTGGGAATCGAAAATTTTGCGAGCCGGTGTACTGGTGTCCATTCATTCTACATGCCCTAGCCATCTTAAACGTTCAATGCGGAGTTTTTTGCCAGGGGTATGTCGCTGCACAGCTCGTTCAGTTCTTGGTTGAATCTTCATGTCCATAGCCCGTCAACGCAAACGGGACCGAAGAATTTTCCTCTCGAATCGACCAAGGATTTCTTCATCCATTTTTGATACGGTCCATGCTTCAGCGCCGTAGAGCAGGACTGGGATGGTCAGGGTCTTCTATAGGATCTCCTTAGTAGTTAGAGTAAGGGCTTTACCATTAAATTGCCTTCTTAGCCCGAAGAACCAACCGCTGTGGCAAGAGTAATTCTTCGTTTGATTTCTGACAAGATGCTGTTGTCCCAATTAATAGCGGAGCCGAGGTAGACGAAGTCCCGGATTAACTCAAAGTTATGTTGTGTGTCTTTTCGTGTTAACAGCATATACTTAGTCTTACCCTCATTTACTGCTAAACCTATTTTTGCTTCTCTATACTAGCAAACGTGGCTATGACATCACATTGAGTCCTACCAAGGATGTCAATATCGTCGGCGTATGCTAGTAGTTGTACCGATTTTTGGAAAATTGTGCCTCTGGTGTTGGCTCGGGAACGGAAAAAGTCACATGACAGTGCATCGCCTTGCATAAATCCTTTTTTGGTATCGAATGTGTCGCGGGCGGTATACCAAAACTAGACATGGCTCTGTATAGTTCGTCTCTATAAATGCTGTGGTATGCGGCTTTAAAATCGATGAATAGGCGGTGGTTATCGATTTGGACTTCTTGGGTTTTTTTCGAGGATCTGCCGAAGTGTGAATATTTGATGAGTTGTGGATTTTCCTGGCCTTAAACCACACTGATAAGGACCAATCAGGTTGTTGGTAAACGGTTTCTGGCCTTCACATAGTTCAGCCGATTGGATCTTGTAGGCGATGTTGAGAAGACTTATGCCTCTGTAGTTGGCGAAGTTCAGAGGGTTTCCTTTTTTGTGGATCGGGCAACCGGTGGTGAGGTTCCATTCTTCAGGCATACTTTCATCCGACCAGATTTGCCTTACGAGTTCATGGCTTTCTAAAGCTCGGGGGGAAGGTCGTAATTTCCGGCAGCCTTATTAAGCTTGGATTGAGATATTGCTATCTTCACTTCACTTAGGTGGTTGGTAGTTCTCGCTGTCGTTGGCAATATTAAATGGTTCTACCTGACAGCGGAATGTTGTTCGTCATCGCCGTTTAACAGTCTTCAGAAGTGGTTCTTCCATATCCTCAGCAACGACTGTGCCTCAATGACGATATTTCCATGTTCATCTCGACAGGATTCTGTTCGAGACTTGTATCTTTGGCATCGACATTTTACACTTTACACTTGCGAACATCGTTGCTGGAGTGTTACCTCTCTATATCCCCGATTGAACGCTTTTCTTGCTCTTTTTTCTTCTTTCTGAAAAGCCGGTGTTCTTCCCTTCTCCTCTGCCTATAGAGTTCAATGTCAGCTCTCGTCTTCACCTGCAGCTTAGCCTTGTAAGCCTTGTAATTGGCTGCGAGCATCTGTCGGCATTCCTGATCAAACCAAGGGTTTCTTGCTGGTGTCCGCGAGATTCACACTGGCTATGGGCCAAGCAAGAAACGAATTGTCAGAACTTCTGAGGACCGGATCTCTGAACTTCATTTCCTCCATACCCATTAGATCACGACATTGACAACAAAACAAAAAGAATGGAAAAAGACCAGTTCTTCCTTTTACAGATCCTACTGTCAAAGAAGCTTCTGAAGCGCGGGAGAAAGAAACAACAAAATACTACGTCATCAAAATAAACGAAAATGGTTATTTCAAATTTTCAACTTGGCCATCGTTCGCTTTGGTAATGATTTTGTTGAGAGTTTTGGCATTTTTCTGAAAACTTTGCACCTTTTTCGGGTGCGAATATGTTATGAAAATGTCAACTAATTTTTTTTTTATAAAAGGTTAAACCAATACAAATTCATATGGAGAACGATGTACCTTTTTCAACCGACAATGCTTCTGAGCCAAAACGACACTACAGTCGATATTTCTATTTTATGTGAGCAGAATATTGGTCCTAAGGAAATCTTTCATTTTTATATGGTTGCTGCTTGTAGTTAGAACTTAAGAGCATGACCTGTTATATTTTTTATTAGAATCTCAAAAACCTCAAACATATTTTACAAAAACCCTCACCAAAGACACTACATGCCGCTATATTCCAATGATCATGTCGGTCAAAGTCTTGCATATAAGGAAAAGTTGGTCATTTCGAGTGTAAAGTTGGTCATTAAAATTGTAGGTATGGACAGATAAGAATTATTTTCATTTTTTTTTATTTCTGTGGGGTTTAATATCGATTTTAAAAGAGTTTATGACTAAAGAAAAACAACTATTTAGACACTTATTTATTTCTTGGACCTTAACATGTTTTTCATTTAACTAATCCCAGATAAATCAAATAAATATAAAATCGAAATAAAACTTAAAAAAAATGGCAGCCTATGTAAACATAGAAAAAGGAATACAGAGGTATAGACTCACCTAGCTTTGTGAAAATATAATCCATTTGCGTCTTCATTTTTATTTATCGAATGCACGTTCACTCAAAAAACAACACCAACACTTTTATTGGAAAATTGACAAAGGGCGATATATAAAAAACACTTTAGACTAAGCACTTAGACAAGCCATACAAAAATGAGAAGGGGATACTTTTTTTTCGCGGGGGTACTACTTAATGATTTGAGCTCTAAGGATTTACACACGGAAAGGCTTTTTATTAAAACAGCTAACACTTTCATATTTGGAATTTAAAAAAAAAAAAACATTTTTCTAACAAATGATTAATTTATTCGCTAGGGGCCACACTTATCGATTTAAGCTAAAAGGATTAACAGACAAAAGGACTTCTTTAAAAGAACAGCTAACACTTCCACATTTGGGATTTATTTTCTTAGAAGAACACTTTTAACCTTTTTCTGGTAGGGACCACTCTTGAACGATACGAGACAAAAGGATTTACATACAGAACAGATGACACTTTGACATGAGGGACTAATTTTTTTAGAACATTTGAGATTTGATTTGATTTGGATTTGAGAGAGAAATACAGATTTTCACATAAAAAGGCTTTTTATTAAAACAGCTAGCACTTTCATATTTGGGATTTTTTTTAATTTTATTTTTGGAAAAACACTTTTGAACATTTTTTTTAAAGAAATGATTGATTTTTTCGCTAGTGGCCACGGCCACTCTTTAAAGATTTAAGCTAAAAGGATTTACAGACAAAAGGGCTTCTTTATAAGAACAGCTAACACTTTCACATTTGGGATTTATTTTCATAGAAGAACACTTATGAACACTTTTCAACTTTTTTTTTTTTGTAGGGGCCAACATTTAAACATACGAGACACTGGGAAAGGCTTTTTACAAAAACAGCTAACACTTCCATATTTCGGATTTTTTTTGTAGAAGGATGAGCACTTTTAAATATTTTAAACAAACTAATTTTTTTGCACGGGACCACTCTTTAACGATTCGAGCTAAAAGGATTTACACATTAAAATGCTTTTTATAAGATCAGGAAAGACTTTCACTTTTGGGATTTATATATTTTTTTAGAATACCACTTTTGGACACTATACTTAAAAGACATTCAAAACACACGAACATTTAAAATTTTAAAATAAAATTAAGAAACGAATAGAGATAGAATTCGCATAAGCAAATGGACTTTAAACAAGAGCGATTTCTTCAAGGCAGACTTTCATGCGATTCTGATTCTGACTTTTATCCGCACAGCCACTTCGAAACACTTGTAAGCGACGAACTTCTTTTCTTGATATTTGCAATTCCAATCTGAAAACAAAAATTAAACTAATTGTTAATCATGATATTGTTGTAAATATTGTTTAATGTTGATTAAATAATTAATGGAAATATAATTGTAATTAAATTTTATATGTGTGGAGGTATATAATGAAAAGAGACATCAGGCAAAGTTCGAACCATGGATATTATTTACTTTATTTACAAGTACCGTTGAATTAGATCCTACATTCTTAATTCAGAAAACCTCAAAGAAAGAGCTCGTTAGCTAAAGGCGCCCCGAAACGTTGCGGGGGTCTCTCACTCTCACTCTCTCTCTCTGTTTACCACCTCCGTAGTGTATTCATTTCATTCGAGATGAGTTGAACTGACATATTGATTGGTGAAAAATGTTTTGATTAGATTTCAACCTTGTTCTACCGCACAAACTCGGTTACAGATTTTCAACTATTTCTTTCCCCGACACTCAGTTTCCTCGCCTACAAAACCGGTTTTATGAAAGTTGAACTCACCGAAGCGAAGTCGAACCGGATTGCTTCAAACTCAAAGTTATATTCCAGTCTGTCAATGGTATCCCGAATTCAGTCATGGATCTGTAGATCCTCATGCGTTGGATGCTATCATACGCCCTAAAAGTTGGGTTTCCATAGCCAAATACGTAGCTTGGAGGCTTATTTTCTCTCTTTTCCCTACAAAGGTTTTGTGTCGCTTCCCTCTTCTGGTTTGGTACTATAAATGCGCTTCTGGCTTCTCACGGGTTTTGAATTTCTGGCCTTCTTCTGTTATCTCTTTTGGGTAACATCATCACAATCCGTGGTCTCTGCAGACTTTGCGTTTGTCTCCTATTTCTGACCAGCGTAAGGTCCCCTTTCAGTACAAAACGTTGGACCACTTGGTCGACGTATGAAATTAGCTGCGACATTTCCACATTTGGCCCTTTGACCGAACCTTCAACAGGGATGTTAGATGCGTCCCTCAAATGTTTAAATACAAAGTCATACACATCCCTTCGTTTGGCGAACTCTTGCAGTGTTTTCCAAGCAGAGATCCTAGCCATCCTAGCTGGGTATTGGACATATCACATGAGCTAAAAAAGCTCTGGCATCCAACCTAATTAAATAACGAGAGTTGGACGCTGGACGCTGCCGATCAGAGCTAAAGGCTCTATGTAACCAGAACAAAGTCCATATTTTCTGGGTGCCAGGACATAATAATATTTCAGGAAATGAGAAAGCAGACGAGCTAGCCAGACTAGGATCATCCAGTCTGCATCTCCTTATGCGACAATAGGGTTAGACCCCCACTTGCTTTAAAAAAACAGAAAATAACCAGATTCACGAAAAGTGAAACAAAATCAAGGTGGAAAAACATTAACACATGCAAACATACTAAAGAACTTTTGCCGGAACTAACAAGCTTATAGCTCTGAACAGAGCTTCCATTTCTATAGCGGATAGAGTTATAAAGAGTTAAAATCTGCTGGGTAAACACTTCCATAGGATTGACTTAACTGACTCTCACTAATTATGCAGGAAGTGCGGAGACCCAGACGTCGATGAGGACATCGTCCACCTAATGTGTCACTGCCCCGCGATCAGTAACTGCCGTAATAAGCTCCTAGCTTTTTCTACAAGGACTTATCGGAGCTAGCTACAACCCCCCTAGCACAGATAGTCAGCTTCTGCAGCAAAGAGCAACTACCTCTTTGAAGCTAATTGAGCAGCACAAATCACCTAAGTATCACTCTTTTCATTAACGCAGCTTTCTTTTCAGGTACAATAAAGGGTATCACTATGGGACCACGTAGGCCTATGCAGGTTTGACGACTCAACTGGGCGTCAACAACCCATCAAACCTAACCTTCATACGAGGTCGGTTTGGTTGGGGTTCCAAACATCAAGATATCGACAAGTTTCTTTTTTGATTCCAAGTCGAAGAAACTGAGTGGTTCTACATTATCAAAGTACTGCAGGTTGCAGTTAAGTCAGTTAATCGGAAGCCATTTTCTATTGTAGTTTCGTAGAGTCTGAGCTTACAACTAACCCTCCAAAGACCTCTCTTTTTTGGTTGAAATTTTCTAGTACGAATTTTATACCGTATACTCCGAACAGGCTTAGTCCAAGAGAAATCCTTTTTGACTTGATAGGGTTCTCAGTTTTGTCAGTGACGGAATGTGCACATTTGAGTCTGATACTGCAAATCTTTGCTCTGGGACACAACAGGCTCGTTAGGATCCAGAGCCGTTTTTTTTTTCTAAAAACCAAATATGCGTATACAATTCTTGCAAGACCGCGGGACATACATTTTTATGCTGAATCCTAATGGCAAAGTTGAACGGATAATTTGTCAGATTAGCATGTGGTGCAAGCAATCACTATTGACCCAAGTTTTCTGACCAAAATGAATTTGCATCCTTTGGTCGTACCTGTACTAGTGTTGCATGGTTTCCTTTTTTTGCATTCGTGAATCGCGGTAATAGCCGTATGAGGTTTAAATTGATTACAAGCAGAGTGGTTACCAGGTGCACCTAAGTCCTTGTCTATGATCGTTTCAGGTGTGGTTGGTATTTTAGTGGATTTCTTATGCGAGACTATTGTCTGTCTCATAACTAGATGACTTAACGTTGAAAAGATAATGGATTCACCCAAACGTGGAGGGTTATTTCCGATTTGTGTTCCATAGAATATGAGGACGTCATTAGCCTATGAAGCAAAGCAGTCTAATAAATAATCTCAAGACCCAATCGGCAATTTTTTCGTTGCTTTGGTTCAAAATTTGGAGTGTCAAAAATTCCCCACACGTTATCAACTCTACATCATTACAATGTTGCCTAAGATTGACATTCTAACTCGATGGTATCAACTGAAAGCCGACTTACTGATAGCTCAAATCGAATTGCATAACCCCTTTTCATATCCAAGCTCAACCAAAGGAACAAAAACATGTCTTCATCTAAATGGAAACCAGTAGCAAGGGCGTAAACAAGCACCTGTCAATTGCACAGTGCACGAACCGAACTAATCAATTTTATTGTCCTTTAATAAAAATCCTTTCAATCTTCGAATGGGATCCGCTGAGCACAATTCGCCCCCTTGTTTTCTTTTTCCACTCAATCTTCTCTTTCACCGTACCACCACCACCACCACCCATCCCAAATGCCTGTCAGATGAGGAGAGGAGATGTCGGTTGCCAGTGCAAACAATAGGCCGATCTTAATTATCGATAGATTGTTTTTCATCAGCCCACTTTCGCCTCTTTCGCTGAATTAAGTAATCTCCCATCGAAAACGGGAATATACAAAACACACAAAAGGATTTCATTTGAAATGTGTTTTTCCTTTTTTTTCGCTGTTGTTGTTGTGCCATTGTATTGACGCGTTCTCGCGCTGTTGTTATATTAAAAGTGAATCCTTGTTTTCATTATGTGCCCCCATCCCGCCTTCGCTGGCATTCATCAATAGTCTTGTTGCGCGCAAAAATATTTAACTCACTTGGGGGAGGTGTGTGCACAATAGGATAATGTGAAATAGAAATGTACACACCAAAACAAAACAAATGAGAAAAAAGGAAATGAATGCTTAAACAATGCTTTCATTATGTCGAACTTTGCACTTGACGATTCATTTGCCATATGCCAATGTGATTTAGTGTGCGCGAGATGCCAGACGGCTGGCGGCGCTACTTCACTCTGCAACTGTCATTAATTACTGTCTATATGATCCCGGAGGGTCCTTCAGACCTTTAGCTCATAAAAAGAAAGAAAAACTCCAATAAAACATTGAAGCAAAGTTCAAGCAATTAGGGCGAACCGACTATAGGTGGGGGATGTTGCGCACCAAATGGAATTCAAAAAAAAAACTCAATCCAAAGCAAAGCTTTGACTGACTATTAGCCTTATTAGAGGGTCCTTCAACAACGAAACATTTTTTGTTTGATAAAGTTTTCTAATTTAAATCCAATTGTGGTGGTGCGTGTCTGATCCTTTTTTTACGATTTCTGACAATAATACGAGATGAGAAGACGTATGGCACACGCGGAGGGATCTGGAAACAAACACACGGTGGGTAGGAGTGTGCTCATCCGCAGCAAGGCGAGTGCGTTATCGGACGAGCAGGAAACAGTTGACAGACAACAGAGATTAAAATTGGATATCAAAAACCGCTGGTTGCAATTTAAATTTTCGTCAGTCATTGTAGGTTATGTGTGCGTTTACAATGTGACAGCGATATGACAATTGACACTTTTGTGGGTTCTATATAGGGCGGTTGGTTTTGGTTAATAATGTGGTGGCTATGGCTACTTTCTTTTGTCAATTAAGGGCTGGGAATCATTTTGTAGATTTTTGAAAAGAAGATAAGGTCATTGTGTGAGGCGAGTGCCAGTGGGCTTGAGCCGGTTATCTATTTAACTGTAGAGAATATAAATTGAAAAGAGATTCATACCTAAAAAGGGGGTGGTGGGATTTGTTAGGAATTGAATTTATTTAACAAAGAATAACATTAACGAGAAATGAAACGCGGGAACATTAGGCAAACGTTTTGATTCTCTTGAAGATGTAGAACTTTTCCCACCTTTTTTGTGTTTTTTTTTTAACAAAACACCGCTTTCACCGAATGGTTAGGTTAGGTTAGAGGGGCTGGCAGCATTACTTTGGGTCCATTGTGATACCACGTGGATCTTGTCCATTCTCCTTACTATCCATGGGAAACCTATCCTGAGCTTTTGATGAAGCGGAGGAGGATTTTGGCTTGGCTTTAGCTTGGGCCAAATTTGTTTGGTTATTTGACACGTGGTGCCAAGACTCCATCTGAGGTTTGATTTGCGCTAGTTAGCTTTTTGCATTGAGCGATTAGGGGTTAAAATTAGTTGACATCTCCTGCAGAGATGATCGGCAATCTAGGATTGTCTTTGAATTTGTTGATACTGCTTCAAGGGATTTGATGGCCGCTTGGCTGTCCGAGAAAATGCTAATATCCTTGGCAGATTCTCTTTCAGCCAGGATAAGGCTTCCTTCATCGACATGAGTTCCGCATGAAAACGCTGCAATGGTCAGGAAGACGGAAAGATATGCTGAGATTTAGCCTGTCGGAGAAGACACCAGCACCCACTCCGTCATTTCTTTCGGAGCCATCGGTATAAAAGTGGATCGAGTCGTTTAGCACAGGTTCGTTGCTCTCCCATGACGTTCTGTCTATGTGAAGATGCACATAGTGTTGGTTGATATCGAGAAGCATTCGATAGACAACCTTCTACATGTCCTAGCCATCTTAAACGTCCAACGTGGAGGTTTTTGACAAAGGATATGTGGACGTCAACGTAAACGGGAATTAATGAATTTTTTATTTCTTCATCTACTTTTGATTCGGTCCATTCTTTAGCTCCTTAGAGCAGGACTGGGATGATCAGGGTCTTATATAGGATCCTCTTAGAAGTTCGAGTGAGGCCTTTACTACTAAATGGCCTTCTTAGCTCGAAGAAACAGTGGTTAGCAAGGGTTACTCTTCGTCTGATTTCTGACGAGATGTTGTTGTCAAAGTTAATAGGGTAGCCGAGGTAGACAAAGTCCCGTACTACCTCAAAGTTATATCTGTCAATGGTGACGTTCTGTCCAATTCGTCGATGTTGTGTGTCCTTTCGTGTGGACAGCATATACATAGTCTTACCCTCATTAACTGCTAAACCCATTTAGTTAGTTGTACCGGTTTTTGGAGGTTTGTACCTCTGGTGTTGGATCTCAAAAATCAGATTAAACTATCGAATGTGTCGGTGAAGCCGTTTCCTACCCTGATAGACCAGTGATAATTCTCCATCTTCATCTTGCACAGATGGAAGAGTTTGGGCGGTATACCAAAACCATAGACATGGCGCTGTATAGGTCGTCTCTATAAATGCTGTCGTATGCGGCGATGAAGTACTTGCACCGATTTTTGGAAAATTGTGCTTCTGGTGTTGGCTCGGGAGTTTTGCACAATCCTCTCAAAAATCAAATAAAAGGGAACGCATGACACATAGCCTTCCCTCAATCCTTTTTTGCTATCGAATGTGTCTGTGAGACCAGCGAAAAGTCTCCATCGTCATTCTGCACAAAATGTCGAGTTTGAGCGGTATACCAAAACTAGACATGGCTCGGTATAGTTCGTCTCTATAAATGCTATCGTATGCGGCTTTGAAATCGATGAATAGGTGGTGAGTATAGATTTCGACTTCTTGGGTTTTTCCAGGATCTGCCGAAGTGTAACGATTTGATCAGTTGTGGACTTTTCTGGCCTAAACCACACATGACATGAGTCGATCGGGTTGTTTGTAAATGGTTTCAGGCGTTCACATATTGCGGCAGATTGGATCTTGAAGGCGATGTTGAGGTGACTTATGCCTCTGTAGTTGGCGCAGTTTTTTTTTGTGGATCGGGCGAACGATGCTGAGGTTTCATTCTTCAGGCATATTTGTATCCAACCAAGCTGTATAATGCTCGGAGTGAAGGCTGTCATTTCCATCAGTCTTGTTAAGCTTGAGTTCAGATATTACTATCCTCACTTCACTTGGGTCGGGTGGTTGGAAGTTTTCGCTGTTGTTACCAATATTGAATGGTTTGTTCTGCCTGACAGCGGAATATTGTTCGTCATCGCCGTTTAAAAGTCTGCAGAAGTGGTATTTCTATTAACTCAGCATCGACTGTGTCTCAACTACGATATTGCATAACTCGTCTCGACAGGTTTCTGTTTGAGCCTTGTATCCTTGGCTTTGACTTTTTGACTTTGGTAAAACGAACATCATTCCCGGAGTGGCACCACTCGCGCTTGAAGTATGCGTGAATATTCTGAAGAGGAGTTTAGTGTGTTCTCCTACAGCCTTTTCTAGACATTTATTTGAATGGAAGTGTCCTTCCCAATACGATAGGAAAGAAGCGCTCATGTTTACGGAGTCGTGGAGTTGATGAAGTAGGTATCTTCTTTGGATGCCCGCTAATGTAAAAGAAAAACCATACACCTTAGAATTAACTGAGAGGCAGCTAAGATAGGGATATTACAGACGACAGGGACACCACTTTGGTTTCACTGTAAATAACCCGTCTCAAGAAAACGGCCAATAATCCTTGGTTCTTTTTTTGTACAAAATTCATGATCCCGTTTGTGTTCATAGGCTGTGGCGAAGGCGAGACCAAGATTTTTTTCGATCTGGTCAAAAAGCATTTAAGCCATTTTAGATGGATCCAGCATGTAGAGTGAATGGAATGAAATATTTAGGCTCACAAGACGTCAATTCCCAGCCAGGACTTCTAGACTAAACCTACGAATATTATGTCATACATTAAATACGTCGTCTCTTTCAGGATCAATATGGATCTGCCGATGATCGTTGTGAGGCATTGCATACTTTTAAAACACTTCTGTTACGTATTCAATCTTCAAATCTCAATTCAAGTCGCTGGGAAGTCAAAATCCGCCCCTTCAATGTAAGATCAAAAGTTAATTTCTAGCGAGCTTTTCATTTTTTAGTACATATTAAGTATTTTAGGACATCCATTCTGTGAAGGTCTTAGTAATCTCAATTTGTAGCGTTAGGGATTCAGAATAAAAGATTGTAGTAGCCTGTGTCACACTTAAAGGCCTTTCAAAACAACTCAGTCCCCCAACATGAATATACAACCATGGTGCAACTATTTCGCATACAAAAATACCGAATGCATCATTCACCATATCCTTGATCCTATTCACAACAATAGCGTTGCTTTCAACTCAACCTAAGAACGAAATAAACAGAGAATGCAAACAGAGAAGCTCATATAAAGCTATGGATCCCATTTTCAAATGAAAGAAGCAACAAAAGCCAACAAAATAAAAACAAAAATATATCTATCTTGTCTTTGCATTCTCTTTTAGAACCCCCTCTCCATTCAGCTGTGTGTATACCTTTATAAGTAAGAAAATTCAAACCAAAAAAGGATTGTTAGCCAGAGAATGAATGTGAAGAGTTTCGAGAAAATTAATGAAAGAATTGTACAGTAGGTACCTATGTACCTACCGCCCTGCCTATTCCATTTGTGCACTCAGTATCTATCTGTGTTGCAACATTGTTGAACAGGACGATGATGATGCGATGACAAGAACATGTACAATGCCGAACCCCCCGCCACATCCCATCTCTTCACATAAATAATAGAATTGAATGGAAGTCTTAAAATCTTACAAAAACTTAAAAGCGCCATCTATTGAGTAGATTTTCTATACGAAACATGTTTTATTTCATATAGGGTATTTGTTGTGTAAGATGACAATAGTGCGAATTGTTGTTAACAAACTCATACACATGCGGGTCTATCCATCCACTGTCATCATGTCATTGTGCACTCCACCCCCTTATTCATTGTGACAAGAAGAATAATCCTTTTACTCAAGCTTTTCTGTTACCTCACCCTCAACGATGGTAGATAGATAGATATACGATGAACGATGAGTATAGTCGCATATCCTTTACATTCATTCAAAGCATTCATATTGACACACACACACACTCGTAGAGTAAGAGGGAGAGAGAGTGGGTATATTGTTGTCTTTCTTGTTTTTTCGTCGCCAACAAGGACGAATGCACAATGTACAATAGATGGAGGACAAAGGTGAAAAAGAGACACAAAATACAGGATGTTCGGATTCGAACAATCGCAAGGATTGACAACAACAAAAACTAGAACGAAACAGGTTTATTTTACTCTCTTACATTGGTCCTGCTGTTTCTCGCTCGCAACAGGCTACACATACTGCAAGCAGGGCGTTCTCTTTCTTTGGAAGCTTCCACGTTCCACCATCCCACCAGGAGTATCATATTGTGCGCAAACTGTGTACCGTTTGTAACCAGTAACAACAGGGATAACATGGCATGGGGTGCGATGGGTGGTTTTACCAAAAGGATTTTCACAAAATACAAAATGAAAAGCTTTTCAGGACATTGTCAAATGATGTTCAGTCATTCTATGTAAGACAATGGTGTATATGGAATTCCTGTCCCCGACTCTGCCCAACCAACCCATTGATGTACCGGTGATGTTGAGGAAACATGACAACATAACGAAATAAATGACGACATCATTTAAAATGAGGCCCCCCGCCATCTGCCGCCTCCTCATGCGGGGGACATAATGAGAAGTTTCCTTGAAATGAATGCAAAACATATAAGGAGATGTTTTTTGTGCGAGTAGAGTATGTAAGGACATAATGGGGAAAATATTGCAAATATGTTTCACCTGTGAGTTTGGAAAAGAGTGCTCATTGAATGGCAATGCCTTTTGTGTGAGGACAATCGTTTCGAGAAGAAAGTTTTACGTAGTCCTGGGAGGGGATTTTCGAAGATATGTACGCACAAGGGAAGAGCAAACGGATGTCATTGGTTTTGGTTGAAAATTTTGAATTGCGGATCAGCCTTCAAATTTTAGGTTTCAATTATGATGATTGCAAGTCAGAAAGTTTTTCTTCAAGACGGTTCACATTTTGAGGGTTAAAATGGTTGCTATAGGTGCTATAAAAGTGCAGCAATTATGGTGCTTGGATTTCTTGGTTTTCAAGGTGAGGTAGTAGGCTTGATATCCCTTTGAGAGGTACGGACACCTGGGATATCTCTGACTAAGTAATGAAGTGTGAACTTTAAGCAAATGGCCAAGTTACAATGTTACGAATTTAGTCTTTTTCCAATAGGACAAACTTGCAGTCTTAGGTGTGGGAAGAACGAAGCTGATAGCAATCTTAAAGTTTGAGGAAATTTTTCTAGATTACATAGATAGCGCTCGGGACCTTATGAGAGCTTCTGCTTAGGATACATCAGCCTGTTACCTATTTTTTTCCTTTTCGTCTGCGATTTGAGGCTATAGAATCAAACATATTCATCGTAGTCAAGATTAAGGTTTATTGTGGGCAAGTCTAGACAGTCTGCATTTTGGCTTTTTGAGACTGTATGTGCGTAGCACCCTCTTCAGTCACTGTAATGCTGATTGCAGGGTTCTAAACGAAACGGTCTGGCAAACAAATTTTCTATGACTTTAGATTGAAGTAGCCTCGTTCTATCTCGAAACTGGAACCCAAGAAAGCCGAATGGTAAATTGTAGCAGCTTGGGTCAAGTATTGTAACCTGGTAGCTAGGACAAAGCTACCAGGTTTGTGACAAAGTTGTGACAATCCTGAAGTAGGGCTAACTAGTTGCCGCCTAGTCATACCCTCTTTGTCGCTGAGTCAATAAAGTGGACATTTCGACTTTTAGCATTTGGATGTGCCTACCACTGCTACCACTCACTTAGGACCCTGTAATGCTGATTACCGTGCTCTAAACCAAGCTCTATTGCAAATAAGAACGCCTGAGCCTTTCATCGTTTTATATGATACCTGGAAGGCGTTTCGCAAATTGTAGTAGCAGAGGTTTATTGTTTTATTGCAATCGTGGAAGCAAGGATTCGTATATCCTCTTGCTTGGAACATTTATATACATTCGCTAAATATGGCCAAGTCAATGTCGTTGATGTGATTCGTCTTTTGCAGATTGACATCACATCTGGAAGATCTCTTGAAATTCGCTGATTTATTCCTTAACCACATTCGCCTTCCTGGCATATGTGACCGAACAGCATCTTTCTCTGGATCTTCTTTATGTTAGTCGGACCGTACCTTTTCGAGGTTAATTTATCATCTAATCACTACTAGGCGGTGATAAGGGGATTCATTGTTCCTTCAAAACATGTGGTTGAAGTTGTCCTCACTCAGGGGCAAACATGTATCCAGTGTTCCGAAGCCATTAATGTTTCTAAATTGACATCGAATACAAAAATTATCGATTTCGTATTCCAGCAGCTTGAAGGACTGATACAAAAAAGGCATTCCATGCTGACACTGCGCTTTTAACAAACAAGTCGCTCCTTCAGACTTCTGGACATAGATGTATCACAGTTCTATATTGAATGAAACGCTTAAGTCCGAGTTGAACCTAATAAAACGGGACCGAAGAGAGTGATCCTACATGCAACTCCGAAATATGTCAACTAGAACACATTGAGCAAATGAACAACTATGCTCCAAGCAAGATGATATGCTATCCAAGCCCTCAGGTTCAACATGCCTCTCCAATTAGATTGGTCTTAGCCAGCTACCTTCAGTTGGACACTTGATGATAACACATCATCCATGCAGAAATGTTGGCATTAATAGGTTTCTACATGTCCTTGTGCGACGTACCTATCTTGTTCTTTCAATTAGTTTCCACTAAGTAAATTGATTGCCACTTTCAGTTGCACACTCATAAACGTTACTACTTGCAATAAGATCTCTCAATGTCACCGCCATATATCCTTTTGCAACTCCTTTACAAAACAGGCCAACCATTCGTATCACACACGCACATAAAATATTAACAATCGATTAGCAAAGTGGCCAAGTATGAGTAGTAGTTATAAATGTCCTTCAGTGCCAGTCTAAAGGAAGACCTGTGTAAACACAAACTTCCAGGTGCGCCGACAAATGTCCTCTTCAACATTCCGTTAGACAACCAACTTCATTTCACATAATAACTACAACCAATGTAGATGCTCCCTAAGGATACCACCGGAAAGGTGTTGAAACGCATTTACAGAAGCAGTCGTATAAAGTTCCCCAGAGTCTGGCACCTGCCCCTCTAGAAATACTGGCTGTCATAACTAATCCTTAAAACGGTTTGTTTGCTTTCGTATGTGGTTTCTCGTGCGGCACTGCAATCTACCTCTCAAGGATCAAAGTAAACACACAGAGATAGAGTCAGTGGAAGTGTCCTTTCATACAATATTTCGAGAGATAATATTCCTCTGAACGAAAGACAAGAGTGGCAAAGACGTCCTTTGTTGTGATTTGATTCAATGGACGATGATATGAAGGTGGTGGTGGTACATATACCCACACCAGGTCAGTGTTTGCCTGGCTGCGATTGAGCTACTCAACAATTTGATATTGTTACAGGTTGCCAGTGGCAAGGATGTGGGTGACAATAATAATAAAATGAAACGATGGTGCGAGAGGGATTGTGCGGTAACGTTAGACACGACCATATTATAAATTTTCGAATTAAATTCTCATTACTTGCAACGCGGTGAAGTGAGTCTCGGTGTGGGTTAGTGGGGTTGGAGCGCACATCCGGCTCTGAGGGGTGATTACTATTCAGCGCAAAAAGACAAGACGACAATGGGAAATGACAAAATGGCTGCATAAAGCAAATTTTCATGGAGAAAGCTAAGCAAAAGGCAAATAAAAGAAGAGACACAAGCAAGGGCAAAAAAGTGCTTTCTTTACATTTTCTTTCGGGGTACATAAATATTTTAAGAGAACAAAGGAAATAGGATTTCATAAAAAAAGTTTTTTCATAGATTGGAATGTCTAATGCTTGTTAAGGAAATAGGGGGTTTGCATTACGAATAATATGGTTTTGATAATTAAATGGCGTTAAGGCTTCTTAAGACTTAACTGGTTCCCGAAATGCTGACGGTTTCTTTGCAAGGCAAAGTATACTTTTATCCTCTTCTAAGAATTATTTAGTTCAGGTGCTCTTTCATCTAGGGTTTTTTGATCTTCCTTGTCTTCCCGAAGCTATAGAATGGGATTAGCAAATTCTCATGACTGGAGCACTACTATTCAATCGCTCAGTTTAGCCGAGCTAGTAGACGGTATTTTTAATGTTTGCACTACATCCAGATTTTGGTACTGTTCATAAAACGTCCTTCGTTCGCCTTCCTCACACACAGGTTTAAATATTCGACAAAGTGTTCTTCGTTCGAAAGTTCCTCATATTTGCTACTCTTTCTCGCTCATTATTCAGTGCGCTAAAGTATAATTGCAAGGATTTTGGTTATGATAAGCAATTATTTGAACTTTGAAGTTAGGGGCTGTGATTCCACATGTTTCGACAAAACAAATTAGTGTTGGTTTCCAACAAATTGTCGTTCGAAAGTGTATAGTAATTGCTCCTCTTTCTTGCTTATTGTCCAGAGCCGTAAAGTAGGATTGCAAGGATTATGATCTTATAAAGCAATTATTTGGACTTTCAAGTTAGGAGCTTTTATTTAGTTTGATTCGACAAGCCAAAGTAGCATCATCCTCTGATCTCTATTATTGTAATGATCTTGACTACGAGATACCTAGGTGATCTAGCAGTATTTTATAATTTTTTTCAATGTGCTCGTAGATCAGCCAGTTTTTCATTGTCCTTTTGTCCGGACGGCATATTTCTTAACGAAGTAAGTGCGGATATACAATGACTGAATCCTAGCAGGGGTTGATGGCTTGCCATAAAGATGCAACATACCAGCAAAATTCAGTCTGAAGAATCGAATGTCAGCAATGTTTATCCATCCCAAAGAATGGAGACCAACTTATAACTTTCTACAAGATCATGCAAGCTGTGATATGTATAATGTACATCCCTAAAACTATTCATCAATGATGATGACGAAATTCTTGGTCTTACATTGGCAGCAGTCTGTTACTATATAGGAGGACCTATAGTCCTCCATTCATGTGTGCGTGTATACTTCTTGCACGATGGCGGGACCTCCTTTATGCCTGCTTCGAACGGCTAAGTTGAGAAAAGCTTTTCGTGACAATTGATACTACTCGGATAATTTGTAGGATCATCAGGAGAGGAGGACCAGTGAAAAATCATTTAGGTGTTGCTACGGCTCTGAAACGAACCCAGACCTTCTGCGCGGCAGTTCATCGCGCTAACCATCACGGCACTGAGCCCGCCAACTTCATTACGTTTTTGGTTTCACTTTGACACAACTTTATCGACTGTTATGTGGATATTTCTTGTTAGGCAGAATTGGGTTTTGGGTAGTCTTCGTTGGAAACTAGTTGTAGACATCTGTGATGACTTTTACCATCATTAACAAGGGGGATTGAGCTATCTAATGGACTTTGGCAAATGAATGTCTCAATAACCGGGACTTAGCCTACATTTGCAGTAAGTCTCATTGGTGTAAACACATCAAACAAGGACTAAATTGTTTAGGTCATTCCACTTATTTAGGTGACCCGAACTATAATAAATTTAACTTTTGATTATACCTTGCTCATAGATGTCACCATAAATTCAACTGAAATGGTATAATAACTGGTATAATACCGAAGATTTTCTACTTTGCCCCATAGTCACGACTCATGGTTTCTGTCCACGCTGTAAACGTAGCCAATGGGGCTGATCTTGGGAAACACCCTTCACGTCAATGCAAAAGATGTCTAATGATGTAGGAATTGAAATTGATGTCGTTAGTTCTGCATTAAGTCCTGCACGGTATATATGGAAAAAGACTAAAATATTTAGTGCTTGCCCAAATATAGTCCTCGGTGTAACTGTAAACCTAGCCATATTTCAAAGTTTTCATTCTGCATTAACCACTTTTGTAGAGGTTTGTCGAAAACGTCTACATTTTACCAATTTATGTTCACTGGGATCCTTGTTTGTCTTCTTTTCAGAGACAAAATTTACATTCCTAATTTTAGGTGTTGTACCTGCCCGGTTTATACCCGGCCCAATAAATTCGCCAAATTCCATTAACTTAAATTTTCTTTTTCTCTCTTTCCTAACAGGAGCTGAATGGAAGCTACTAACCGAGGACGAGAAACGACCGTTCATCGATGAAGCCAAGCGACTTCGGTAAGTCCTGTTCCCCTGTTCAGCCCCTTCAAATCGTTTCATCGATTTGTATACGCACTCATTTGTTAAACGCAGACATATGTGTATTTTCTAATTAACAGCGCCATGCATATGAAGGAGCATCCTGATTATAAATATCGTCCCAGACGGAAGCCAAAGGCACTGCGTCGTGACGGTTATCCATATCCAATGCCATATCCATCAGTGCCAGTGGAGGCGCTACGAGCAGGTACGTCTACATCTCTATTCAGCAAAACGAAATTTATTCATAAACAAAGTAGTTTCGAGATATGTCGGGTTTATCCTTGCATCCTTATTTTCCGCAACCATACGCAATTATGCAAATGGATGGAATCTTGGAAAACCGCGCTCGCTCGACCCTAGGGAAGGGGGTCACAAGAACTTGTAAAGCCTATAAAAGCAGAACTACCCGCGTTGGCGGGTTGCTATTGTGTAATTTTTCGGTTTTTCGTGTTTTTTTTTTCTCTTACACAGGACACGGAACATAGTCCTGTGTAACTTCTAAGTTTTTATTGTTGATTTTGTTTGCACAGCATGATGGAGAGAAATGACGAATGATAATTTTAATCCTCGCTCCATGTGAGTATTGTGTGTGCCCACAAACTATTCAAGACTGGGGTGATCCCCTTTAGGAATAAATTACAAGGTTTCGTTGTAAGTTAGATGTTGGCTTGAGATTTGTTGGTTGGCTGGGTGCACTTCGAGTAGTTTTACGAACGTCCATTGTGTCGTGATACAGAACAATTCGTCTTTGGCAAAATATGCGATTCCGTCGTTGTGAATATTTTATGTTTTAGTTTTTGGTATAAAAGGGATATGGGCGGGCTTTGGTATTGTAATGCAGCCTGATTGGGGAATTGAAAAGGATGTGGTTTTCATATTTTTCGACTCCGTGAAGCGAAATGATAAATTTTTGGAATTTGTAGTTGGTATAGTGGTATTCTGTGCACGGTGAATGTAATTAGGAAATGTAACGTTAGGAACAGAATGGCCATTGTTAAGGGCTGGTATGTTCTACAAAATTTGGACGGGATTGTTTTTTATTTGAGAATAATTATTAAGAACATGACTTTGTTCATTGTGCACTATATGTGTGTGTTTATTAAGGGTTTTCTCGGAAACTTTTAACTTAGGTTCCACTAGATCTGTAACTACAAAAGTTACATGTGCCTTACTGGTTGGGTACGAGATTGCAAATAACTGAGTGAGTTTGAAACAGGGTTGCTGAAAAGGAAAAACCTGCCTATAAAAGTATAAAAGGCTATCGCAAAAAACACATCATGACTTTTGACACTGTCAGCAAAAGTAAAGATTTCTAAGATCTTTGATACCAGATATGAAAGCTCTATTTATGATTTATTCAGCTGCTGCTTCTGGTCAACTTATAGGTTTTCACCCAAGTATAAGCATACAAATGACTAATAGTCGCTTGAAACTGCATGCTTAGCTAGTTTTTAACACCTGCCCCGGTGATGGCTTAAGCCAGAATTCTGTTGGGGATTAGTGATAGGCGATAAACTTAGTAAACCCGTCTTATGCCATGGAAATGTACGTGAATAAATTGTGATAAAACTTTTAGGTTAAATTTGTCCACATAACCTCTATATGCGCCAACAAAAAAAAGTCAAATTGCTAAGTACCGCTTCTACGAGATCCTTGAGAAAACTAATTAGCGAGTGCGGAAATTGATTTTAAAATGGTGATGGGTGATTTTAACGCCAAGGTAAGCAGAAAATATTGCATTTTCTATGCGAACCTTTCCTTTTCTCCCTCGTGATTATCGAAACTTGTATTCCCAAACAAATTATGCTCAGTTCTCCTAAATTATTTAAAAATAGCAATTCTACAACAAACAAACAAAAACTCACCAACGGAAATCATAAATGCTTACCGGAAAACAAACTGGATGCAAAAAAGCTAATGCGAAAAAAAATTTCCATTGTTCACAAATTTGCAAATTTTCAATCGAAAATTTACTTCAAGTTGGAGACTCTACCGCTTCAAAAACTATTCCACTATATACTTTAACACATGATTCAGTGAATTAAAGAACAATATTGTTATTTTCATGCGCAAATAATTTAATTTCCAAATTTAATTTATTTCTTATTGGATCGCGAAAAGCACTTGTTACACAGGATGACAGATGGGAGCAAGTGGGCGCGTTCATCGATATGATATTTTTGCCGAGTTTAGAAGTCTGCGTTTGCATGGCTTTTATTGCCACGTCATAACCATATCATGAATTTTTATTTATTGCAATCGGAAATGTAAAATGGGTGTTTGAGTTTTATAGGTTTATGCAAACAGTAAAAATAATGTGTAGGTATGTCACGGCTTGACATTTATTACAAATGTTGGTGTTTAAGTGTATGAGTTCTCAGATTTACTATTAAATATTCTAATTTTGATTTTTTATAACGCAAATTTTATTGTTGATCATATAAGCTTAATGAAGGTGGTGCATTCGAATTCGTTAAGAGATGTTTTGTTTAATGAGCTTGGGATGCTCAGAAAATTACTATTTTTGGTGTTTGTGACAAAATATGCTGTACAAAAGGGTTCCGCTATTTGCTTCGTGAGGCTGAGCTGGATAATTTAGAACACGTTTTTGAGAAAAAAACCCATAAGTTTTAAATGTCAATATCTAGATATCAGTTTTCTTGGTTCAACTATTTCGCAGTTACGAGTTTTGGGAGTTGTAATATTTACATATAAGAATAAAGTCTCTACCAGGGCAAACTACAACGTTACAAATCTAGGAATATATAAACAAAATCACAATTTATGCGTATTTAGGTCATTAAAATGTTATGTCTTCTAGGATTTGATATACTTGTGCAGGATCTGTACCTACACTTCTCTGTTCTGAAAGTTTTGACTAAGTTATGCTGTTCTGTTTTACGTTAGATTAACTATATGAACATTCTTATTTAATACTCAAGTTGTATTGGTTAGGCTTACACTTGGCGTTCATGGAGGTCCATACAAATATTATTTTATCAGAATTATATCACTAGGTGTATTGCCAAGCATTTTTGAAGCCGTATGGAACGATAATATTGAAGATAATGTTGATTCGAAAGAAATTCACAAATGATTGTCAGAGATCAATAATAATTCATAAACTTCACAATTTGTTGTGTGCATTGACAAGAAAGAAATGTAATTGTGAATAAACATTTGATCTGACTTAAGAATTTGAATTATTTCGCTTTTTGGTTTTTGTAACGTTGTTTGTTTTCGTATGTTGTGCTTTAAAACCAAAAATTGGTTAAGAAATCTTAAATCTGTAAGCAATTCACAATTGACCAAAACTTTTAACTAATGAGCATCATTTATTTAATTGATAGTTGCCAATTACAATATTGTTTGCCATTGCTTTTATTTTGCATAAACAAATACTGAAACTAAAAACCTCCATTTTGAGATATCCCCACCGAAAAGAGTCTTAAGTGCAAGATTACTCCATTCTATCAACAAGAAACCTCTGATTTAACAAAAATTGACCGCTTAAAAATGATCCCTATCTTGAGTTTTATATGAAAAAGCAAGAATACCTAGCGGCTTTTCAAAACGAAGACGAAAGAAGAAGACATGCACACAATCGAGCATATAAAAAGAGAAGTCGTCCGGATTTTTTTACCAATATGTTGAACGCAAAGTTTAAAAACAGAATCCTGCCTAGATGAACAAGAACAAATCGTTGTTGAGTCACAGTCGATGCTGATAATAAAGAAGAACCTCTTCTGCAGACAATTTAACAGCGATGGTGTCTCCTGCTGTCAGGCAAAGCAAACTAAAACTATCATCCAACATACCTTTATAAAGTGAATATAGTAAAACCTAAACAAAAGCTGCAAATACCGACCTTCCTGCCGAGGTTTACAAAGACGCGTTAGCGAAATTTGGTCTGTTGAAAATTTTCCTAAAGACGAAACATCAGCATCTTTTGCCTAATCCACATAAAAAGAAGAACCTATAAAACTTGTTTACTACAGAGAGATAAATCTATGAATATCGTCTTCATCTACATCTGATACCGTTTCGTAAATAAATGATCGACTGCTGTTATAAACCATGAATGGCCACATCTGAACAGTCACGAATCACACTTCCGTAGACTCCGGGATGAACAATTTTGACGAATTAGACATCATTGGTCATGCAACAAGCCAAATGAAACGATTAATTATTCTCGCAAACCTCTCCTAGTTCAGATTTAGATGGTACTGAAGGTGGTCCTAAGGTGATACCAAGGTGATCCAATATAAGACCCTGAATTATACCAGTCTTTGTTTGCTTTTTTTTATGGTGCAAATTTGGGAAATGCAAGGCGATATAGAATTAGCCAACAACCTATGCATTGAAAGTAAACGGGTAGGACATGTAGGATGAGTGGACCCCAAAAATCAGAACCGCAGAATTTTCGATTCCCAGTCAAATGATAGACGACGTAGATGTACCTTGTGACATGTACATATAAAAACCGATTTAACCAACTTAAATGTCTCAAACCGGACTATATATGAGAGGTATATTGTTATTGGTTGAGGTTTACCTGTGCTGTTGCGTTTTTTTGAATCGAGCAAGAAAGTCGAATTTTAAAACCTTCGATATAAGAGCTTGTCAACAAGATATTCAACTACAGGTTTTCTTGTTTTAATCCGATCGCCGTGAAAAGCAAGTTTATATATATCTGGATCATACAAAAGTTACCATACCAACATTGTATTGACCTCAGTATCGAAATGATCGGAAATCGTGCCCTATATTTTTGAGTTCGAACCGGCAAAATAATAGGCAGACCATTACAAAATAGATAAAATTGTTCTATATGTAGATATCACAATCTTTTCCTAACCTCAACAAATATTGAAGAATGAAAGTTTTGATCAAATGGTCATCCAGGTTTACTAGATGGAAGTTTAATATGTAGAGTTGAATTTAACGGACAAGGCGACATATTAAAAGTAATTTCAACATCGACATTAACATTAATTTTGCGAAATAACCCAAAGTAGATGTTGATGTACAAAACAAAACACAATTCATTGGAAGTTCTGTTAAATAAATTAATAATACCAATTGTGCAGAAATAAACAAAAACTCACCAACGGAAATCACAAATATGAATTCAACGCATATAGATGGCGTAACGGAAACAAATGGGACGAAAAAAGCAAACGCGAAAAAAAATGTTCATTGTTCACAAATTTGCAATCGAAAATTTACTTCAATTTAGGAACTCTGGCGCTTCAAAAACTATTCCACTATAAACTTTAACACATGATTCAATAAATTAAACAACAATATTGACATTCCCAATAGCACATAATAAAATTTGCAATTTTAATTAATTCCTTATTCGATCGTGAAGCAAAGAAAGCACTTGTTACACCGGATGACAGATGGAGACACAAAGAGCGTGTTCAGAAAATCGATACATTGCCGTGGTTGGGATTCTACGTTTACCCTGGTTTTATTGTGATGTCATAGGTATTTAACAAGTATTGCAATCGGAAATAGATAATTTTAAATAAATAGACTCATAGAAGGTTGAGGTTGATGTTTTCTATATAACATCTTGCCACAATCAACACGAAATTTAATGAAAAACAAGTTAAAAAGAAAACGTATGTATCGGTGCAGAGTCGATTGACCTTTATTGTAAATTCCTATGTTTAAGGTTTCATATTATTGGCGAATATTCTGATTTGGATTTATAAAATGCAATTTAGATGAATCAAAGAACAAGAAATGTGTTGCTGATAAAATTACGACAAAAATGAATGGAGTAGCTGGGTTTGAGTCCTCATATTGGTCTTTAATTGCAGACATTTAATTTTATTTGGTTATGAGTTATTTGACAGTCTGCTTGCAGCTTGCGATTAAACTTGACGTCACAGAGATATTAACTCATTTTAAGATATTGAGGTTGTCAACAAGCGTCTATAAAGCCTTATGAAACACTAATTTTTGTAAAAAAAAAGGCTAATTCGAGACATTGTTTCATTTTCAAGATGTTATTTCGAAATTGCGGTTAGGTTCAACTTATTTTTATCGAAACCACAAACAATCAAACCATGAAGTGTTTTTTAAGTTCTCGTTTAGGGAAAAACTATTGTTTTCCTGCAATTCTTTGAACTTAAAATTTGTATTCTTTCTAACATAACGTTATCAAAGAAGTTACTTGCTCCGAATAGAACAAATATTGGTTTCGTGAAAAAAATTCATATTCAAGATTTTAATCTAAGCTATCATTACGTTGATAGAGAAGTGCAAAAAAGTGGGTAGGTACAGCAATTATGTCCTTTTGTCAGTATTCGGACATTTTGCGCAAATGTAGACTAAACGGGTGGGCGTATTTACTTCAATTCTGATATTCTTAGTCATTGGATTAATACCAAGGGTGATTAGGGCCACGCCTCTCATCTTCAGACATGGACTCTAAAACAACAAAGTATGTTAAGCATATTTAATTCTAACCTTGACAACATTATCAAACGGTGTAAATCCAACAAAGTTTAATTCAATGCTGTTAGGTAATGCCTAAAACACAATTTTGCTTTGTCGTGTGGCGTTGGTAGACGCACCTAATACAAACATACGAAATCAATTTTAGCTATTACAATATAGCTTTGCGCTAAAACCTTAGAATTAAACCGTAAAACCAGAACGTAAAGCTCGTGTAAAGCGACGTTAGTCAATGCGAAGGTAAGAAAAAGTGTGAATTGTCAATTTTTTTTTTTGTTGTTTTTGTATGTTATTTTCTGAGATACAGCTTGATATTTTTAAGTGAAGATCTGAATCATTTCACCTGAGGATAGCAGAAGTTAAAACCGCTGAGCGAGTGAATATGTCAAAACGTGATTTTGTTTTTGCTCTAAAGACCTCACATTAGAAGTCACTAAAACGTTAAACCATAAAACCACAATATATTAAGCGTTATTACGCCCCAAATTGTCAGGCGCACAAAAAACAAACATAACGCCCCAAGATAGCACTAAAACATGTGCGAAAAAAAAATTATAGGAAAATAAGAATAGCGAACTCGTTAGTTTCTCTCGACCAAAATAATATAAAATAAAATGGCCAGTTGCATTCCAATTCAACAATTCAATCGCATTACTCGCTACGTTATAATCGAAAACTTAGTCCATTTAGCCATAGGAGAGTTTTCGCTAACACAGAATCACGTTTATCTACCGTACCGTCCAACACGCCTTTACGTATTCTTTGACATATTGACTCGCTCAGTGGTTTTAAAAAATGCTATCCTCCGCTACTAAACTGGCAGAAATGATTGACATCCTCGTTTAAAAACATAATTTCCTTTCATGCTCCACATTACTACCTTCGCTTTGACATACGTTGCTTAACAGCAACAGAACGTCATGGCGCTTTAATCCTAAAATGAAAAGCGTAAAATCTAGACGTTACGTTTTTGTAAAGCGCCGTGGGTTAGTAAAAGTAGGAAAAAGTGTGAACTGTCAAAATATTTGTTGTTGTTTCCTGGGCTATTTTCTGAGAGGGTGGAGTATAATATTTTAAGCGGAGATTTTAATCATTTCCGCCGTTTTTGTAGCATCAGAAGTTGAAATGCTGAGCAAGTAAATATGCCAAATTGTGCGCAAAGCAGTTGGGCGTAACGTCGGCAAAGCAAAGCTCCAACTGCGGTTGTGACTTAGGATCATCTCCAAATTTAAAAAGTAGGTATTCCTGTTAATATTGAAAGTTTAACAGTCGACTTTTCTCATTTCGGTACACCCTGAAATTGTATGGCACCTTTATTAAGTTCGAGTTCTGATCGCAGTCTTATGGGTTTTCCCCAATTTCTTTGTAATCATTCACACATCACAATTAAAAAAAACCTAGTCATGATAAAATTATTTAATTAAAGACTGTTCTTTTTCACTTACAACAGGTATTACACCGGGATACTTTGCTCCGGGCCCAGCAGCATATCACTTAGGAAGTCACCTCTCGCAGTCGAATCCACCGACATCACAGGTAAGCCAAATATACCATGGTCTTCATCAATCAAACCGTTTAAACACTGTAATAATTGAGACACTTCCCTGTCGAACAAGACCAAATAATAACCCCTCTGAGGTTGTAACCAAACAGCAGAATAAAACAAAATCATCCCTGACGCCACAAGATGAAAGGTAAAGGCGACGCCCAACTATCTACTCCTACTCTTCTGCGGCGAGTATGTGGGCTCCATTCAGACAGATTATTATAATTCCTCAAAATGCGAATGGAATTCGTAGCTCTGGTGTGTCCAGGTGAATTGGTAATTGCATCATTTGAATGGCATAGCAAGACAGTAGCTGCGGCGCCGTCCTCTCGTTATCTCGGACTCGTCAATTATTTTAAAACGTTTCCATCATCATTTCAACACCTTCACCTTGTTTATTCTTCGAGGGTTTTGTGGGTCCGTTTACCACAAAATAACAGCAATAATTGCATGAGCGTAAGAGGAATGCTTTCTGGTTTCTGGAGCGTGCACCTGCATTGGATTGGAGTGGATAAAATGCAGGAAGTTTTATTTGTCTGTTTGTTTGTTCAATTCGATGAAACGTCGTTCGTAGTGTTTTTTCCTGATGGTTATCGATTGATTTGAGGGAAACACCCTCGTTTTACCGTGTAATTATCCAATTAAGCGTGTTTCGGTAAAGGATTGTTCTCTCAGGATGTGCATGCGTTGGGAGTTTGATAAACTGGGGAAATGTTTACAATTGGAAAACTGCAGTGTCATTCTATGAAATGTAGTTTGTTTTCTATCAGTTGGTCTTGTTCATATGAAATCCCAAACAAATTTGACGTACATCTGCTTTCACATGGAAATGTGAATTGTCCTACTATAAGTTTTGCATTATTATACGCATTGGTTATTCTTTGAATACTCTTAACCATGGAACACACTAAGCTCACGTTCGATTCAAAATAACATTGCATACATCCGTTCCCCTTAATTATACACTTTGCACAGACAAACTACCTGCTGACAGCTAACATACACCTCCACGCGTTTCATCATTTCAAAGGCGATAATGAATAGGTTGGACGTGTTGAAGGGTTTGATCCATTTTAGAAATGCTATATAATTAAGGGATGAATCTGCAACCTCAAGTGTTTAACTGGCACTTTGAAGTGCGATGCTATTTGTATGGTGGGTTGCACCCACACCTTATTCTGCGGTTACTGCTGCTGGTTGGATTTTCTCCTTCCACGGCGGAGTGAGTTTAATATGCCTTTGTATAATTTATGCGTGTAACTGTAATTAAATTTGATTGAATGTGAAATCAAATTGGAATAGGGAAAGTGAAGGAGCTATTCATGTAGTTATCGTTTAATGAATTTAAATATAGCTATGTGCTGTATGATGGGTTAGTCGGCATTCTCCACTTTTTTTTGTCAGAAGTTGTGAATGTCTTTCTGAGCATTTAGAAACAACTTATTATAGTCATCCATAATTTGAATCTATTTTTTCTGAAGGTTTCTCAGCATCTTGTGAAAAATTGGGCTAAGAAACTGGACAATTCTAGCATCCAGGTGTGCCTAGCGACAGATTTGTTTTAACAAAATAAATACGATCCGATAACATCACATGCAAACACCTCACGCTACCATTCTAAACCCATTTGACGTTTGTCAATAAATAAATTCATATGATTCTTATGCAAAAGAAATTAATTTAATGAAATTTGGAAATGTAATTATCCTACGACAGAAATTGATGACAGAGTTTCTTTAAAATTCTATAAAAACATTCCACAGCATTGGATTTACAATATTTTATGTCCCTTATAGGATAATTCAGTATTCAGATTTTAAGGAGTTTGGAACAAGCGATTTACTAGAGTGGTTTTGCTTGTCCTTTTGGAATGAAGGTCTCCGATATTGCTTACAAGGCAGTCGTGAAGGCACCTCGGTTGCTGCATTTCACTAGACAGAAATTTGGCAGTTACAGTACAACGACATCACATATGCTGTTTGGGGCAGCACCTTCGACCCATTGCGATGTCCATTAGAAACCCATAGGCATGTTTGGGTAGGTCCTTCTTTTATGTCGTTGATGTCCATTCATTTGTAGCCATACTGGTGCGAACATAAAAATGGAAGAGGATTACAAGTCATTTATTTAACTGACTAAGGCCTGGACAGTAGCGCAGAGAGTGAACTATATTAATGTATTTTCAATTTATATGTCTTGAGTGGCTCAGTGGTACGATAAACCGCAGCTCCGAAGGTCTGGGTTAAATTTACAATCATAAGAACATGATTTTTCACTGGCCCTTCTCTTGCGTTAATCTGACAAATCAAGAAAAAAGAATTGTCAAGAAAAACTTATCTCAACTCTGACACTTGGATTTGACATAAAACTATAGGTCCCGACATTTTAGAAGAAGTACACATTTACATATAAATGGTTGTGACTTCTAAGGAAAAAGTTACGCTCTGGGTCCTAACGAGCTTGTCGCACCAAGAATTTGTATTGGTAAGAAAGGTGTTGTTTTTTCGACATCTCCTTGGATATTTTAGCAGTAATTTGATGTCATATCATGGTGGATTCATAGATTATTTTCCTTCCACTTCATCACCAGTTTCATTTTCCACCATCTTCTGCGTTCAGGATCCTTTAGAGCTTAACATTTTGTTGGCCCAAGATCAAAAAACTTCAGCTCTTTGAGATATCGTTTCACAAGCTTACTTTTATTAAACACAACTGCAGCGTGACAATAAACGAAAGTAGTAGAGAAAACATTCTATGGTATCTTCAACATTCAGACTTATTTGAGTTCCTCTGATAATGCTAATACCACGAATCGTGAGGAGGATAAATTGGCATTAAAAAAAAGCTATTTGTTCCTCTAATTTTCTCTTATTTATAACTCATATTTTCCATTTTGTTTACAATTGACATTCCCAGCCAATAATATATCATTTTTTTACAACAATTTTTGTTTTAACTGAATTTCGTAGTAGATTAAAGTGTCACCATCTATGATGGATTGTGAATCACTATAGAACTTAAGTGTCGCCATCTAGAATCGAACAATACTACATCAAATCATTTGCCCTTTTTTACCACATCTATGTGAATTGAAGTAGAATTTTGTATGTAAATTTAGTACATTATCCGCATGTAAATCACTGCCGAGAAGTTTCACAGTAGGATTCAAGTTTAGATAATAATTCGAGACTCGAACTAATTGAAATGTGTTGTTAGGCCATTTTTTGTTTTGCTCCTAGCCATTCTATTAACGGAACCTCAATTATGAAAATCGCACACAATGCCTACCGATTTATAGATTAATAAGGAAAATTTATCAATTTCTCGCAAACTATTTGGTCAAATTGTATGAAATTAATTATTATAATTATTATGTTACGTAAAAAGGAAAAAAGATTAATTTATGTTTCTAATTATCGATTTGTTCATGAAGGTGAGCACATCAAATGAAAAAATCGAAATTCCTAACCAAAAATATATCATTGTCCTTTCGACTACTATTTTAGTTGTAACTGAGTTCCGTAGTAGATTTAGGGCCGATTTTTCAATCACCAGTCATTAACAGTCATGTAACACAAAAATACATTTTTTCAATAAACGTATAGCACACTCTAGGTATATAACAGTTATCTGGCGAATGAAATTATCTGCTCCTCAGTGAACTGTCAACAGTGAGAAAACTAGTCTGCTAGCTCTAACATATATGATTGTCACTATATCTCTCTTTTTATTTCAGTTTCGTGAAGTTAGACACCATTGAGTTTGACAAAATCGTTTGATTGAAAAACCAACACTTACTTAGCTAGTAGATAAGGAGTAGATACATTTATTCATTAGACAGCAATCAGACTGTTTAAAAAATCGGCCTTTAGCCGTGTGTCAATAGCGTTAAAATAGGGGTTAAATTGTATCTACTGGCCAATTTTTGACTTGTTTTGCAGGGGTAAAAAAAATTACATTTTGATGTATCAATTGGATTAAATGGGATTTCTATTTTCAATAATTTCCCAAAAGAATTAAAACAAAATTCCTTTCTTTATATTTTCTTGTATTAAAAAAAACCGAATAGATTTCAGAGAGTCATTAAAAAAAACCATTAATTATTAATTATCATCAGTACCAAAAATATTTTTGTACGATTTGTGTTCATGATTAAGGATATCCATCCTACTTTGCTCAAGTTAAACATATTTCGCATATAAAATATAGCAAAACAAATGTTAGCATAGAATTTCTGTAACCACACATTTTCAAAAACGTAGTTTTAGTTTATTTTAAAACGTTCATTACATTTTCTAAAATAAAAATGTAAAATTATGTTCTTTGCTTTGTAATAATCGGAATGATGTGCTATTTTCCCGCCACATGTGAACACTGGCAATGACGAATTTTCCACAAGTGTGCTTTACATCTCTCTCACTCCTCAGTAGATATACTAAATGTCAAAAATTAGCCAATGGGTACATTTTAGCGAGCTGTTGACCAGGTTAACATGTTGAAGTCTCACCACACTAATGTAAAAAACAATCCATTGTCTAAAATTTTAACGCAGTTAGCCTTGGCACCCGGACTTACTTTAAAATGCACATTTACCCACTGAATCGAAACGCGTTGTTCCATGCACATCAACGCATTCTAAGTATTAACAACAGATGGTTCTCAAGTGTTAAAAACAGACCCTTTTTATTCTCTCTCTACACCCTATGCTCATACGTCATACCTCTTTGTACAGATTATGGCCGTGTTCCGGATTTCAGTTTTAGTAAGTTACTACTAGCATATACCGACGATTTTGACATGAACGAGATTTCGTCGCATGTTCTCTGTTGATATTGGTGATGATACTGAGAGATCGCTTCATAAAACTAGCCAGCATTCCTGGTTATTTGACACGTTGTGGTATATGCCCGTCCACAATATTGATGGCATCCAGAAAAGTTTTAAGTTCAAAGCAATCGTTACTATCTTCAACATAACTTTAGATGTTGTAGCCATACATTTTCTATCAACAATACCTTTGACATACTGGTGGTATTAATACTATATATGTCAGGACTCAGGAAATACCACGCTAATGCCACGCGAGCATAGAGCAATAGAATTCAGCCGATCGCAGCGCTATTCTTCCTAAGTAGGGCTTTTAAGAACTAAATTTTTAAATTGCCTTTTTTCAACTCATACTACATGAAGCGTGTGTTACCAAGGTATTGCCAATACAATGGTATCAATGAGGTGTACAATTATTCGATACGCACTAAATATCCAGCAAATAAATATTCTCAACCACACCTCAGAGATCACAAAAGGTTGTCCAAACAGGCTCATTGCCTTCAGAGCCTTGTCACATCAATGATTTGACTATAAGCGATGATCAATAGATATAACCCAGCTAGACAAAAGGCTCACTAGACTTCGATGTACCTCATTAGACAACAAAATATGTCTAGTCACTTAATAGCCGGTTTCTTCCCACAATTATCCCCATGGTAAATGTGTCCTTCATGCCGGCTGTCACACACAAATACGTATCAAGATTCAATTACAGGACATTTGGGAGGATGATTCGATGTTTGTGTTACGCCTGTTACGGTGTTTATATTGACACACTTGACAGGGGATGATATAAATGATAAGAGAGGGTTTTGACCAAACAATAACTAAAAATATATCCTTTATCAAACACATGGTTATATACATCTTAAATTTTTTTATAGACATCGATAGGCAGCCAAATGGATGTGCCCAAATTCGCCTTGGATCGCAGCTCTTATCTAAGCTCAGCGGCTGCCGCCGGCAGCCTGTACGATTCATCGAAAGCCGCACAAGCTAGTGCCGCATACAGTGCGTACTTAGATCCAACCGTCCTCACCAAGGCCTATTTCGACTCGAAGATGTACCAGGATCGTGCGGCGAACTATGCCTTTGACATTTCCAAAATATATGGTGCCCAACAGCAGCAGCACGCTGCCGTTGCTCATCAGCAACAACAGCAGCACCAACATTTGTTAAACGGTCTTAGCATTGGCGGTAGTAGTGGTGGTAGTAACAATAATAACAACAATACTAATCCGAATAATAACACTTTAGATGAGCGAGAGACAACCCCCCATTTGGACAGTACCGGGGACAAGTCACAATTGAATTCGCCCACTGACAGTCAGATTGACTATTCGGGATATTCGCAGTATGCTCAAGCAGCAGCCGGGATGGTAGGCTCGGCCAGCGCCGGAGGTGGCGGTGGCGGGGGCGATTTTCGAAGACCACTCACAGTTATCTTTTGACCAGAAAAATTTCATAATTAATATAAAACGATATTTATGCGATGGGCATAGTGAATATATAAATTGTAATTGTAATTGTAGTATTATGCATATAAGTATTGAAATTGTAAAATGTTGAATTTTCAGTTATTACATACGTCAACAAAGCAAATTTGTCGTTTAGTTGATGTAATGCTAGACAAACAGAGTTTATTTAATGAAAATGTTAAGTAAAAAACATTTTTTTTTCATCTTTGACAACATAGTTGTGTTTTTTTGAAAAGAAAATTTATTTTAAAGTTGTAAATTACAAAATTTAATTGTATTTTTATTGAAACCTTGATTGTAAAATTAGTTTTATTATTATTTTTTTGACAAAGTCTCATACTTGTAAAACAAAGCAAAGCAACGTTTTTTTTTTTATGAATGAATTGTATATTTTAAAAAAATATTATTGTAAAATTATTTCTTAATCTTTTGAGATTGTCTCAATTATTTGTTAAGTTGAACAAATTGTAAAATTAATTATTGTTTAATGTAAGCCCAACAAAATGGTGTATTATTTACTGCAGGTATCGTAATACAGAACAGAAATGCATGACATTCACTGAAGCGGTGGGAAATTCAGGTTAGTACATTTTTTCGAACATTATTTTAAAATGGTAAAGATGTGTGAAATTTCTTTTAAATCATGCCACATAATTGGGAAACGAATGAAAGAATTTACATGTTCAGCCTGTCATTGGTTTATAAAATGAATTCAAGGTTTAATACTATTTTCGTTGAATGTTCGAAAATAATTTATTTTTCACTTCGACTTCGAATAGCAGATTATGTGGACTCTGGTTTAGTTTGGAGAATAATAATGTTGAGTAAAAAGAATGAATATTAAATTATTTAAAGTATGAAAATATACAACTCGGTCATAAACTTTTGAAATACACAAAAACTGATAAAATGCATCCATCAAAATTACAAGTGACATTGCTTAGTTTGATTTATGTGAGGTTGATTCAATTGAATAGATGTGAATACTTAAAGCAATTATGGCAGACATGTAAAGACAAATATTGGGTTACAACTTTTGCGATGACTTTCAAATTTTTAGTGACACAATTATGTTGTCTTTCAAACGTTTTGAATTATTCTTAGATTGTTGGGGCAATGTTATTTGTTTAAAAACATTTTATAAACATATATCCAATTACTTTTTCGTATACTTGCAAATACCCCAACGAGGTTTTCAGTAGACCTTGAGTTTCGGTGACGTTTGGGTATTGACTGATTTTTGGTCGAAACTGTTGACTCAAATTTGATTACCAAACGTCGAATAGTCGACTCTGCATGACGATTGTGTTAAGAATACAAGCCACTTAATGTGCGGAACATTTTTTTTCGAAATTTTATGACTTGCGCATTCAATCATGATATGCAGTTCACAACAAATTTGGTAGATGTTGCTTTAACAACATGACCGCTATAACCTATGAAAGATCATTTATATGACAATGGGTAAAATGTACTCTCTAAACAGTATTGGCCCACTCTATAAAAATAAAGCCAATAAGAATTTGCCACCAGACTCAAAAATGTCTAAACCCTGAACTAGCAATTTTGTTAAACAGATTTCAGTGGGTGCCGAGGCTTTGCAACCTCATTTTTAAAGTAATTATAAGGAGTTTATAAAGTTATGTACTCCTTAAAATGCCTCTAAACGTAAAAACCTTATTCATTAAACTTATGCACCGGTGAATAAAGCCTGCATAACCTAAACGCGTCCGATGGTTGAATAGTGCCTGTATAAGGGTGTTATATTTATTTTGTTTCTTTTTGTCATAAAAGGTTGAGCTTCAGGAGCTTCAATGACACAATTATCCAAAAGTCAGAGGGTATATTCGTATTTTTGCAGTTATTTTTCGCTGTTTAATTTATTGAAATGCAAATTCTTCTTTATCTATAGATCCAACATCTAAAGCTATGTTATTGCGTCAACATTAAGTTAGCAACATTTTTTAAAATTGTTGAAAACAAAGTGGTCGCCTTGAGTTTTGCAACCATAAAAATAAGCAGCTGGTAACTCTACTTAGCTATGGAATATATAATTGTAATAGATTTCCCTCTTTTTGGTACTTTATATGACACAATCCCTGTCGGCGTTAAACAGAAATTCTGAACCTTTTGCAAAATACAAAATCCTCCTGTTTTATGCCGACTCCGAACGGCTAAGTTGAGATAAGCTATTCTTGACAATTGATACTACTCGGATGATTTGTCAGATCAGCACGAGAGGAGGGCCAGTGGAAAATCATTTAGGTGTTGCTACGGCTGGGAATCGAACACAGACCTCCTGCGCTGCAGTATATCGCACTAACCATCGCGCCACTGAGCCCTTTTGCACACACGAATAATTGGAGATGCTAGGTTTGAGTTCCTGAAGTGGTATTTTAATGTAAGATATGAAATTTAATTTTTCACCCCTGTGTTAATAAACGCTGATTAGCTAATCAATGACTAACTTTTGACATTTGCGAGTGTATTTCTTATATGAAAAACTGCTACGTTTTTTTATTGATTAGCTAATTATAGTTTATTAATATAGGGGTCAGAGTTTAGACATTTAAATACTTTCTGTATTTTTTCAAAACTTTTAATTAAGGTGTTAGTAATATCTATTATATAAAACCATCATTGGAAATTTTCTTTTACTTTATTGTAAACAAATCAAGTTTATCCAAAAATATGTGAATTTTTTAAAACTTTCTCTGAAAATCCCTTTTTGTTTTTCAATTATCAAAATTTATTTTTCTGATGACTATCATTCCAATCAAATAAAACACATTCGTTCAAATGACGAGTGTTCACTTCTTCGCTTGTCTGTCAATAATATTTTGCATAAACATCCCAAACATCCTCAAGTATGGATGTGGTGAATTCAATGACATCTTGTCAAACAAAATTTTAGTTCCATGTTTTGCGTTTTGTGAAGTTTCACATCAAAGTGTCAAACTTTTGTCAAATCTCCAATATCAATAGTGAATTCTCACATTTCAACGAAAACTACCCGTATTCTTTCGCAAAGAAAAGTCGTTTTGAAGTTTGTTGAAAGAAAGAAAGAGACAACAAAAAACATTCCTCGACTTAAGTGTTTTGCCTATAAAACCTTCGAAGATTAATTATAGGAACTCGAAAATTGCAACAAATCTAAAAAACATAAACATTTTGCTGGTTTCTGTCAAACTCCTGGGCTTTTTTTTTTTCTTCGTTCATCTTTTTCCCATTTTCGATTTTATATGTACTTTGTAAATTTTCACACTAAAATTTACTAAAATTTACTCTAGCACATGAGTTCCCGAACGGACCTCATATTTAAGGCTGAACTATATAAGTAGGAAGCAATCGGAAGCTAATGTCAAATTTTCTTAAGTGAATGACATACATGTGCTTATGTGACCTATAACAATGTTTTAAGAGGGGAAGTGAAGCGGATTGTTTATTGTGTTTATTAAATATCAATTCAATTTGAAAAACAAAATAACACAAACTCAATTGTCCAGGATACTAAATATCTGTCTTGTTTTTGTTTCGGGGTTAAGGTCATAACACATTTGTTTTATCATACAAAAAAATACTTTTTTGCTATTAAAGTCGTCTGTCAAACTTTCATATGAAAAAGCGAGGGAGTTCGCTCTTCCGGAAGTGAGAAAAAGTTGACGAAACTGGACGAAACTGATAGAAAAACTATTATAGTCGAACAATAAAATTTCCTTGTATTCGCATATTTACGGACGTGGTCGTACAGAGCGATTTGACTATTACAGTTCAGCCTTTACTCTTGCATATGAGTACGCGCACGGATCTAATGCTTTTTAATGATAGTTATTACTAGAGCCAAATACAGGAATGTAATAGATTTACTGATGCCATGATGTAATGAATCCCTTTCCAACCTGAAATCTTTCTTACGAATTGAAATTGATGGTCATCGACATTATTTATTCATTATTTTCCATACACATTTTTTAACTTCAGAGTTCTTTATAGGGGTATTCAATATCATGCAACGTCGGAAAGTCGTCGTAAACGTGATAAAATTACGACGTGAAAAATGAACTGTCAAAATTAGTATGGGAAATTTTCCAACAATATCGGAATTTTCTCACAGGAATTGGGTGCGTAAACTGAGATGTTAAACGTTGTAAACTTTTGAAATTCTATTTTGACATTTAATCAGTAGCTTTCACACATCAAACGTATGTGCTAAACTGAAAAAAAATTATCAAGAACGGAGAGACAACAATACGATCTAAATTCTATCATTAAATAATTACTAAAATGAGATTGAATTCAGTGGGTTTGTTTTATAATATCATTCTTTGGATGATTTGTTTTAAATTATATCAGAACGTCGCTTCTTTCCAAGGTCATGGAAATGCTGATAAATCTTCAGCTTATGAAATATCTCGAAACACGAAAACTTCTCAATGACCGGCAATATGGTTTACTGGTGGTTTGATGGGTTTGATGACATATCTCACAGAAAAGTGGAACCAATCAATCTACTATGTTGGAGAAAGCAAGATTGTTGCGCTTGATATTCCAAAGGCATTTGACAGGGTTTGGCATCAAGCCCTTTTGTCGAAAATGCGTGAATTTGAAATTGATTTCTTAGAATTAGAAATTATCTTTCGAAACATTCAATGCAAGTTTTTTTTTGGAAGGTTTCAAGTCTGGAACTTACCAAATAAATGCTGGTGTCCCTCAAGGCTCAGTTTTGTCTCCGAGTCTCTTTCTCCTGTCTGCAACATATAATCCAATTCATTCCTTCGCTGATGACAGTACTCTCAGCATCTCATATTCGTTTTCAGGTCCACGTCCCTCATCTTCGAAAGTGGACTCTAAACAACAAAATATGTTAAGCTCATTGAATTCCGACCTTAACAGCATCATCAAATGGGGAAAGTTCAATAGAGTTCTGTCGTTAACGCGAAACCAAAATCTAAAGCTATTATCAATGAATGGAGCTTTCGTCGAAGAAACCAAAAAACTTTCCATGCTAGGTATGTGTGTTATTAAGGACTTACGTTAGAATGACCACATATTCCAAGTCGCTAAAAACTTAGCGAAATGTCTAGGTTTCCCTAATCGATGTGAGAAATATTTCACCCCTTCTGATCTGGCCACATTATATAAAAATTTTATACGCCCTAAACTTAAGTTCAACGCCCACGTCTGTTCGGGTGCACCAAAAACAACTTTGCAACTCCTAGAGTGGGTTCAAACGCATGCGAAAAAAACTTGTAGGAGTCATTAGAATAGCGAACTCATGAGTTTCGAACGAACATCGTCGAAATATCTCCTGTTTAATGACTATTTTGACAACCAATGGTCAAATGAATGAAAAAGGCAGCTGCATTCCTCCCATTCAGCAAATCAGCCGCAGTACTCGTTACGCTTTGAATGCAAATCAGTTAACCCTCAAGCCTATCTTCGGACCAACGCTGAAATATAGAGATTCGTACATAAATCAAACAACACGAATGTGGAATTCTCTATTAAACTCTGTTTTTTTCTTTCCATTATAACTTACAGGCATATAAAACCAATGTGCATCGGTACCCCTTTTCTTTTTATCCCGAATTTCCCTAATGCCCGCACTGTGCTAAAACATATAAAGGGTACTCATAGCCCATTGAGTGCCTGCAAATTATAAAAAAAAAAACATTTTACAATTATTCAACATTTAATCAATTTCTTTAAAAAAAACAACACAAAAAGTGCAATTTATGAGATTATATTATACATTCTTCTTTTAATCGATTTATTTTATACACTAAATAAAAAACAAATTCAGTATTATATATAAAATCTAAAATACAAATAAAAAGTAAGAATTTTCTGTTTAAGAAATATTTTATCATACAATACTCATTTATTTCAATTTACATATTTTATTGTTTCTCTTAAAACTTATATTGCAGTAAATAAAAATAAAAAAAAAATTAAATCGTAGCAAATAAATAACAATAGAACCATACAATTTAAAATGTATTATTTAAATAATTATTTCCCTAAAATGATTACTATTATGAGATTAATTCATGTACACAGAGGTTAGGTAAGAAAATTGTAAAAAAAAAAAATATTAAAAAAAATCCTTAAATAATTAATAAAAGTAAATAGTACTAAACTAAAATGAGTGCAATTTTATTCAACTACTTATTTACACTTCAGTGTCCTTTTTGGTAGATACACACACATACACAAGTGCAATGGTGGCACAACAGGATGCGCAATATTTACAAGTGGCGGAAATCTAATTGATATCCGTCAAGTGTGATGGTGGATGGCAATAGAGAAATCATTACCATCCCGCTGACAAAATCAAAATCATTAAATTAATCTGCCCCAGAGGATATAATTTGCCGCACGTGAAAATGGCAATTTGCGAAATTAATTAGTGCAAAATGTTCTTCGAAGTAGGTACCTAACGAGCGGATTGCAAATCTCTCTGGAGGTGAAACCTCAACACCACTTGAGTGTTTTGGAGTGTTGGTAGTTGGCATTGGTGGTAGAGGTGGAGGTGGCTTGAAGCAAGTCCGCAAAATAAGATATCTAGCCATGCAATTAGAATGTTTAATTAATCGAAAATCCTGTGATGATGATTGCTTACCTGAAAGGTACTTGTATACACCTATACTAGCTGTTTTGTGTTGGTTGAGGACGTTTTTATAACCTTCATGCTGGCGGGTGTTAACTTTTTGCGGTAATCATCACGTTTTTTTAATTAGTTAAAAAAAATAAGCCTTAGGGGTGTTTTTGTATGTTTTAATTAAGAGACTTGTCAGCTACACAGGCACGAGTGGGTGGGACAAATTGATCATTAGACTGACAGAAATGCCTATCCAATACGTGAAAAAGATAGCTATAAGGGGTTTTATCTGAAAAAAGTGTGCATGCAACGAAGCATACAATTTGAAATTTATTTATGAGGTTAGAAGAAATCCATCTGACTATAAGTCGTTCTTTTCATTACCTAAAGACTGAAATCGAAGTTTCGTATGAACAATGAAAAGTTCATAAACTACCAGGGATATGCCTGAACAAAATCCGAATCAATCTTTGGACTTTTCGAGCTCAACATTCCTTGAACAAAACTTAAGGTTACTTTTGTTTTGACAGACTTTATTACGATTTATCGCAAACCCTATAGGGGCGACGGCTTTTACCACGAATTGCATAACTTATAAGTAGAGAACAACTGAAATCGTCTATCAATGACCTGACCGGCACTTATCAGTGCGGTTTTAGGCCAGGAAAGTCCACAAATGATCAAAACTTCGGCAGATACTGGAAATCGCCCAAGAAGTCCAAATCGATTCCCACCACCCATTAATCGATTTCAAAGGCGCATACACTAAGCATTTATAGAGACGAACTATACTTAGCCACGTATAGTTTTGGTATACCTCTCAAACTCGTCCGATTGTGCAGGATGCGATGGAGAAATCTCGGTCGATAACGACCTCACTGAAACATTCAATGTCAAAAAAGAATCATGACAAGGCGGCACACTGTGGAAAGGATTTTGCAAAACTCCCGAGAAAGCACAATCTGCAATAATTCGGTGCAGCTACTAGTATCTACTAGTATACGCCGACGATACCGATGCTATTCGGCCCTATCGAGGTAACCGTCGGAGTGGAAAATTCTCCGATTTTGTACGATTCGGAGAATTTTTGCTTCGAAGTATTCTTTCGAAAAGCTGTTCGGAATATCATCCCGGCGTTGAAGTGCGTTTAAGTGCATTTTCGTGCAATTTTTGACAGCTAAGTGCAATTCTTTTTCCGATTTCCTCCGACACAAATTCTTGGCGGAATTTATTTACGAATTGTAGTGAAGTGAACCCGACGCATCTGTGTAGTATTTTTTTCGATGACACATACCTCAATTGTAATTTGAACATCCGATGATGTATTTGTTTCGGAAAATCCGACGGATACCTTGATAGAGCTAGAGAAAGAATAGGCAAAGGTGAGTTTAGCAGTAGATGAGTGTAAGACTAAATATATGCTGTTAACACGAATGGACATATAACATCGAGGAATTGGACAGAACATCACCATTGACAGATATAACTTTGAGGTAGTACGGGTCTTTTTCTGCCTCGGCTGGCCTATTAAGTCTGACAACAGCATCTCGTCAGAAACAAAATGAAGAATTACGAAGTCAAATCCGGTTGAATGAGACCAGTACCCGATGGTTACTACTTGTAGGTAAGAAATAGCACATTTGATGTGTACTCAGAGTTATAACCACTGGGAATTGCTAAGTCAAAGCCAATCAGAGTCTAGCCTCGTTCTACAACACCCAACCCTTAATTCACATGAAATTTGAAATTTGCGCCATTTAATAATATACTGTGCTGTCAACGGAAAAAAATAACAATGTGACAGCTGACAATTCGGGGTTAGTAAAAATGGAGCGCTATACGTAAGAAAAACGCATTTTCATTGTTGAACAACTATTTAAAAAATAATGAAGATTTGTCAGCTACGGTCCGTAATTTTCGTACAAATATGGCTATCATTATGGCCGATTTCAGACCATCAACTGTGAAGAGAACAATTAAAAAATTCAGGGAGACTTGATCAATTAGTAATCTTAGACCCTCTGGGTGTCCTGTCACAACTCGTTCAACAGAAAACATCGAAGCAGTTCACGAGAGTATCGCGAGAAGCTCTCTACAGCAAATTCTCACTAAAGACTTGAAACTTCATGCTTACAAAGTTCAATTGACTCAAGAACTAAAGAGCTAAACTGACCAAACCATGTAACGCGAAGAGAGTTCGTTCCAATGAATTTTGGAACAACAACAAGTGGATTATGATTCTTCGAACAAAATAATCTTCAGTAATATAGCTCATTTTCATCTTCGTTAATCGTCAAAAATGTCGCATTTGGGGTTCAAAAAACCCACGAGTAATTGTTGAGAAACAACTGCATCCACAACGCGTTACTGTTTGGTGCGGATTTTGGGCTGGAGGCATTATCGGACCATTCTTCTTCGAAAATGCGGCAGGTCAGCCAGTAACAATAAATGGTGTTCGTCATCATGGCATGATTACCCAGTTTTTAGTGCCTATCTTAGAAGATATGAATGTGACCAACATGTGGTTTCAACAAGACGAAGGCACATGCGATATAGCCAGAGAGAAACAATTCAATTACTGCATGGGTCATTGCCTAATCGTGTAATGGGTCGTTTTTGCGATCAGAATTGGCCATTAAAAGGTCAAGGGTCTATGACCACCAACACCTTGAAAGCGGAAATCGGGCGTATTAAAGAAATTTAGACACAATTATACGAAACGGTCATATAAAATTTTAAAAAATAAAGTACGAACTTGTCAGACAAGCTGTGGCTGTCATTTATCCGATGCGCTATTCCATACATAACCCCAATCTGTATACTTTATGAATCTATCAAACAAATTTATGCTTTTTAATTAAAAATCTATTTTCTATCACTTTGAGACACCCTTTATAATTAAATTGCATTCCCAGGTAGAACAATATAAATGGAAATTTCGGTCAACTCGATAGCACTCTACATGTTCTTCTTCTAACATGTAGTGTTTTGCTTCGCAGAATTGTTCAGTCATCAATACCACCAATTTTACACCTTCAAATAAACTTTTTATGAAAACTGAGCCCAATTTATATTTATTTTTCTACAAAAAAGGCAACTAATTTGCATTTTGTACGACATTCCAATGACAAACACCAAATCTCGGCGTCATGTCAGTATAAAGTACCTTTGTCACCGAAATAAAAGAGCTTTCATACGCGTACTAACTGAATTGAATCACTACAGTTGAACAAGATTGAACAAAGTAACAATCGACCAATTTTTAAAAAATCAAGCTCATCGGTTGTTGTCAATGATTGTATTGCACTCGACCGGTGCGACATCTGCTATTCGTTACTCGATAATTCCGAAAAATATGACAGCATGGTTCTGTCATAGGATATACACATATATTTGATTAGAACATTCAACTGACAAGGGTCTTTCGGCAAAGCGATATCGCCATGAAAAGACTGAAATAAATTAAAAAGCTTCTACTTTTGAAGGATTATATAAATTTACTTGTTTTTTGCTTGCTTCTTGACCATGAGAGTGTGTATTTTTTGTTTTTAGTGTACCTAACTACCTAGTGCGTCAAATTATTGTCATTAATTATTGTCGATAAGTGGAGTTACTTGTAGAAGACTGAAAGGTAAGAATATTCAAAATAAAATTATAAGGATCGTCTCCGTGACCGTAATGCAAGAAAATTATTGGACTTACCTACGTTCCACTTACGGATCATAGCGACATCTCTGAAAAATCCGTAAGTGGCACACGATTCCTCATTTGCCGTACAATAGTTTTTTTGTTTGCAGAAATTTATGCATACAAAACTTGCTCTCGAGATTGGCTTAAGGCAAAATATTACTAAAAACAAGTAAAACTGTTTTGTACGGGAACAGACCTTATACACATTTGCACATCGCTTAACTTCGAGGTTCTCTTTTGTGTTCGTCTCTACTTGTCTAAATTCGAGTGTCTTCTACACGTTAAGCACATCCAGGTTAGCCGTGTTCCAGATTTAAGATTTAGTAAGATATCTTAGATGAAGCTTTGTTATCATTGATCAGTCGAACATTTTGACAATGAGAATAGAGCTTCATCTAAGATACCTTCCTAAATCTGAAATCCGGAACACAGCCACTAACGTTAGCCTACACGTTAGCTATTTGCTGTTGCCTCCGATGTCGTTAATGTGTGAAATAAATAAAATATTTAGCTGCCCATACAGGGAAACATACCCAGCTTCTCCATTCATTTGTGTGTGCAAAGTTTTATTTTGCCACAAAGAAATGTGTGACGCTAACATTTTCGAACCATTCCTAACGTTGTTGCTGTTAATCGATGCTGTGTTTAACGCATAAAAATTCTTCACGCTCTATAAGCACTATTTTAATCTTCTATGGAATGAAATTTCAACCAAATGTCCATCACTGCTTTAAGCGGGCCTTAGGTAAACCCTCGAACATGATGCGACTAAACTTGGTTGTTCGAGTAAACCCCACAGAAAGACCTCCATTCACTTGTCTACATTTTAATTGCCTCTGATTGCATCATATTTGCAGCAGTCAGAGTCCTCCATCTCTCGATGCGGACACTGATTCTTTCAAAATTCCCAAAAGAAAGGCTAACAGTGCAAAACGCACGATCTTTTAAGACGATTGGCATTAGATAGATAATGCGAGCATCCATATTTGGGAAGTGTATCATCCTGTAGGAACCACTTACTGTCCATATCCATTGCTTTCAATTGCGATCACAAAAAATACATTAATACGTCACGTAGCGTTTATGGTAGCAGCCCGTTTGCGTAGAAATACGTCTCGATGAATAGGCCGCTTCAAAAAAAAACTTACCATTCCGAGTCCTTTAACTATTCGTATATGCTCAGTCCCTTTAAAACATTTGCACAGATGCGAGAACTGTCTCTGTTCGAAAATCCATAGAAGTGCGACGTCTATGGTAAAAAATAGCTGGTACTGATTTTGGGATCACTCTCAATATCTCACTGGATTTTGCTCATCTACTAACTGTGTGCAGATTTGACCTAGACTACGCACTACGATGGAAACTTGCCACAAGCCATACGGACTACGTCATCTGTGTCTTAATTTTAGTTCCTTCTTGTTCCTTCAACTCACAAGTGGAATGAATCCTCTCTCACAATATCCCAAGTGGTTTGGTTCGAACAATAACATTCAAATAACAAAAAGGACTCGGCGCTCCAAAAATCGCACCAAACAGTGGCCTTTTCAAGGATAATTATTGGGTTCTCATCAGGTGCGGTAATTATGATTGTTGACGAATCCATTGAGGTGTGCAAAATCGCTTTAAAAGATTTTCTCCGTGATGTTTTATTGCGCATCTAAACGCATCATTGGCGACGGCTTCAGTTCCTAATTCAGTAAGGTTGCAGCCTTGCAAGTTTGCAAATTAAATTCCTTTCTCGAAATTCACTCTAAAGAGCTCAGTGATATGTCCAGTTGCTGAGCGATGACGAATAAAGTTCAACGGAGTCTCACCCTTACTAAAGCCTTCAGCTAGTTTCGATGCATCGAACTGAACAAAGACTTACTAATCGTGTTGACAGCATTTACTTCATCTTACCCTCATTTACTATTAAACCCATCTATGGCGCTTTTTTCTTTCTACTAGCAAGCGTGGATGTGACATCACGTTGAATCGGACCAATTATGTCAATATCGTCGGCGTTTGCTATTATCTCTGTGTTGTATCTCTGTTGTTGGCTCGGGAGTTTTTGAAAGTCCTCTCTGGAATTGTGTTAAAGAATTCTTAAAAGTCCCCTTGGATTTTTACAGTCCTCTTGTCTTAACCCTTTTTTGGTATCGAATGTTTTGGTGTTACCGACTCTGATGGAGCAGCAATAATGCTCCATCTTTATCCTTCACAGATGGTAGAGTTTGGGCCGTATACCAAAACGAGACAAGGCTCTATTAATTTCGTTTCCATAAATGCTGTCGTATGCGTCTTTGAAATCGATGAATATGTGATGTGTATCGATTTGGACTTCCTGGGTTTTTGCTGGGATCTGCGGAAGTATGAAGTTTGATTAGTTGTGTACTGATAACCTTATGATTGACGCTGTTGCTAGCTCGTTTTCATTAATTGCAGTGCTCCGGATTTCAGATCTAGGAAGAGATCTTAGATGAAAATCTGTTCTGATTTATCAAAATGGTCGATTGACCACTAAGAACAGAGCTTCATCTAAGATCTCTTACTAAATCTGAAATCCGGAAAACAGACAATGATGCCAATCACCCCCGCATCTTGTCAAATATCCCAAATAAAGGCTAACGGTGTCAAATTACTGCGAGCATCCAACTTTTGCCGCCGGAAGGTAATTGTTTCGTTGGCTGTGTGGCAAGTGAGTGACCCCATCCAGTAGGATGTACAGCTTTCAATTGCGACCTCGAAAAATCTGTTATCAAGGCCTATGACATGGTAAAAGACGCGCGTGTTTTGTCGGTATACCAAAACTAGTCATTGCTCTATAACGTTTGTTTCTATAAATGCTGACGATGAGGTTTTGAAATCGATAGTGGGTATCGATTTGGACTTCTTGGGTTTTTTTCCAGCATCCCCTTCGTTTACGTAGAGATAAGGCGGTGTGGAAATGTCGCTGCACAAAACCTCACCAGTGTATATTCGAAGACGTTCACACAGTCCTCTCAAAAATAACTTTTAGGATTCCATCTACCCAATTTAGCCTGTTGTGGAACCAATTGATGTTAATATGTATGTATGACGTGATAGCGTTAGTGTAACATCATGCCTTTTCGAAAATTACGTCCCGATAACTTTGGAGCTCCAAAATTCGCATCTAACAGTGACTTTTTAAAGTTTATTAAGCAATAGTGCTTGGATTCTCATCAGCGCAGATGTGACGATAATATTTGTTGACAAATCCATCAATTTGGAAGCCTCATCGCTGAAGATCATTTCTCCACGGAAGTTTGATTCGGCGCATCAGCAGTTTCTAATTCAAATGTACAAGGTTTGGAATGTGTGTGTGCAAATTAAACTCCCTTGTCACTCTTTGTTCGATCCAAAGATCTACATTAGATGTGCAATTCCTGAGCGCGATAGCGAATAAAGATTTACAGCTGTCTTCCATGGATAGAATTGCACGCCGACGCACTAATGGTGCTATCACCTCTGCCAAAGATCCGGTTGCCCCGACTTTATGCACAAAATTCGCTCGGTTGAACGCGACGATGTAAATTTTGTTTAAAGAAGACTTTTACAACAGATTTAGATAACCCATACGCGTTGTTCGACGGTTTAGGTGGTCGTGGCTCAACTTCCATATCCTTGCCCGTTTCCGTACGCACTTTTCGTAGTCAATTTTTCACGTAAAGCTCCTGGCTATGTTTCTGTTTTCCCCAAAAGTTATATTTTGTACATGTACTCATCTTCCAATCACAGATACAATTTTTTTTATGGGAAAAGATGTATGAACTGTTTCCCTATCTGAAGTTGAGAAAACCCCATTAAATTAGCTTATCTTGATTTTAAATCCGTCAAGTTGATGCATTTATTCTAAAGAGACAGAACAGTAGTACCCTTCATGTTTGTTTATGTTTTATTGAATTCTTGTATATAACAGAACATAACCCCTTAAACATTATTGTTCATCTCAATTCTTTACTTGAGGAAGATTCTCCTTTTCAACAATACAGCGTGCGACATTTAAATCATTCATCGTGTCGATTTCTAGAGCATCTTTGGAGGATACCACCACATTGCTGCATCTGAAAATTAAAACCCCGTTTGATCATTCATTCGAAAACAATGAATCACACTCCCTTACCGATCACTTTGAAAGACATTCTGTTCGATTAATTCCCGAGTTGCAAAGTAAAACATTCCAGTTTCAACCAGTTCACCAGACCAATCCTGTCGTCGTGGTCGATTTTTTGGATCAAAATTGAGAGGAACGAGACTTCCATCGGCATTCAGTGACCAACGCAGCTTGAAGGTTCTAGAGGAATACAAATTGGGAATTATTACGAATCTCAATGTCAATGTGAAACATTTGATTGACTCCCAGGCTTACCTTGTGGTTGCAAAAACGCATTCCGATGTTTTGAAGAGTTCAAACGCTTTAATGACATAGTCCAACTTAAGAAAAACCGAGGTACACTGGAACAAAGCCAATTTCTTTATGGCTCGATGTTTATCCATAAATTCTCGAACCGATGATATTGATGTGGTTCCATCTTTAGCAACAGTCTCTGGACGGATGTGAACAAGTGCTCCATCTAAAAAGAAGATGAAGTGTGTAATGGTGAATATTTAGTTAAAAAATAGAGATCAAGCGATCGAGGATGTCTGGAATATATGGGCAGAATAAGTGGAATACGTGTGCTCAGTATCTGCAACTGGAATGTGAGAACATTAAACAGGAGAGGTGCAGGCGAACAACTAGCGGATGCCCTAAACTGCTACAAAGCACACATTACTGCCATCGAGGAAATACGATGGGATTGGCCGGGCAAAAAGAGGATGAAAAACTGTGACATCTACTATAGACCGTGTTATAGTGAGCAGAAACAGCGGTTATTCGGATGCGGATTTGTTATAAGTGCAAGACTTGGCAAGAAGTCTTATGCACCAAGGCAAAATTCGACAACATAAGCCTTTTATGCGCTCACGCTCCGACGGAGAAAAAAAATGATATAACTAAGGATTGCTTCTACGAGGTCCTTGACAAAACCTATGAGCGACTACCAAAGTACGATGTTAAAATCGTGCTGGGAGATTTTAACGCAAAGGTAGGAAGAGACGACATGTTTACACATCTGGTAACGGACTAAGGCTAATTGACTTCTCTACGGAACAAAATGCCACTATAGCCAGCACACTGTTTCCTTACCTCGATATCCATAAGGGGACATGGCGGTCTCCAGATCAACTAACAGTCAACCAAATTGATCACATTGCGATAGAAAAGAGGCACGCATCCAGTATTTTGGATGTCCGAACATTCCGAAAGGCTAACAGCGACTAGGACCACTACCTTGTTGCAGCCAAGGTAAGAATGCGGATACCCATCACGCCACAACAAACGGAAATACTGTGAAAAAATTTAATGTCGAATGACTGCAATCGCAAGAGACCACCAAGGCCTTCGCGCAACGCGTATACATTAACCTCTCGATTCACACCATACCACCAGCACCTGATGTCGAAGAACAATGGCAACTAGATTTCTCGCGGCCACCAGCAAGAAACCCCTGGATTGATGAGGAATGCTAAGGAGGCTAAGCCGCAGGTGAAAACGAGAGGTGCCATTGAGCTCTATAGACAGAGAAGAAGGGAAGAACACCGGCTTTTCAGAAAGAAGAAAAAAGAGCAAGAAAAGCGCGCGATCGAGGATATAGAGAGGTGCCACTCCAGGAACGATGTTCGCAAGTTTTACCAAAGTGTAAAACGTCAAAGCCAAGGATACAAGGCTCGAACAGAATCCTGTCGAGATGAACAAGAAATATCGTAGTTGAGACACAGTCGATGCTGAGGATATGGAAGAACCACTTCTGCAGACTGTTAAACGGCGATGACGAACAACATTCCGCTGTCAGGCAGAACAAACCATTTAATATTGGCAACATCAGCGACCTCCCAAAGTCCGCAGACTAAATTCTTGGATCGATGATTTCTTGATAGAAAGAACTAGGTCTGTTTTCTTGGGTTCAACCCACCTCTCTCGCTAAATATGTGCAGATTTGTCCATAAGACTTTGCTAAGGTTCGATCGTCATCTGTGTATGCTACTGTCTTTACTCTTTATTAAGTCCTTTCTTCTTCCTTTAACTCACAAGCGCAGATAACACTACCACTTATGGTCCCATGAACCCTCTTTGTACAGCACCGTTGGCCAAGTTCTTTGGTTCGAACAATTACTCGTACAGCTTTCCGGATCAATATCCGCTTTTGTCACAATGTTGCGAATGTTGCCCTCAGGCTGGTCAAGAATAAGTCTAACGATGTTATATCCCACCGCCTGATGGACATCTTCCGATAGTAGGGTCATTGTTACATCACCTCTGCAGACCTGATTTCAAAAAAGTTAGTTACATAGCAGAACTATTAAACGAATTGCATATAGCGTCCTCTGAATTGTAAGGAATTCGTCTCATCAATATAGCTTACAAGATCTTATTTGCCGAGATTTGTGAATTGTTTAGCAACAACCTGAACGGCCTCTTCAGTATGGTTTTGGTCTAGATGAAATCCTCATTAGAATATTCAAATCAAATTTCACCGCATATTACAGCATTTAATGACTCCCACCTATACATAACCACATGCAGTTCTGGTGTACCGCCCAAACTCGTCAGTCTATGCAGTATGGCGGGGGAGAATCTGTGCTGTTCCATCAGGGATGGACGTAGGCAAGGTGACGCATTGTCATGTGACTTCTTTAAGATTATTCTTGAGAGGATTGTCAAAACTCTTGAGCCCACACCACCATAATACCAAAGGCATAATATTCCATCCCCGACGATATTAAAATGATTGGTCAGACGAATTGTCGCCGCGGGGTGTGCTAGTTTAGGGTTCAACAGTAAAGAATGGTAAGACCAAAGTATATGCTGTCAACAAAAGGACACACAAAATCGTTGCGTCGGATAGATCGTGTCCATCGAAGGACTTAGAATACCACGACACTTGTCAGAAATCAAACAAAGAATGATTATTACCAACGGTTGTTTCTATAGGATAAGAAGGCAATTTTGTAATTAAACCCTTTCTTGAACTACTTGAAAGATTCTATATAAGACCCTGATCATCCCATTCTTAGTTTACAATAAGAAAGCATGGATAGTATCAACAAAGGATGAAGAATTCGTTCGTATTTTCGAGCGAAATAACTTCTTTGCCGTTTCTGTTGGTGGAAACGAAGATTCAACTACAAACATTACGAAATACAGTGACATAGGCTTGGTCGTATTTGACGGTTTAGATGGGTATGCCGCGAAAAGCGAACGGACACCAATGCAGAAGTCTTTGACTCTGAACCAGACGTTAAGTGCATTTGTTTTCAACCTATTTGAAGTGCGTAACTGAAGGTCGATAGCTAAAGACCAAATTAATTGAGGAGGTATGTTGGTTAGGACCCAGGTTCACCCGGACTGTAGCGCTACTAAAGTAAGAATATAATGGAGGAGCAGATTTAAATAACATTTTTGCCTAACCAATGAATAATGGGAACGTTTAGAGCTCGCTGATTGAAGACGTTCAAGAAGACAACACAAGCGGAGTGAGGGAAATCCCACAGTTTGGACAACTTTTAATAATTAGCTCCAAATATGTTTGGCCAATAAACGCTTTGAAAACGACTTCCGTAGACAGAAACTCATTGCGTTAACGAAAACATTTACAACAATTTTATTGCACTTCAAGTCTTATGTCTATTGTCAGCTTTCATACTAGACTACATCAACAATGAAATGATCATTCCTTCGCAACCGAATCACTTTCCCTCTTTAGCGCCTCGTTATAATCAAATTCAGGAAAAATTATAGAAATCTCTCTCGAGGCCGATTCAATACTATCTGACCCATGACAAGCATTTCTAGTGTCAGACAACCCATAAAGCGATCGAATAGATTCGGGACTAGAGTAAATGGCTTGGTATACTTTAGTGGGACCCAACATTGTCCGCCACTTTGCTATGCTACCATTGGATGATAAAATGAACGCCACCGATGGGCCACTGAAATTGATAATCTTCTCAACGCAACATTAAGGGATAGACAACATTTATGTTTACCTGCTCATAAAGGTCACCAAACGATCATAGAAAAATCGCTGCTGATGCTCCTCGTAGAATCGACTGGCTAGTTGTTTCGTAATTGTAACTTCTTTGGTTTGGAGCACATTGAAATTCCTTCCAATGGTATCGGTTATATGACTAAGTGCGACCACATTTTTCACCACATGAGGTTTTATTAAAGCAAATGTGATTTCCATTGAAATGAATTGATTTTAATTGATGTTTTTGTAAATATGATTCAATTCGGCCTGTGAAACGAATATATTTTTGAAGTTTCGCTGAGAAATGACTGTCAAACAAATTGTCAGCGAGAGTTCTGTTTGTTTTGGAAAATCAGTTTTTCGTTTTATCTGAGATTAGGTCTGTTAATTTATACGGTTTGTGTATTTGAAGCACAAGTCAAGAATTCACTTATTCTAAGTTGCTGGCTACACGTTCATTGGTTCACAGGTAGATTTTAAGTGAGCCGAAAAGTAAAGGGAAGATAGCACCGACAATCCACCTAAAATCCATTTCAAACTAAATTCCCAATGCGGACATGAATATTTCACTTCCAGACCATTTTATTTTAACAAAAATCGTCATTTGAAATTCACTTTCGGCGATTAAAACTGGCACAGACCTCATTATCGATACCAAAGACATGAAAATATGAGGGGTTGTTTTAGATTTCATCGTGCTCCAGCTGTAAAAACTGACTTTATTCAAATTACTGTTTTTTTTTGTGTGTGGACATGGCGCTCATGTGAATGTATATATGTATGCCCATAAAATTTGAAATTTTACGTTTTATATGAAGGTTGCACATACGTAGCAAATGTAGGTAGTAAATGAATCAAATCCGGCATGTAGTTAATCGAGTTGATTACCTCATGTAAGCTACTCTGCCATCTCTGGTTTTCACAGAGAAACTGAGTTTTCGGCTCTTTATATAAAAAAGCCACGAAAAGTAAAATAACATTTTTCGTTGAGACTTTCAAATGATAGATATAATTGGACCCTAAACTTGATTTATCGCACGAATGTCTAATTGTTCATTTATCTTGTTGGAAACGTTGGCTCTTCAAGGCGGTTACGCTGTAAGAAACCTACAATTTTCCGAAAATGTATAGAAAATTCTCGGTTTTCAAAGATTTGGATTGTTTCGACTCAGATTGCCTTCGAGGTATCCACGTAACTTGAAACTTGCACTTAAAAAAATCATTGTAAATGGGTAATCTCCATTTTCGGAAAGAGTGTACTCCTCAGTAGGAGTACCAAAATCAAAAATTTGCAACTGGATAGTTTTTAGCGAGATCCAGAGTAGGTTACAATTTTTAAGTCTGTATTAACCACACTAATGTCAACTGAAAAGTCCACTGTCTTAAATTTTAATGCAATTGGCCCACTGAGGAGCTAATTGAATAGTTAACCCAGAACTCGAAATGTTGTTGACAAAATAGTAATTGTGATCCCTTTTATCTCTGTGCTATTCATTATACAGCGATAAACATAAATCGCACCAAAAGCGGATGAGGAATTCCAAAAATACATCGAATCATTTTTAATTAAATTTAGATTGGCTAACTTTGAAGATAAATATTTAACTATATACTTTATAAGCTGTAAAAAGACTTTGACATCAATAAAATAAACGAAAACTGCACATAAAACCTATCAACATAAATTGCATTCGAATAGATAAAGTTCAAGTTAAATGTTAGTAAATTGGTAAATTATTATTGGTTTCAAAAGAGAATACAGGCCCACATTCAATCTTATTATATTTTAACAGTTCATGTTGTTGATTCAACACTAATCCAAACCCAATTTAAAACTTTCAATGTATTTATTTACTTAATTTTCGGTTGCGTATAAATTCTTATAAAGCCTTACATACAACCCATAATCTGATATTCATTATGGCTGAAACACAATCACGCTTTGGTGCGTTTGGTGCACCTAGTTCAACCATATGAAATCAATGTTACCTACATATCACAATGTAGCTTTGCCTAGCGTTGAGTTTCAACCTCAAAATGAAAGACGTAACGTTGCTTAAAAGCGCGGTGGGCAAAGCGAAGGTTGTTGAGTACGATATTTTTAGCAAAGATTTTAATCTTTCCCCCCATTTTTGTAGCAGAAGTTAAACCGCTGAGCCGTTGGGCATAACGTCGGCAAAGCGAAGCATCAAAGTGTGATTGTATTCAGCCATTAAAGATTTCAGGGTTCAGTCTTTAGAAAGATTTGCAAATAATCCAAGCTTAAAATTCACACCGAGTCTCTGACTTATATTTTATTCTTATATTCAAGAGTCATTTGATTCGAAATGACTATAGGAATACTGTCGAACAGTTAATTAATACCAACGAACTACCGACATCTAAAAAGCCAACGCTCCTATTTAATTTTTTCAACAAGATAAGATTTCAAGATACAAAAAAAAAACAAATCAATAAAAAATTATTTCTAAATTAAAAACAAAAAAACATTACCACCCTGTAATATAACTTTGTGTAAATAAAGTTTCATTAAATATATCTTTTGCATTAATAAATCACTAATTCATGTGTTTCGGTTTATTTTTAGGTTTCAATCATGAACTATATAAAAAATTCCTCATGCCACCCCTGCAGCTTTTTAATGACATTTAGCCAGGCAAAAATTATTTCTATATTTTCTGCCGGTGAATTGAGTGCAAAAGTGAATGCAAATTTTAAGTGTAAATATTTTCGCATAAATTCGGTAAAATGCAGTGTAAGTTCTTTAATTTTGTTATTGGTGTTGTAATTATCCCATTTAAATCGCAAAATTGTATTAATCGGTGAAGAAATTTGCAATTTCAGTTTTGATGCGCAAATGAAGGTTACCGGAAGCTCATGTAAGTGCACCTGTTCCGGTGTTCTAATGCAAATTATTTGAGAGTAATGTCCATTTCAAGTCCTTTCAATTGTATATAATGTTTTAATTCATATCTACCCAAAATATTCTGTTTATTTGCGTTGTTTTTTTTAGAAAATATAAAAAAATAAAATCGCGACGCGCATGGTGTTTTGGAGGCTAAAGTGCGGGCAAATGGCCGAAATTGCGAAGGTGTTTTCACAAAGAATATGTGTTAATAAGTGAAATTTAATTAAAATGGTCTCGTTGTTTATTTTAGAAATAAATAGTAAAAACGTTAATAGTTAAAAGAAAAGTCATGTAAATATATTTTTGAGTGAGTGTGTGCGGAAGTGTGGAAACCAGCAACGGGTGTCATCATGGATGTGTTCATCGATCATAGCAATTTTCAACGATGGAATAAAAGCGAAGCTGGTAGGTCATCATGTCTTAAGAATATTTTGGGAGGACAGTAACAAAGTAAGTCAAATTTAAATTCACTCTTTGCTCCAAATATCTTATAAGATACATGCCCCTTGGGCTAACATCTTATCTACATATTTCCATCGAACTTTTTTCGATTTCTTAAAAATTTTACCAAAAATACCCTTGTACGATCGCGACTATTTTGTCCGACCGGCAACTTTGCGGGGTGGTGTGGTACTTAACCTGGCCTGGATATAAATTGTATACTTGCGGAAAAACGACATCGACGATATGCGGGCGGGGATAATAGTTGCGCGAGTACACAAACACGATGCGTGCAACGAATGAAGGACGGCGAGGACGACGAAAAACGAAAAGAAAATGCGTGTCGTGGTTTACAAAAAGAAAAAGGGAAGGGCTCTGATTTTAATGTGCCTCGCTTAGGGCCCAGTTATAGCTATCATTGAAAAACATCATTGAACATTTTCTTTTGCTTCTTGCGGCGTTTTTATAAATTACATCACTGGCGAGTTGGTGTCAAAATAAAGCTTATGAATTTTAGAACATGATTATCCAAAAATATTTTAATTTTTAATTGTAGTTATCTCAGAAATTCACTTTTTATTTTTCACTGATCAGTTCACATTTTTGTGAAGTAATGTTTTTCGTTTCACCAAAATGAAACGAAATTTTCCTACGATTCCTATAAGCAGCTATGGAGGTAAAATTTCAATTCCATCATGTTTTGTGTTCCAATGAAGTTGTTCAATGATAGCTATAACTGGACCCTTATATAGGCGAGGCGATTTGTTTTTACAGTACAATAATTGTCAGTTATTCTTTGTAGCGAATTGAAGTGGAACGATTTGAAATTGGAAAAGATGTCAAATTTGGGACTTAGGCGCCATTATCTTAATACTTTTTGAATGTGTCTTATTGACAGTGGCTTACAAATTTGTTACTTTATTTAATATTCAAAATATTAATTATTTGGGGTTTTTGTTTATACATTTATTTCGATTCCAATGAGACTGACTGAACAACCCTTTTACGAAACCGCCCCAATAAGTAAACGTGGCTCAAAACTTTATATCGATTTAATGTAGACGATGACTTTGTTCGCCCATGGTTTGTCCAAAAACTCAATTTTTTTCTAAATGTGATCGCACTTTAAAATGTGTGCACTTATATAGGGACATGGGCAAACATTTTATAAAATTTCATCATCCTAGCTTAAAATTTCAAGACAGACTTAATTAGGGGTGTATTAGTGTTTGTATGAGATATTGTATAAAAAGCCCAAAAATCGGTGACACAAAGACGGAGGCACGAAACTTAAAATCCAAATTGGTCACTTTCTCCGATGTGTCAAGCTCTCGTATCGTCGGAAATTTTTATTTGGAAATTTGTTCTATTAGTTGTGTTTTAATTTCAATAAAACCAAAATCATTTACATACATTTGATAGCTTCCTCCTTTATTTTTTCATCATCAGTAGATACCCATATCTCAGGAAATAGCTTAGATGCATTCAAAGTATCAATCGTACGTCCGATCAAGGATACACCATTAACTGACATCAAATTCTTTTTATGAATTCCTTTTGAACCGCCTCGTGCTAATATCAAAGCAATAACACTTGTTGAATCTACGCAATCCGAACTAAAATAAAAACACACATTTTTATTAGAAACGCACTATTATTTCAAAATACATAATTGATTAACAAAAAACTTTGAATGTCTACCATGAATTTGATTGTTTCGAGTTTACAACCGAAAATGTCAAACTCAAGGTGATTAATATGACAACTAAAGGTTTCACAAGATACATTTTCTGTAGGCGATACAACTGATATCCACGACGAACGAAATAAGATTGTCAGCATAATCCTCAAGCTTGGATCATATTCGCGCTATTCATTGAATAATTTCTATTCTTTGGCATTTCTGTTCTCAATTGATCGTCTTTTTTTGAACAGATTTGTACAATTGAGATCTCGTGTGTAGACATTGTTAGTATTGAATAGAAAACAAAATTATTATAATAAAATGTGCACGTATGTACCCACTATAAAATAGTACATTGGTTAGTATTACTTTACTAAGTTGTAGAGATACTTATTGGAATATGGATAGGCGGAGTTCTTTGTTGCAACTTATAATTAGAATGAGAAAGTGTTAGTCGTAATGCAATTCCATTTAATTATTTTATATACCCTCTGGATAGCCATCACTTAGGAAGTGCAATTGCATATTGGCACTGTTGAGATGTAGCCGAGCAAATAATCTATTTGATGTTTTCGAACTTACTTTCTTAAGTGACGTTGCAGTCCAGGCTGGATCCGGGACTTAACCAACATGCCTCACCAATTAGCCCGTTCCCTATCTAACCGCCTATTTGTGTACTTAAAATTAGTTGAGTTCAGTTTCTACCTTATTAAACCTTCTTCGCAAATGGTACCAAAGATTCGCCGAAGAACGATCGCGCTAAGAATTTCTTTATCTGCTTTTGATACGGAGTAGCACATGGTCTTATATAGCATTTTTGTATAGTTCAAGCGATGGCTTGGTTATAAAAAGATCTTCTAAGCCCAAAGAAACGAGATGTCTTTGTCACAGTTAATAGCGGAGCCGATATATACAAAGTCCCTAAACTACCTCCAAGTTGTAGGAAATTTGAAATCCGGAACAGGGCCATTGAATGCATCGTTCTGCCTGACAGCGGGGGATTGTTGGTTATATCCGTGTAAAATCTGAATAAGTGATTTCTCCATATTATCTGGATCGACTGTGGCTCAACTCCCTACATCTTGACAGGATTCTGCATGGGCCTTGTATTCATGGCTTTGATGACTGTCATATCTCGTCTGACTAACTCTTGAAATTCCTTTTTGACCTGTGGTCCGAATATGTCAGAACAGCTTATAAAGCTTTTTTACTTCGTCCAGCCTGATTGGACCTGTAGATCTGACCGTTGATTCCATTATGAGAATTTATAACCATAATGGGCTTGGCGTACTATGGACCAATAAACGGATAAAAGGACGCAACAAATATTTTGGATTTTCGGACATTCTGAACAACCATATCTCAGTTCATTTCTCTGTTGCTGCAAAGAAAATAATGCAAATATTCTACAGAAAACTCAAAGTTGGAAAACCGACACCACGAGGAACTCCAAATTCTCTAATCCTTTGGCAAATCCTATACTACCAGCATTCTTAAATCGAAGACCAGTGGGGACGTTGTCAACAAACCCCTACAAACGGATGATCGTAGCCAAGGATAAGGCCTATGAAAACGAAAACTGCAAAAAATTGCCGTTGATCAGCTTTATGGACAAAGAATATCCACGCCTGATATGCTGGATCCGTTATTAAAGAACCCCTGCAGACGGATGCTCAGAGCCAAGAATGAGGCCTACAAAAAGTTATAGAGGGATCACTCGAAGAAATATGTGAAATATGGGAATTTAATCAAAATATAACACGTCAAAGCCAGGTATACAGGGAATTCAAGGTTCGAAAAAAGCCTGTCAAAATGAATAAGAAACATTTCTATGTAAGTCACAGCCGATGCTGAAAATATAGTAGAATCACTACTTCAGACTTCTTCCATCTCAGGAAGAAAAATCGATTCAATGTTGCCGATGAATGCGAAAACCACCGCACAACAATTTATATGATGTGAGGATAACCATATCTAACCTAAAGCTTAACAAGGCTGACGGAAATAACGGATTGTATTCCGATCTGTATAAGTCCAAGCGGGATAACTCATTACCAAAATTTAGTCCAAAATGGAACTATGGCATCGTTAGCCCGATCAAATAAAAATGAGAACTTTGCGTAAATTAGTTTTAGGCCATTAAAGTCCACAAGTGATCATATGTTAACACTATCGTAGATCCCTGAAAACCCCAAGGAATCTAAATCAATACTATCACCTATACATCGGTCTATGTGAACGATGGCTCAAAATGACCTATTGAAATGTGGAGCGACAGATATCCAGTATTGGATGTTTAATATGACTAGGGCGAATGGACAAATGTTCAGGTAAGGACTTGAAAAGGCAAAGAAGAGTAGATCAAAATGGCCAGAATACTACAAGGTAACCTTTCTAGAAGTCTTTCTAGAAAATGCCAACTACGTACACACTAGGAAAGCAAATACTCGAAATGGTTGCACGACGCGGTCTTAACATATCAAATGTAGGAAACACTCCCACTTACAGGAGATCTGCAAAGGCAACATCCCGGACGTAACCTTCGATATGAAATCCAAATCCCTAAGAACTCAAAACTGGAGAGTCATCAATTACTATACGGATAGCATCGTTGATCGTCTTTGACCCAGAAGGTAACCAACACTTCAACACTTAAACAAAATACAAATACAAATTTGTGGCGCAAAAGCCTCGTTAGTACCCAGGGCCTTGCTTTCTCACAAACATTCATGTGTGCGTTTGTACTTCTCCCACGATGGCGGGACCTGTTTTATACCGAATCCAAACGGCTGAGTTGAGATAAGCTATTCTTGACAATTGATACTACTCGGATTATCTGTCAGATCACCACGAAGGGAGGGCCAGAGAAAAATCATTTTTGGTGTTGCTACGGCTGGGAATCGAACTAAGACCTTTTACTTAATCGCAACAAAACACGGACCCTGAGGTGGAACGTGAATAGGCTTAACGAATAGCTTCTCGCTTCTGTTATTGAAGGATTGTGAAAAGGTATCGTATTCCAAGTGATGGGATCTCCGAAAACATCAGCTGAAGCCGCGATGCAACTAATACTTATTAGAATTCAGTGAGGATGAGTTGTATTTACCAGCGAAAACACGAAAAATAAAAGAGCCCCTGGGCTCGACGGGATACCTTCAGTGATCGCCCACTCATGCGTTCAACTATTGCTGTATCAACATGTTCAGCTGCTCGGAACTCTTAGTGCGGTCAGCAAAGGCAACGCAGCTCTGAAGCTCCTTCGTTTAAGCATGGCGATATTATGTTTGGATTAGGTAGCTAAGTAGTTTAAGTTAGTTTTAATCGAGCTTCGATTTTTTATATAAAACCATAAAAAATGGCATGATTCAAAGTTTTTTTTTTCTTTAAAAATTACAATTTAGCATAAAAGTAAATAAATGAAAAATTTAAGCCGAACGGCAATAATACAAATGTTAGAGATAAGCTTAGAGCGCAAGCTTAGGGCCAAGTAAATGATATATTAGATTTCAGCGTTTTTGCCTAATATTAAGTTGATATTTTAAGAAAAATAAAAAATCGATTTAAAAGTAAAGTACAGAGATAAGGAGACCTGTTAGAAAATACGGCTTCTTAAAACACCGCTCAACGATCGGAGCGATTGAAGAAGTAGTAAGGCTACACGCTTCGCCCCACGGGGAAGCAACTATCCATGACAGATTGTTGGCAACTCTAGCACGTCAGAAATGCGTTTACCTCAGCCAGATGGAGTTACAACCTGAACGCGCTCGGTGAACACATGCAACATACTAGATGGCTCTTGCGAATAGTGAAGGACAACCTTAAGGGCCGGAAGCTGATCTATGAGACTACAAAGGGAGAGCGAAGAATGCAGTGCAAGGTGGGTGGCCGTGGTGTTGTAGTAATGTGTTCGCCTGTTGAGTGGAAGGTTGTGCGTTCAATCGCAGCTAAAATCCATTAATAAAAAAATGTTGGTAGTTACCCCTAAAAGTATACATCATCTTTAATGCTATGCGAATTTAACGAACACAAAAAACAGTGACTCTTCGAAGTTAGTTCGGACACCACCCATGGAGTAAGTCTCCACTACATCCAAAATCTTTCCTATCACTATTTTTCTTCCCCTTTTCTAACGCTCGTACTGTGGTAAAACATTTTAAAGATATTCATAACCCCCTGAGTGCGCGTAAATTATAAAAAAGGTTCGATCTTGGGGCCTCTACTTTAGACCATCTCCAATGAAGGCATTATTGGCATGGAGATGCCTCAATATTCCCAATGCAGATGATATAGACGAAGTGATAAGAAGCAGACAAATAAAAAAATAAGTAATTAGATGACATGCACAGAGATGAGAGGAATATAAAATATATTGCTAGAACTATTAAGAAATTTTCTTAATCAAGCGATAACCATCCGTCTGCTTATAAACGACGATGGGTGTAAATAGACGCAGTAATGTGAACTACGCGTGTTTCGTACTTATTTAATAAGTCATCACCTAAATACGTTTTTCGGAATCGTAATTACGATGTTATTCATGAGAATCATATTTACAATCCAAAAATAATGATAAAGATGTATCTAAATAAAATTATACGATAAACAGAAAATCGTTTAATATCTCAAAGGCCAGCATCATTTAACAAGGACTACAGACAAAACAAGTCGCACTGCCCATTAAAATACTGGCCATCAAAGTGAGGTCAAAAAGTCACTTCTCCTAAATTACCAACGGGTATAAGAAGCTGCGAATAAAAAAAAAGAAAAGACAACGCAAAGTGCAATATCCTGATGACACATTGAATATAACCGACAACAAAAGCACAATAAATCATTTCAAACACAAAGAGCTTCACACTTATGAGTCAGAGTCATTCAACTGTCATTTTTAAAAGTTCCAAACTTGTGTCCTGTCATCAAAGCTTCGAAAAACAAAACAAGATTTTCATATTCGAAAACCAAAAGCTCTATCCTTCGACCATCGAAATGAGCTGAAAAACTTTTCCACCCACAGTCCAACAGCGTCATTCGTTTATCTACTTCAGTTTAGTTACACACCAAGATTGGAATGGAAAAGCCGGTTGTAGCGCATCCTTTTGTCTCGGAAAACATCCCATACAAAATGTATCCATAAGCTATCTAGCAAGTGTGCGTCCAAACTATTTTAACTAATTGCTCACGAACTTGAAGTAAAAATCAAACAACAAAAGGAAGTCAACACTCGTACTACGCGCTGAAAAATACTCGAGAGTACTCGAAACGACCTATTAACGGGTTGGAGCCCATCAAAGCGTGTTAACTAGTTTTATTTTAGTGGGGTTTTTAAAAATAGCCTTCGTGAGGGAAAATTGATTTTTCCTTTATCCTGGCAAAAACATTTTTTTTTATAAAACAACAACACAGCAAAAACTAAGTACAATAACAAGAAGAAGCATTGGGAGCATAGTAGAGGAATAGGAAAAAGCTTCGCTTGTGTGTATCAATGAAAATCATTATCCTTCGAGGTTCTCCATTCATTTCATACATTTCGGTGCAGTAAGTTGTGAGGTTAATCGCCTGCAAATATACACAAGACAAATAGTTAATCAGTGAAAAGTGTGAATCCAAAAAATAACGGTGAAGTCGAATTTTACAATCCCATCAGAGAACAAAGGGTAAGTCCGAAATGTTAATGAGCGCCTGTGGTTTTGATTTCAAAAAGAATCGATTTGAGGAAATGTCCAGCTGTTTGTGAAAATAACCTTCATGTGGTCGGCTTTTAACAGCACTTGGTCATTCCCATCAAGAGGATAGGTACCCTCTTGATGGAAGCACCTTGGGGGCTGTATACAGACGAGTGGTTTTTTTTTTTGTGCTCCTTGTATTGTGATCGGTGTGTCTGAGCATCCTACCGCACAATGAAATCATGATATCATCCCACTTACCTATTGGCACCATTCACGCTGCCCGTTTCGACACCATTCCTAATGGGATGGATTTTTCGCGACGAAACCGACATCAATGACGACAATCGACGAGGGCGATGGCGATGGCGACTGGTGTGTATGCTATGTGAGTCCTTGTCTATCCGCTGTGTATGTGTGTGGGCGAATGCGGTGGGTGCGATGTGATGGATTACGAGGAAATGGAAGAATTAACGAAATGCATTGATTTGTGTTCTTTAATTTCATATCGTGTTCGACGTCTAACAACCACGCCCTGACAAAGGACAAAGTTCAGCATGTGGCGGCTTTTCATTTTGTGTTACGCATACGCCTTGGTGTTTTTTTTCTTCAAATACCTACACATTAAGTGGGATTTGTGATGAATACCACCAGAGAACGATAAACAATAAAACGAACAGTTCAATGGTTTGACACTTTAGCTCTTCTCAAGCACTCAAACCATGGGGGGGATCAAGTTCTCTTATCGCATCCTTCAAAGAGGTGAATAAGTGTGGAAATTAATGAAAACGACGCAAAAAAAAGGATAATGAGTATGGAATGACATTTTCTATTGGAATATGCAGAGTGGACGGTGTCAAGAGAGTGAATTAGAATTGACATGATCAATTTGTGTATGTGTGTGTGTGATTAACTGGGTCAATTGCATTAATGCCATTCAATAACTATAATGCAGTGTCAGAGGTGATAAATCATTTTATGGAATAAATTACGGTTATTTGTGGTAAATGGAAAATCCATTAGGTGGGAACTTATTGATTGATTTACATGGCTGGTGCATTTGTCAGTTTGGAGTGTGGATGTGGAGGTAGAAGTAGATTGGTGGTAAATGTTCATACTTTTCAAATTGGATCATAAGCATGATTGGATTTCTTGGAAATATTAGGATATTAGTCTGTTTTATGTACGTAATGGAGTATATAACTTTTGAGGTGTAGTAAAATGAAATCAAGTGTCAAAGTAAAGGCTTTATTTAGCATAGTTAGAATGCTCCAACTTAGATGAAATATGTGCCGTTTTGTTCGATAATGTTGCCATATTCTACTGGCAAAAAAGGAGATAATCGAGCCAAATAATCAAGGCAAATTTTTCACCAGTAAAATAGTATCCCATAGACAGGAACAGGTGGTAATTACTTGGAGTCAAGTGGATGCATAAGAATCTTCCAACCATGCTCCCGGAGCGTCTAGATAGTCACTTTCGAGGTGTGTGACCTGTCCTTATCCTGATGGAGCACAATTCCTCTCCTTTTGGCCAAACGTGGCCGTTTTAGGGCGATTGCTTCCTTCAGATGCTTTAATTGTTGTGAGAACATGTCCGAATTAAGTGTTTTTTTTTGTAAGGGAGCACCTTATGGTAGATAGTTCCATGTCAATTTTACCAAACACACAGCAAAACCTGGTCATAAATCCTAGCTTGGCCAGCGTTTGCGCCGGCTCACCGCTATAACACCACGCAAGTTTTGTTTGAGGTTGTCGTAAGTGATCCACTTTTCATCACCATCCACTATCCAACATGACCGTCGCTATCCGATTCAAAAATGGGTCGATTCAGTAGCGATTCGCAGATCGAAATTCGGTCCCTAAGGATTTTTTGCGTTATCTCGTGTGCCCCCATATATCGAACTTCATTTTGTAACCAGCCTCATTCAAATGTTTCCAAACGGATTTTTCTGCAAATTTTAGCACCCCTATTTAGCACACCTATAGGCTAATTGCAGGCGATAAGCCTATATAACGGTCAGATGTTCTTGCCCTGGTACATCTGAAAATAACGCCGTTAGACGTTGTTGAAGGATTGCAACTTTTAGTTGTGAATGGTATAACGTGGTTGATCGCTCACTTCGACTATACTACTACTTTCCGGTGAGAGTATTAAAAGAAAGCCTGTTAGTCTGTCTACCTACCTGCTAAATCTTGGCCTGGTAGCACTGAAAACAACACCATTAGACGTTGTCGAAGGATTGCAACTCGTAGTTGTGAATGGTATAACGTGGTACTTTCTGGTGAGAGTATTAAAATGGACTTAGACAGCCCGTTGGCCTGTCTACATACCTGCTAAATCCTTTCCTGCTACCACTGAAAATACCGCTATTAGACGTTGTCGAAGGATTGCAACTCGTAGTTGTGAATGGTGTAAACGTGGTTGATCGCTCACTTCGGCTAAACTAAACTTTGCGGTAAGAACACTAGGTCTGGTTTAGAAAGCACGTTATCCTGTCTATCTACCTGCTTAATCTTGGCCTGGCACCACTGAAATTAACGCCGTTAGACGTTGTCGAGGGATTACAATTCGTAGTTGTGATTGGTATAACCGTTTTTGTGATTTGGTCTTCCAGAGCGTCGTGCATCTTTGACATCAAAATTACCGGGTTAGAATCAACGAAATTAAAACTGCGCGTCACTATCTCTCACAGTATCAGAACTATAAATTATCTCTTCAGCACTCTATTCACATTTCAGCCGCCTTGTTCGCGTTTTCACCATTATCGAAAAAAGATCTGACATATCATCCGAGCATTATTAAAAATGAAATGAAATATTTGGCACCAAACCTAGCTGCTCTCTTTGTTATTTGTGTGAAGTTATTATTTTCCCACAAAAAAAGAGGATCTTCTGTTTAACGCCGAATCCGAATGGCAAATTTGAGTAGCTTCTCTGTCAGACTTTCGCAAGAGGTGGAGCAGTGAGAAAACTTAGGTATTGATACTTACGGGATTTGAACCAGGGACCCGCGGTTAGCAGTCAAACGTACTAAGCCTCTGCACCTACGTATTGATTTCCGTGAAAAGACTTATCCAAAATAAGCAGTTTGGTACAAAATTTTATGTCCCGCTATTCGCGTATGCAGTAACATTGCATCCATGAATGGCCTCATCAAATACTAAGCACTGACTATTGAACGCATTGTAACAATCCGCATCAAGGCCAAATTCGCCAACATAAGCCTTATATGCGCTCACGCTCCGACGGAGGAAAAAGATGATATAACTAAGGATTGCGTCTACGAACTCCTTGACAAAACCTATGAGCGACTACCGAAGTACGAACTTAAAATCGTGCTGGAAGATTTTAACGCAAAGGTAGGAAGAGAAGACAGCTTTAGCAGTATTGTCGGAAAATATAACCTACACGACAACAACGACTAAGGCTAATTTACTTCGCTACCATCGACTCAGACCACTACCTTGTTGCAGCCAAGGTAAGAATGCGGATAACCACCACGCCACAACAAACCAGAGATAGAGAGGTGCCACTCCAGGAACGATTTTCGCAAGTTTTACCAAAGTGTAAAACGTCATTGCCAAGGATACAAGGCTCGAACAGAATCCTGTCGAGATGAAGAAGGAAATATCGTATCGTCAGCGAAAACTACACACCACCCGACCTAAGTGAAGTGAGGATAGCAATATCTAAACTCAAGCTTAATAAGGTCGTCGGAAATGACGCCCTTCCCTCTGAGACTTATAAAACCGGCGGAGATGACTTGGTAAGAAACATCCACCATCTCATAAGCCCAATCAGGTCGGATGAAAATATGCCTGAAGAATGGTACCTCAGCATTGTTTGCCCAATCCACAAAAAGGAGACCCTCTGAACTGCGCCAACTACAGAGGCATAAGGCTCCTCAACATCGCCAAAAAGATCCAATCTGCCGTAAATATGTGAACGCCTGAAACCGTTTATCAACAACCTGATTGGCCCTTATCAGTGTGGTTTTAGGCCAGGAAAGTCCACAACCGATGAAATTTTTAACACTTCGGCAGATTCTAGAAAAAACCCAAGAAGTCCAAATCGATACCCACCACCTATTTATCGATTTCGAAGCCGCATACCACAGCATTTATAGAGACGAACTATACAGAGCAATGTCTAGTTTTGGTATACCGCCCAAACTCGTCCGTTTGTGTAGGATGACGATGGAGAATTCTCGCTGCTCCATCAGGGTCAGAAACGACCTTACCGACACATTGAATACCAAGGCAAGGCGATGCGCTGTCATGCGCATTTGATTCTTGAGTGGATTTTGCAAAACTCCCGAGCCACCAGAGGCACAATTTTTCAAAAATCGGTGCAATTACTAGCATACGCCGCGACGATATTGACATCATTGGTAGGACTCAACGTTTGCTAGTATAGAGAAGGAAACGGCAAAAATGGGTTTAGCAGTAAATGACGGTAAAAGACTAAGTATACGCTGTCAACATGAAAGGACACACAACATCGACGAATTGGAAAGAAACGTCACCATTGGCAGATATTACTTTGAGGTAGTAAATTCTTTGTCTACCTCGGCTCCGCTATCTTGTCAGAAATTAAACGAAAATTACTCTTGCCAACCGCTGTTTCTTCGGGCTAAGAAGGCAATTTAGTAGTAAAGCCCTCACTCGAACTTCTAAGAAGATCCTATATAAGATGATCAGGGTCTTATATAGGATCTTCTTAGTCCTGCTTTACGGCGCTGAAGCATGGACCGTATCAAAAGCGGATGAAGAAATCATTCGAAAAATCTTCGGTCCCGTTTGCGTTCATGGGCTATGGAGACGAAGATTCAACAAAGAACTAAACGAGATATACAGCTACATACCCCTGCGGTCAAAAAACTACGCATTGGACGTTTAAGATGGCTAGGGCATGTAGAATGAATGGACCGGTACTCCGGCTAGCAGAGTCTACGATTCCCAGCCAGACGTCGGACGCAGTAGAGCAAGACCTCGCCTCAAGTGGCGCGCACAAGTAGAAACCGACCTCCACCAACTTGGAGTGCGCAAACTGGAGGAAGTTAGCTAAGGACCGGGCTAATTGGAGAGGCATGTTGGTTGAGGCCAAGGTTTATTCCGGACTGTAGCGCCACTTAAGTAAGCATGTAAAGACTACTAAAGAGCGTCTGCTTGTGTTGCTACGGTTTGCCCAGTATGCGCATTTAAAACCACGGTTCGTTAAACCCCAAAAACATCGTTATACCATGTTGTTTGTCTGCCATAAATTGCAAATGAAATTTTTTTTCTACACGAAGCCTAATGAAATTCCATTAGAAGTAAATAAGCCTTGGGAAGTTATATCCCAGCGCATAACTCTAACTACCAAAGTTAATTTGAAAAGCTGAACTCGTTTATCCAAAAATATCCGCATAAACATAAAAGCTCTGCGCACTCATCATCATCAGACTGTTGTCGATGTGTTTGCCTACATCGTTTAGCTGGTTTGCAAATGACCTCTCAAATGTCCTCCTCTACATACACATGGCATATTATTGCAGCACATCTAATCGTCCAATATTCATTAATAGGTCTCGTTCTTGTTCTCGTCCTTACAGCAGTGTTGACATTTCATCGGCTGAGGTTGCCACCCTTTAACCATGTGGCAACTCATAAAAAATGGTTGAATCGCCAACCTAAACGTATCCTATATATTCAACACGTGCAAGCTCGTTCATATCGAACTACGTAGTCCTGTTGAAATTTGAGTGGGAGTGTTTGTATGGTATAGTCTAACGAACGTAGGTTGTCAAAGTTTTGGTACAATTAAAAAAAAACAGAAACGTGTCCTTTGAGCAGGCGAGTAGTAAGGTGCGTTTCGTTTATGCTGGTATACCACGACCTCCTACGCCTGGCAGGATATTTTGCAGTCTCATTTCGTTTCGTTTTTTGTTTGCTCTGGTGGATTATCGAGGTTTTTATTGGCACAGTTACACGGATGAACGACTGTACGTGTAGTGTGTGATGGGTTGGTCAGAGGTGAGTTTTATTGATTTTTTCATGAAACCGGAGTTACCACGTGTACGTGTGGTTGCTTATTAGGATCAACCTGGTATAGGGAGTATCCCTTTATTTATTCCGAGTCAATGAATAACTCAAAACTTTAAGTTTAGGTATCGTTTTGGTATATTTGTGGTATTTGTTTTGTATACACATCTCCCGGATGAGGAGGTGAATCTATAACTCTGACGCAGATCCCTGAGATGGTTGCAGATGTTTTGTTATATCTGCTCTTATACAATGTGTCTGAAAAGAAACTTTATATTTAGTTGATCGATTAAAAAAAATCTAAGGCAAACATGTACACAATTTGGGAATTTATTTTGTAAAAATACGACCAATAAAATGTGAATCATCGCGTTAGCGGCACTCATTTTGTCAAACAGTAACGTGATGGTGGCTGCCATTTCTTGAATTAATATTTCCCCTTAAATGGGTCAAGGAAGTCGGTTTGTTGTCGAAAACTTTAGATTTAAGATTGGATAGTAAAAAGTCCATACAGATTAAATCAGGACTGCGTAGAGACCAATTTATGTCACCTCTCCTGTAAATCAATATGCCAGGAAACATTTCACGAACTCGTAACCCAGACGTGTTGGACGTGTGTGACGTTGCTCCGTCTTGCTGGAACCATGTTCTTTGATTATAGCCAGGTATTTTTGGCACTAAGAAGTCGTCTTAAATCTGCACATACTTACTTACTTCGGTGGAGCTACAGTCCAGGATGAACCTGGGCCTCAACCTCCAATTAGCCCGGTACTTAGCTAACTGCCTCCAGTTGCGCAATCCAAGTTGGTTGAGGTAATTTTCTACTTGTGTGCGCAACTTTAGGCGAGGCCTTCCTCTACTGCATCCGACGTCTGGCCAAATTCCTTTTTTGGTATCGAAAGTGTCGGTGAGGTCGTTTCAGACCCTGCAGGATTCGTTGCAATCCAGTAGCGGCAGTTTTGCTTATTCAAGTGAAAGTGAGATTCAATTTAAAATAAGATCTTAGTAAACGTTAAATAGCGCTCAATAGCATGTTTTACGAACTCAAGCCTATGACTGGTATCCTGGGGCTTAAATTATTGCAAAGGGCTCAGCGCGCAGCGGCGTCATGATAAGTGTGATGAACTGCCACGCATAATGTCTGGTTTAAAATTGATTTTTGTCAAGGAACTCGGCAGCAGCGGTGGAGAACTAGGAATCTTCGTATACAAAAGCACCACGATTATAAAGTCGGCGTTCAACATAATAATAGAGCTCAGCGCAAAACATGCCAACTTATGGCGATAATAATACAAGATCAGAAGCATTTTTCGCCGAAACCCTAGCACCAGTAGTCATCAAAAACCATCATCCATTGAAGCACAAACATGAGTTCTCGCCTGTCACGATTTCACCGCAATGTTTACGGATGACACATTTGTTTCTGTTGCTTTGTTGTCCACCCACTGCATCATTCCGACTGAGTGAAATAGGAACACAAACCCGTCATTCCTTCCACGCTAACGAGCCGGCTCCAACGCTCTCTGGAAACAGAACACTCACCGCAATCATCCAAAAATAAGAAAGCGCAGCACACATCCCTGTACTTCGAAGCTCAACTTAATACAAAACTTCAGTTAAATTTTCAACTGATTATCTTAAAGCAAGCTTTACAAATACGGAGTTTCCTCTAGAGAACATAAACCTAGATTATGTTCACCTGCTTATTCCATAGCTTCAAGACCTTATTCCAAAGCTAGAGATATCACAAATTCACCTAGGGATATCACATTCACCAGCTTATTCCATAGCTTCAAGACCTTATTCCATAGCTTTAAAGTCCGCTCACCCTACCCAAAAAAGTCTATTATCAGCCCTTTACCGTCCTGATAAGACCACCAACATTAACTTTTTTAAAGTGAAACTTCTTTTAAAACCGGACGGTGTGAATTGGATTTTGTGAAACGAAAAAGTGTAACGAAAAAGTGTAAAAATAAATCCTCTGCTGGTTTTGGAGTGTTGTGGGTGCACGATCGGGTGTATTGAACGGGTGAACCTGTATTGCAGTCAACACGTACGTTGGTGTGCAAAAAAGGGGATCTATTATCGGAAGTGCACATACCAGCTGCGCGTCTTAACCTAAGTGTGCGGTGTCGTCTCGTCGCGTTGACGGTTTCATGTTGGCATGTTGGTTGGTAGACATAGTGTTTGTTAAATAGCCTAAAGGACGTTGGTAAACAGCACCCCAAGAAAGTGTGATAATGTGTAGTAGGTACAATATCTGTCAAAGTCAATTTGGGTACGTGGCATTGTGTGTTAGCAATATCTAATTATGGATCTCATCGGTAAGTCCAGGAACGCAGTATTCTTCGTTGTAAGGTCACAACGAAAGTTGCTAATGGATGCGACATTTGGTAGCATGTTCTGAAAAAGATTCTGTTCTCGGGGAGGTTTGAGGGTAGGTGGCTATAATAGTTATTTTTCTTTGAATGTTGAAATGACAGGTGATCGATGGTACTGGCTTTTTCTTTGGTCTGTCATAAATGTGTTTTGGCCTGGAGTGTTTTTTAAGAAGATGTGCATGACGTCTAGAGTCTGTAATTGAAGCTTGAATCCAAACAGGTAGAATTGAATAAGGTTTCGATGTGTTTGTGGTTAGTGATAATGAGCATGTGTTTTTGGAATTGGACTCTAGCCTCCAGGAATGAAGGTGTCTTACATATGACGACATTTTTAAAACGAGATGATGCTATCGGATTCGCCTCTGTGCTTGTGGTTCTAATAACAAAGACGATACTTTGAAAAGGACAGATTGGACGGGTGCAAGATGAAGATGAAAACTGGTATGTGGTCTTGTTGATTCAGATGGGATGACGTAGTCAGATATGATGATGTATTAAGTTGTATACCGGTAATTTTGGTCAGATATGATGATGTACTCAGTTGTATAACGGTACTTTTGGCTATGATTGCCTATTGAATGTTTGTGTTTCTCGAGTATAGCTTTGACGGTTTATCTAAATTTGAGAGTTTTTCTGAATGGTGAAGTCCGTAGCTTTGGTTGGATTTTTTTGAATAAAGAGAGTATATCCTTACACTAGAGTTGTTGTAGAAGGGGCTAATGGCAATTTTTGTGTGATTATATGTTTTTCAATTTCTAATAAAAATGGGTACAGTATCCTAGTGGTTTCTGCGTTGGACTACCAAGCGCTGTGTCCCTGATTCAAACCTCGAAAGCGACAACACCCAAGTTTTTTGCACTGCTAAATCTCTTGTGAAAGGCTGACAACCATCCTGCTCTTAGAAGAATCACAAATTTGCTGGTCGAATTGGGCGTTTAACAAGATGTCCTCTTCTTTGTGGCAAAAATAATAACTTCGCACACACAAATGAAGGGAGAAGCTAGGTTTGATGCCAAATATTTCATTTTTTTTCAACAATGGCTCTAACTATTTGAACTGGAAGTATTTCTTGCCAATTGATTTCTTGCAAACATCTGGAATGTAATTGTGTAATGAAATTGGCAACGCTCACAAAGAAGATGAAACGATTTCTTTGTAAAAAGATGAACCGATCTATTCGAAAAAAGATGAAATGATTTCTTCATAAGGAGGTGAAACGAATCCTTGACCAAAAGATGACACGTTTCCTTCGAAAGAGTATGTGAGATTCGTTAAGTGAAAATATATAACGAGCTCTACACTGAGGATAGTTGAACGTCAAATGACCGAATGTTAACAGCAAAAAGTAACATTAACAGTTTGGTAGCTCAGTCACATGTGTATGAGTGTGACTATATTTTTTTGAAGTGAAACTTCTTTTGCGTTGGTGTGAATTGGATTTTATGAAACGAAATGCATTTATAGAGTTTAGGCTCTGAGAGAATTATATAAAACGCGTTTTTATATAACAGGTGATTTTTTAAGCGTAGTTTTTTTAAAAATCCAATAAAACACTCAAATTTGCATCAAATATTCAATATTGTAATCGATAAATAGGCCTTTGCCGTTTACGTTTTAAAGACAACTTCATGTAATGTTGTCCACGGCTCCGTTTCAAATGGTCCATTCGGAAGGTCCAATTTTGAGTCACTTTTTCGAGCATTTCGACCTGTATTCCACGAATTACGCGTGTTATGTTATCCTGTAAGGTTTCAATAGTGTTCGGCTTGTCCACATAAACTAACGACTTTACATAACCCCACAAGAAATAATCAAGAGGCGTTAAATCTCATGATCTTGGCGGCCAACTCACAGGGCCATTTCGAGAGATAAGCTGCTTTCCAAATTCATTCTTCAACATTTCCATTGTTTCAAGAGCTACAGCCACACGTGGCGCCGTCTTGATGAAACCGCATGTCAACCAAGTTCAACTCAGCCAACTGGGGCAAACAGAAGTCGCGTATCATGGCTCGATATCATTCGCCGTTGACGGTAACGTTTCTATCACGGTCGTCTTTTAACAAAACTGGACCGATGATGCCATGCGAAAGTTTTGCTTATTTACGTATCCACAATACACAATTTGTTGATAAAACAGCAGATTTGCACATTTTTCACAGAGCACGAATTTTGATAATAAATTTCAATAATTTGCAATCGTTGCTAGTTTGTAAGTCTTTCCATGATTAAATGGCAGAGTATACTGTAAACTTTTCACTTTGACAGATGACGTTTGGACGCCATTACTAACCAGTGCTGCCAACCCGAAAAACTTAACTGTTTAAAAATCACTATCCTTCGGCACCACTTTGGTTATGGTTCGACCATACTACTATACCGTCGTATACAATTTCACTTCTACCGCGTGTGAACTCACACTCGATTTTTCTCTATTTTCAGCTTTAGTTTTCAGTTTTCAATGAACACCACCTTGTTTGTGCCAAGTTATGGCGATAATCATACGACGGCAGAAGCAGTCCCATTTTTCGCCGAAGCTCTGGCAGTCATCAGTCACCATCATCATTACAAGCACAAACATGAGTTCTCGCCTGTCACGCTTTCACCCGAATGGCCACGGATGACACGTTTGTTGCTGCTGTCATGCATATCGTTGATTGGAAGTGTTGGCAATGTCTTCATGATATCATCAATCATGATTGAGGATCATCTAAAGCGAGCAGGTGCGAATATTTTATAACTTTAATTTTTTTTTTAATTTTTTACTATTCTCAAAATTATAAATAATATATATATAATCAAAAAAATATCTTAAAGTAGTTTATAAAATAAAATATTTTGTATTTCAAGTATTGAATTTTATTGTTTCCTAACGTTACTTATATATTTCAGTTGTAAAGTAAATTTTAATTTTTATGTCCTATTGCAAATAGTGCTATTATAGATACAACTAAAATGTTACCATTAAATAATATTTAAAGTTATTCGTATTTAAATTTATTTTTATGCATTTTTTTTTAAATTTTATCCTTTTGTGGGTTAAAAGAAGGACTTTTTCATTTACACAAAACAAAATGACAAAAAAAAACATTCCAAAATACGATACCAAAACCTACAAACCAACAAAAAAAAAACAACCGTAGACTTCTTCATTAGCTCCATGATAACCAAAGCAGGCTGTCTGCGCAAACAAACTCTCAGTACGCAAACCACATGATGAGTATTAAATTGCTTCATGACACTTGCATCTTTCAAAAAGTTCAGGGGCTCGCGATCAGTTGCATTCTCATTGACAGTCTTAATAGCGCACGGCAGTCAAAATACCTTCGTAGACCATACCGAAACAGCCCTGCCCTAGAGCACCTAACTGAACGATTTTATCGCGCGGCACCTCCCATTCATCGGGCGGATACTGCATACTAATGTAGTAAGGATTGACCGTGGGAAAGATTTTAAGATCAGACGGAGGATTGAAGTAATTTTTACGGACATAGAACACGGCGATAACTATACATATTAAAACCATCAAAGCGAAGATTACCCAGAAGGTAATGGTTTGCCAGGATGTGCGATTGGGCTGCAAAAGGAAGTACAAATTTTATCGTAGAAGAACGTGTCTTATTAATGACGGAAATGTTTTGATAACCTGGTTCAGATCTGATGCCCTCGCCAGCAAGAGAGTTAGCCCGGACCCTTATGCTGTTATTGCCGGTTGACAAATCTGTGAGCACATATCCGTTGACGAAGTGTTGCTGATAGTCTAGCTGCGTAATACAACGTTTTGATGCACTGCATCTGCTGAATTGGTGGAAATGTAGAAGATGGTTTGTGAGACAACTAAACTGGATCCGACCTAACTCGTAGATTCGGTCGGGTGTTATTAGACTGCTCTCGACTGCAAATGGAAAATAATTGTATTATGTACGCAATTGTTTTATTGGTTTGTTTTGTTTACCCAACTTTTGGGTCCTCGCATAGGCAATCGATTCGGGGCTCCATCATTTGGGGGTGCAGGTAATATCTACCCGTATGATCGAGTATGGATACTCCGTCGGCATTTGGCAAAATAGTTACATTAGCCGGCGAAGGTGTGACCTTTTCTTAAATTGTGTTGTAGAAGTCGACAGCTCGACGGCACCGACGACGGGTATCCAGTGTGTCCTTAATTTGTCTTAAAAGTTGAGAATAACAAAATTATTGATGGTGATAGTTAATTCGTTAATTTGATCCAATCAAGCATTATTCATCAGTGATACTCACTTTACATAAACGAAATTCTGAAATGTTATTTACAAAATCAATGACATTTTTGTAGATCTCTTCCAACTGTGGATTGGAACCTTCCTCTCGAGTAACAGTCTGCACCATTACTTAATAAACCTAGATCGGATTTCTCAATGATCGCAGGCAGGGATACTTCTCCAGTTGCTGCTTCCTTGAGCGCTGCAAGTATTGATTGTTTAATTCGAATTGTGTGTAGAAATTCGTGTTTACTTACGATCGTTGCAATAGTTGCGCGAGCGCGGCTTTAGTTTGGCTTCATCGTTGACATCTAATGTTGCTCATATGATGTTTATTTAGTGAGGTTGCCATTTGTGATTGTGGGTCGTAACCAGTGGACAATTAAAATAATTTATGTTAAATAACATAAAATGTTCCATTATAAATAGTAACATACAATTTCCGAGCTCGAATTCGAAACGCCCTTCAAGTTCTCCACATTCTTCGGTTTCCGCGTTTTGTCCGAAAATACACAATAGGACTATGTCCATTTCTCGGTTCTGATGACATTGTATGCGTTTTAACGTAGAACGCATACTGTGTGATAGGTTTCAGGTTTAGGAATAAATGTTCATAATCGAAGGGTCCTGCGAAGACCAACTAGAAAAAAAAATTAAAATTAATAATCACTCAAAGAGCATATTTGTTCTATACATACACATCTTCGCAAGGCCTATGGCCAATCATTGAAACATTTTTATGCGAATCCTCAGTGTGAATGATCTGGTAACCAATAAATGCACGATCATCTTCGAACTTCATCGGATTTGTGATGACTAATTGTGCAGACGATGACGAGACCGACACGATCTTAACGTCTAGAATCTCTGTGTTACCTGTGTGTATACAATATACAATACATAAGCATTCTGTTGATGATTTCAAACTTTATTTTGTTTTTTTTTTTAAACTTTAACTCACATGACCCTTTAGAACCATTCGAATCCGTTGCGACTTCATTCTTATTGAATTAGGATCCATTTTTAAGCGATGGACGCAACTCATTTTTGACCAAGTAACATAGTTTTTGTTTGAAATGGAAGAACACTCGACCTTAGTCCATTTTTACAGTTTGATTTCGGCCCCATATACCCTCAAGACCTTGATTTTCCAAAACGTATAATGCAAACCTTAAAGCAAATACAATTATTGTCACTTTCTTGTCACTTTCGAGAATGTCTCCCTTAATACGGTTTAGATTTTTGAAAACCGCCAAAGATACCATACCGTAGGTTCGATAAATTTTCAGATACGTATCAATTTGTTCTATCGACGATAGTCCCAATTCCAACTTCTCCATTAAATGTCCTGTAATATGACGGGATTATTACAAGAACAAACATGAGTTCTCGCCTGTCACGCTTTCACCCGAATGACCACGGATGACACGTTTGTTGCTAGTATCATGCATATCATTGATTGGAAGTGTTGGCATTGTCTTCATGATTGAGGATCATTTAAAGCGAGCAGATGCGAATATTTTAGAACTTTTAATTTTTTTTTATTTTTTTCTATTTTAAAATCATAAATAATATATTTAAACAAAAAAGTATCTAAAAGTAGTTTATAAAATAAAATATGTTGTATTTCAAGTATTCCATTGGATTTTATTGTTTCCTTTCCTGATCTATTTTAGTTGTAAAGTAAATTTTAATTTTTATGTCCTATTGCAAATAGTGCTTTTTTAGATACAATTAAAATGTAACCATTAAATAATATTTAAAGTTATTCGTATTTAAATTTATGTTTATGCATTTTTTTTAATTTTATCCTTTTGTGGGTTAAAAGAAGAACTTTTTCATTTACACAAAACAAAATGACAAAAAAAAAAACATTCCAAAATACGATACCAAAACCTACAAACCAACCAACAAAAAAACATTCTATTTCAGGAAATGCTTTTATAGGTAACATAGCCTTAGCTGATTTGTTAGTTACGAGTATTCTGATTCCGGCTTCCACGATTGTCCTATTAGCTGACATTGAAGACACTATGGCAGTGTGTAAAGTACAGTGGTTTCTTGCTGCCTGTGCTTTCTTAGTCAGTATATTATCGTTGGCAGTAAGTAAATTCATAAAAATTAAAATTTTCATGTTGGGTCAAAAAAGGAGACTAATAGCCCGATTCTCCCCATCATCACTGACACCTCACAAGTGACAAGAAGAGGTGAAATTGATTTTGTGACTTTTTCGTATTCTCCCCCACAGACACAACTTGTGAGAGTCACAAAAACAATCGAAATTGTGATCACCTTCAGAGCAGGTCACAACTAGCAAATTATTTGAGATTTGATATTTTGATTGTTGAGTAGTGTTAAAAATGGAAGTTGAAATGAATATGGCGCATGTTATTGACGAAGAACAGCACGTTTGTAAGGTTTTTTTTTCGATTTCCAAAATCATTATGCTGGGATCTCATGTAGAGCTTGAAGCCTTGCCTTTTGTACTTCGAGTATGTATTACATTTTGTTCTTCTCAAGTTCTCATTGCAGTTTTATTCAATTTGTTTTGAATATAGTTTCATTCAGAGCTATATTTCCTTGCACATGGCTGTTATAAGAATGTATATATAATGTGTATACGAAATAACTATACAATACCAAGCCACAATTTGCACAAACGTTGCTTATATATATTCACCTTTGCTGTGGTGAGTTTCGTTGTGACTTTTCTTGTGAGGATTATCGGAGAACCGACAAATGTTATCGAGTCACAATAATCCTCACAAAGAATAGTCACAAGAGCTTGTGACTTTTGATTCCTCACAAGGGGGAGAATCGGGCTGTAAATCCACAAAACAAAATAATCTATCTCACTGTCGTGTGTCGAGTGTATGTACGTGTTTTTTTTTTTAATTTATTTTTAGTTGTATTGACATGCATTCTATACCTATACAATACACTTACTTTTGCGTATCTACTGAGTATTCCGCCTTGTTGTATCTATCGATGTATTTTTTTTTCTTTTCATTTGAGTAAATGTACAGATGTGTGTTAATTGTTGACCTTTTAGGTGTTATCGTGGTTTCTTAATGTTAGCTACACTGATTTGAATGTTTCTGTGGTTGAAAGTGATTTAGTCTGTGGAGACTATCTCGTTTTAAAGCACATGTACTCTGTTTATGAAATATTGAACATAAACAAACATATTTCCAAAAGTTCTTGTCTTTGGAAAATGTAAGCAAAAACTAAATAAGTCATAGAATACATAACCTATCCCATCTTTGATATGAATATTTCGAAACAGAATCTTTTGAGTATTTTATTTTAGAAAACGAATCCTTCATTCTTCTTCTTTGAGTCACTCAAAACTATCCTGACATCTGGAAGTCCTTAAAAACCTGTAAAGATAGGGTAATGGGTTATCTAAAAATTCTTGGAGGTCTTAAAAGTGTTCTGACCCTCGAGACCGAATGCGTGACATCTGGCGACCGTATCTTCGTGGGTCTACGGTTGCCAGATGTCACACATTTGGCGGGACAGTCACGCTTTTAAACCTTTGCCCCACTTTTTCGACATCTTTTATTTGTTATATTCATGTACAGGCCATCTTGTGGTTTCTTTTTAACTGCTGTTTCCTGCATGAAATCTTGACAGACTTGACCCCTTTGGACTTTTTTTATGGGGAACCGTAAAAGACCAAAGAATTAATAAAAATATTGTTATTTTGTCTTTGCTTTACAAATATTCTTAAAATGTCCCGCCATTTCCCGCTTTTTGAGAAACTTGTCCCGCGTTTTCACATTCTCTTATGGCAACCCTACGTGGGACTCATGATCACCTCATCCTCTACAGATGTCGTCTTCTTTTAGATTTAGTCTCATTTTATGATTGGAAGTTGGACATAACTGTGGCACCCTAGAAATATGTACAGACAGGTTTATGCAGTATGAATGTTTTGGTTCGATTTCTGCCGAATTCTGGACGGAGCTTTAGTAATTCTGGGTGTGGCAACATAATTTCCAATTTTTGAGCACCATTTCCAATAGTTAGTGCGATGAATTGCCGCGCAGAAGCATTGGGTTCGATTCACAGTCATAGCAACACCTTATTGATTTTTCACTAGCCCTCCTCTCTTTGTGATCTGACAAATCATCCGAGTAGTATAAATTGCCAAGAAAACTTATATCATCTTAGCCGTTCGGATTCGTCATAAAACAGGAGATCCCGCCATCATGCAAGAAATTTGTCTTGGCAATAGCAGCAGTGGCCTTGACGAAGTTACCCAAAGTACCAGTGGAGCCACGAGCCGAGGTGTAACAATCGTCAATACCAGCCATGGTCAACAGCTTCTTGGGACTGGAGCCGATACGATACCAGTACCGGTTCTATTTTTCCCCCCTACCATGTTCAGTCACCATCGTGAGTAGGAATATTGAAGGTGGGCGTTTACAATCGAGACCTACTTTTCGAATGGGTGTTCTGTTATCGCAACTCAGCGCGCTTTCCAAAATTCAATGCTTCAATGTTGCCCCGTAGTTCCATTTTTAGGAACCGAAAATTGTACATAGGTCACTACTTTTAGAAAAATAGAATATATGACAAGAAGAAGAAGAGCTTGCAATCTGAAGCGAATTCTTCACGCTTACCTTCATTACCATTAGTACAAGTTCGCCATAGTGCAGGAAAACTCCGAGCGCGACTTCAATTTTTGGAGGAATGCATGTGAAGCAGTTCTCAAATGGCGATGGGCCCACAAAGAAAACATGCACTACTGGCCAGTCACCAATTCCCGAGAATTGCACCAAACGCTAGGATTGTTCTAGCCTGGTTATTTAAAGAAAATAAGGTCAGTGACAGTGAATTCAGACCGATATGTGAAAAGCTTGGAGGCTTTTTTATTCTGCGACTTGATGAATTATTGGATTATGGAGACATTTGGTTCCAACAGAGTGGAGCACATAACTCACACTTCAAGGGCTAATTTTAGGGAACACTTCCGGCCGCGCTTTATCTAAATAAGGGGGATTCAGTACTGCTCCTCTTCCGATTTTTTGCGATTTTTCTTTAAATTCTGCTTTTTTGTCAATCATTTAAAACCCTGCCCTATTCTATCCTAGTCCTTGTCAACGCAAACAGGAACGAAAATCCTCTCAAGAATCAAATTGAAGAAGACCTTGATGGAGCAGCGAGAATTATTTTTGTGGATTTGGCAAACGATGCTGAGGTTCCATTTTTCAGGCATACTTTCATCCCACCAGAATTGGCTTATGAGTTGGTGGATGTTACTTACCAAGTCATCTCCGCCGGCTTTATAAAGCTCAGCGGGAAGGCCGTTTTTTCCGGCGGCCTTATTAAGCTTGAGTTTAGATATAGCTATCCTAACTTCACTTAGGTCAGGTGGTCGATCTCGCGCCTTGTTCTTTTTTCTTCTTTCTGAAAAGCCGGTGTTCTTCCCTTCTTCTCTGTCTATAGAGCTCAATGGCAGCTCTCGTCTTCACCTGCAGCTTAGCCTTGTAGGCCTCATTCTTGGCTGCGAGCATCTGTCGGCAATCCTCTTCAAACCAGGGATTTCTTGCTGGTGGTTCGGATATCCAAAATACTGCCTCTTGTCTATCGCAATGTGATCAATTTGGCTATAGTGGCATTTCGTTCCGTAGCGAAGCCAATGAGCCTAAATCCGTTACCAGACGTGTTGTCGTGTAGGCTATGTTTTCCGACAATACTGCGAAAGATGTCTTCTCTTCCTACCCTTGCGTTAAAATCTCCCAGCACGATTTTAACATCGTACTTTGGTAGTCGCTCATAGGTTTTGGCAAGGAGTTCGTAGACGCAATCCTTAGTTATCTCATGTTTTTCCTCCGTCGGAGCGTAAGCGCATATAAGGCTTATGTTGGCGAATTTGGCTTTGATGCGGATCTTTACAGTGCGTTTGCTAATATCATGGAAACATAAGACATCTTGCCTATGTCTGGCACTTATATCGAATCCGCATCTGAATAGTCGCTGTTTCTGCTAGATGTCACAGTTTTTCATCCTCTTTTTGCCCGGCCCATCCCTTCGTATTTCCTGGATGGCAGTAATGTCTGCTTTGTAGCAGTTAAGGGCTTCCGCTAGTTGTTTGCCTGCACCTCTCCTGTTTAATGTTCTCACAATCCAGGTGCAGATACGAACGTCGATGTCCACTGGGCATTGCCAAGTTAAAGCCAATCAGAGTCTACCCTCTTCAATTTCAATTTCAATTTCAATTTTTTTCAAGGAATTGCTTTAGGAGTTAGCAACAGTTCCAGAGTTAGGTAACTCTAGTTTAACTCAAAACTAACAAAGCACTGATCCTCGGTTTTTTCAGTGCTGATTTGTGATAGATCCTTTCATAGACTGTGTGTGTGTGCTATCAAACTGATCTTTCAGCAGTTAAGCTCAGCGCAGGCTACGCACAAAGGAACTCTCATGTATATCAGCAGACCAAATATTAAGCCCTAGCGAGGTATCCGTCGGAGCGTAAAATTCTCCGATTTCTTACTATTCGGAGGATTTTTGCTTTGAGGTATTCTTCCGAAAAGCTGTTCGGAATATTTCTCAGACATTTTGTAACGCATCCCGGCGAATTTCGTTGAAGTGTATTTATTCGTGAAATTTTTGACAGCTAAGTGGAATTCTTTTTCCGATTTCCTCCGACACAAATTCTTCGCGGAATTTATTTAGGAATTGTAGTGAAGTGAAGCCGTTTCATTTGTGTAGTATTTTTTCCGATGACACATACCTCGAATGGAATTTGAACGTCCGTTGAAGTATGCGTTGCGGAAAATGATCCGCTCGACGGATACCTCGACAGGGCTGATTATCACAAAAAACTTTATTCATAAACTCATTATAAGGAGTGTATTATAAAGTAATGAATTCCTAAAAATGATTCTAAACCCAAAAACCATATTCATAAAATTATTCAACGTAAAAAAGAGGACGAACAACCTAAACGCGTCAGAAGGTTGCATAATGATGCCTCCTATATAAGGGTGTAAATAAACAAGTTTGAAACTTCAAGCCTCCGTATGATTCCTAAACATATTTCAGTTCGAATGATGCCTACTATACCTAAAATCTAAGTATTAATAAGCATACCGTTAGTGTAAGTGACTTTGTAGTTACTATTACGTACTTCGTTGTTGTTTTCGATGTTTAGCTCGGGGCAAAACTCTTAATTCAATTGGTGACCATATTCCAAATTTCAAGACTTTTGCCCTAGATGTATTAGTAGATTTGGTGTTTATATCTGTGTACTGTGTAGAAAGTAGTACTCCACCACCACCAGTTGAATGGACGTAACGCAACCACCTAAGCAAATGTAAAACCGTTCCTTATTTCTTTTTTTAGATGACAGCGATTGAGAACTACAACAGACTGTGTACGCCACAAGATCTACGACCATGGTTTAATCGAAAACGCACTACAGCCATCCTATTGCTCGTCTGGTTCATCGGAGTGACAGTGTCTGCTGGCCAATTTCTATTCGAAGATAACTTTGACTTTTGCAAGAAGAGAAAAAATCAACCATTACCCTATTCGGCCGCGGTGATCGCCCTTATAATGCTCATACCCATCTTGATGGCTTTCTACACCCACATGAAGATCATTGTCGATGCTAAGAGCTTTGTAAAGTCGCAAAACTTCAAGCCCAGCATGCTTTACACCACCGATATCTACTTGGCCAAAACAAACTTTTACAGCTACATCATATTTGTGGCATTTTGGCTTCCGTTTGGCATTGTTCTTGCATACGGTTGGGTTGCCACCATTTCCAGCAAAGTATTCTACAACACCTTCTGGATTGGACTGAGTAAATCGTGTTTCCACAACGTCATCTATTGCCTGACAAACCGACACTTCCGCAATGCATATGTCAACCTCTTTCATTACTGCTGCTGCAAGACAACAGTATCGGTGGCGAGACGACAACGGACAGATGGATGTCGACCTCCAGCCGATGTGAGAGTGCACATCATACCCGGCTACAATATGTACTCGTATACAAGCCCCCAGAGAGCTGGCAATAGCCATCACTATTGGAGCAAGCGGGACGTTCATGAATTATGATCAGAAGCTTAATTGGTGTAAGGCGAGACCAATGATAGCTTCTACAAGCTATAGGAGGGTAAGTTCAATGCTGCGAATTGTATGATAGGAAGCCGTATGCAGTTGAAGTTTGATTGGAATTGAGTGTTTGTTGCAGTAAAGATACTTTGCCAAAAAATAACTAAGATACATAAAAAAAATTACAAAAAAAAACGATAAAGGAAAAAACATTTTTTTTAAATTTTCTACAGAATGAAGCATTTAAAAAAAATAACTCTCAACAAAGCGAAGATGAAGACTAAATAAACTAAACATTTTTTATACTTATATTTTTAGTATATGGTTTGTAATGTAAATATTTGAAAAACGGTGTTATTTAACTATTGATGTATGTAATTAAATTAAAATATTTATATGTACACATAGATACAACAAAAATAGTTCTATGTTGATTCAACAGAATTTGGTGTTCCTAAATTTATGTATATTCTTATTAAGTTTTGTATATTGATTTTTATATTTTGTAACTCCTAAATTTGAGATTTTCTTAAAAGTTTAAGAGCACAATTTTAATTCATATAAAATATTATTTTTGAAAACAATCATCTGGCTATATTTGTCAGATAAAAGTATTTTAGAAATATTTTCGTCTTTACTTCACCATACTTGATATTATGGGAGTTGTATATGTGACCTGTAAATATATCCAGATGCAGTTTTTTTGCGATACATATTCTTCTCAGCTTATATCTTATCTCCTGGGGTGCCGGCACGTAACTTGATACAATCGAGTTTATCGTAACAATCGATGGTTGGCAGCACACATTTTGGTTCAATCGGCTATCCTCGATTGTACCGTAAGATTTTGCAGAACACAACATTGAACATGACGTTTAAAACAAAAAAAATCACTCGATAGAAAATAGTTACCGTCTGCAGGAATTTTATTTGAAAAAAATGGCCCCTTAACAAAATATGTTCCTAAAAAAATGAATTGAAATTTTGACCATTATTATGATTGGTCATCTCGATTGTACCGTCAGATTTGGCAGCACACAACGTTGAACATGACGTTTAAAACAAAAAAAAATCACTCGATAGAAAATAGTTACCGCCTGCAGGAATTTTATTTGAAAACAATGGACCCTAAACAAAATATGTTCATTAAAACAATGAATTGAAATTTTGACTATTATTATGATTGGTCATCAAGATTTAGCTACAGGGATACTTTAAACTGCGCAAGAAGGAACAAATTATATAGTGCGCCGGCTCGGAAGCAGCAGTTGAGGGAGTTCCAACATCAACATCTTTGAACTTTGAAAATTGTTGCCTGTGCCAAACTCGGCAATCCATTAGAACCAACATTACTTTCGCAACCCCCACTGGCTAGGAGCTGATGTATTTCAAAGAAAACTTAATGAGTTTAGTATCATCAGGAAATATTCTTTGATGACCCTAAACTGCTGCACAGAGCTATGAAAAAAAAACAATTTTACATTTTGTCGATGTTATTCTTTTTTGAACTTTTACTTATGTTCACATAATTCTAGTGGGTTGCTTTTATCTCAGAAACACATCCTTCGAATATTATTATTAGGTCCTTCTTCATCCTCACTTGTCATTTCATCCTTTATCCTCAATGTCATTTTTTAATTCAACTTTTCAACTTTGAAAAAGATTTACGAATGTAGAATTCAAAAATACTATGTAAGGTCCTGTTTTTCAGCGCTGAGTTAACTCTGAGCTAGCCTAGTGTTTACTAACACTAGAATAAATTTATTCAGAGATAACTCAGTGCTGCAAAACAGGACATTACACCCTAAGCCTGGATAGCAAATGTGCTACCAAACTTTTTTTTTCAATGGTTATCGAAAAAGGTTTTCGAAAATGTTAAAAATGGTTGCCGGTACCACATCCGGTAATCATACGCTGCAAATAGGTGAGAAATCAATGTTTTATGAAATAATTTGATGTGAAAATATTTGTATCTTTGCTTTGAATATAAAATCAAGCAATTAGTGTAGTAGTGGATAAAGTAAAAAAAGTTGGATTTTATTTGCAAAAAAAAATAAATGACACAGCAAAAATTGAAACCCATCTGTTGGTGGGTCCATATTTTCAATGACTCTGAGATATAATTGAGGTTCAATGTCGTTAATGTGTCGAATTTTCTTATCCTTTAGCTCTTGAATTGTTCTTGGCTTATTGACGTACACTTTTTCTTTTAAATATCCCTAAAGAAAGAAGTCCAACGGTGTCAAATCACATTATCATGGCGGCCAATAAACATCACCACGACGTAAGATAACACGGCCATTAAATTTTTCCCGCAAAAAGAGCCATTGTTTCGTTGGCTGTGTGGCAAGTGGCACCATCTTGCTGAAAGCACATATCGTCCAGGTGCTACAAGATTTTCAGGCCACAAGAAGTCCGTTACGGTTATTGCTCTGCCGACCTCATTTTCGAAGAAGTACGACCCGATTACGCCGCCAGCCCATAAACCGCACCAAACAGTCGCTCTTAGTGGATGCATCGGCTTTTCAACAATCGCTCGTGGATTCTTATTTCCATAAATGTGGCAATTCTGCTTGTTAACGAATCCACTGAGGTGAAAGTGTGCCTCGTAGCTGAAGATGATTTTCTTTCTAAAGTCACCATTCACTTCTGTCTTTTCTACCAATCATTCATTTCAGTAGGCTTCAGCTCTTGAGTCAATTGAACCTTGTAAGCGTTTAAATCAAAATTCGCATCAGTGATGTTCGTGAGATGTTCAATTATTCGATGACGATGACGAGTAGAGGTTGACGGCTCTTAACATCGTGCATTATGGTTGGACCACCCTTTATAAGTAGGATATGTAATGTCAAAAGAAGCTGGTTCGCGCAGAAAGCCTGGAGTTCAACAGAAAACTGATTTTTACTGGCCTTACTCTTGCAGTGATATGGAAAATTATCCGAAGAGTATCACACAGAGATTATGCCAAGTCAGCATTAAGCTACTAGACTTGTATTTATTTTTTAATAGGTACACTTAGGGTTTGAGTAACTACCACTTAGTTCGCACTTAGTTACAGACCATTTGTGTTTCAATGCTTTCTTTCTTATTAGCTTTGAATGGACGAGAGTGGGACGGTATAAGTCAAGTATTCCGACCTTCGTTTTGATATGAAATATCTGGTATTTGAGCCCATACAGGTCCTCAAACCTAGCTTCTCCCCTCATTTGTGTTCGTGAAGTGATTATTTTTCCCAAAAAGAATAGGACCTTCTGTTTAACGGCGAATCCGAACGGCAGATTTGAGATGCTTCTCATGCCAACGATACCCTTGGATATTAACAGACTTTCGCAAGAGGTGAAACAGTGAAAAACGTGGATGTTGTCACTTTCGGGATTTAAACCATGGGCACAGCGCTTAGTAGTCCTTCGGTACGAACATTAAGTAAATAATCAGTACCTTCAGAGAGTAGTCTAAAAAAATTTACCTGCAGAGAGGGATGTTCATTTAAAGGAAGTAAATATTGGCACTCTCCCGATAAGGTTTTAAATACCGATTGCAGATGCCGTGTCAATGAACTGTCTTCAGACCACTTGCACGAATGGATTTATTTAACTAACTAGTAGTAGATTTTCATTAATTAACCAATGTAAGTTAAATAAATGCGTTTGTGTAAGTAGCCTCTTGACGAGGTCTTAATATCACTTTAATTACTTTAATATCACTTATGAACATCTCCCTTTTGAAATGAAAAAAATAAACCGTACGAAGCTTGTTACATCTGTGTTTGATACTTTAAAAAAAAAGTGAGCTCCTGAGGGAAACTTATTTATATTTGAGAAAATAAGCCTACAAAAATACTATCTAATAAGAAATAAATTTTTATCGGATATTGTTTATTTTATAAAATAACCATTCTTAACATTTATTATAACCTATTCCATAGGGGTATATTGTTTTTGACATTAAGTTTGTAACCTTAAAACATATGGATCAACTCAGAATCGCTAGCTGAGTCGATTTAGCCATTTATGTATGTCTGTCCGTCCGTCCGTCTGTGTGTCACCGATTTTTGGACCTTAAATTTTGAGCTAGAATGATAAAATGGTGTATAGACTCTATGTTCGACGAAGCAGAACAATTATACAAAAACTTTCTAAATCAGTCCACTGCCACGCCCACTAAGGAGTTTTGAAATTCGAAATTTTTGAAAAAGTGTTTAAGGAGGATATTTAGACATTTCCATATCTATTTTTCTTCAATATACATTTTTTTGCCGCGCCCAATTTTCGGGGGCGTTTTCCGAGAAAAACTGTTTTTAGTACCGTTTTAATAAATTTTGAAAAAAATGACGATACAAATATTTCGAGAATAGTACTATGCAAATTTTGTCGTTAGATCATTTTAACCCATGTTTACTTTTTGGGGCTATTTCCTAAAAAAAAGGTTTGTAAAACATGTCTTATAGAAAAACGTTTTTTACCTAACTTTGATGTTAACATCGATGTAAATAAATAAAAATATTCTGCACACTACCAAAAAGCACTTATTTTTCTAATGATCACTTCGAATTTACCCCTTAAATTTCGTCCATCATTTTGAGCTTGCAAAATGGTTATTAGTACCGCACGCTGGTAGACAAATTGGTCGAGTGGAGTCGATGCCAATGTTGCCGTGTCAATGCTAAAAACATTGTTTCTATCCAACTTCTATATTTAAAATTTCACAATGACAAAAAAATCTATATAAATCTATCTATTGTGACCTACAGACATAAAAATAATTTTAGTCAATTTGTTAACCGCAGTGGTGTCTTTTGATCCCTTAATTTCGTATACGAATGAACTTTTTATTTAACTTCAATGATTTATTTTTATGTTTTTTTTTTAATTTATGTTTTTATTAACCAAAAAGTAAAAAATTAAATAATTTAAAAATAATTTGATTGCCTTTTCATTAACTGTGATGTTACACTGTAAAAAAAAAAATATATTAAATCATAAAAAAAAAACATATATATATCTGTTACTACAAATGTGTTGTATTTTATTTATATAAAATGCATAAATAAAATATAAAAAAAACCTACACAATCTCACAAAATATATAATAAATGTATAAATGTAAGCACCGTCACATTTCGATGCCATCCAAAAACAAAAAAAATATGTTATATTGGCTGTCCACTTTTTATTTAAATTCAACTATTATATATAAATATATTAAACATTTAAATATTAAATATATATAAATAGCCAAATTATAGTAGTGTACATTTGCGCAATATTTGTTCATTAATCATGTAATTGTAAACTTATTGTATGTATTTCTAACAATCTTACAAAGCGTAAATACAAAAAAAAATCAAACATCTTTATAAATTATTAAGTATGGAAAACATAAATGTATTGATTTTTAACAATAAAAAAACATGAACAGAAAATCTTATGATAATATAACCTTCTTCATATGATGATCACTACAATATTTTATCCTTACTCTAAATTTAACTTTTTTAGTTATTTTAACTTCAAAATGACATACAAGAACCAGAGAAAAGCTAAAGCAAGCTAAAAACATATTAAAAAAAATACAAATTGCCACTATATACCACCCAACCGACTGATAAATATGTTCTATATGTTCACTATCCGTACTCCATAACATTTTCAAATAAAAACAGATGCTATCAGTATAGTGCATAGTTAGATTTAAAATAAAACAGCAAACAAAATATATTTTTCCTAAACCTATTAATATTATAATTAATCAAATTGGGACCACAGACTACGTGTTGGTTTAATATTATTTATATATAATTTAAAAAAAAATACAAAGTATATGTGAATATAAAATAATTTTAAATATATACATAATGAAATAAAATAAATGCAAGAATGTGTACACACAAATGTTTTCTTTATTGATTTATAGGGAATTTATATTTTTGGGATGAATATGTTAATATCTCTTTATTATGTTTTTTTTCCGGAAGGAATATTAAAATTGCTAAGACTGGAATTATTTTCATATGGATTTTTACTGATAGAATATTTTCTGGATGATTTTTTAAAACTGGGTTTTCGGATTTCTCAAAAGAAAAGACTTTCTCCAGGCGGAATTTTTACTTTTTCTGACTGAATTTACTTTTTTTACTGCATTTTCTTACTTACTTAAGTGGCGTTACAATCCGGAATGAAACTGGGCCAACCAACATGCCTCTCCAATCAGCACGGTCCTTAGCTAACTGCCTCCAGTTGCGCACTTCAAGTTGGTTGAAGTTGGTTTCGGCGGTTAAGGCGAGGTCTTCCTCTACTGCGTCCGACGTCTGGGTGGGAATCAAAGACTGGAAGTATTGGTGCCCATTCGCTCTATTGTTTTAGCCATCTTAAACTTCTTCTTCTTCTTCTTCTCGCAAACGGTACCGTAGTTTTTTTTATACCGAATCCCAAAGGGGTATATTAGTTTTGATACCATGTTTGTAACATAGAGAAATAATTTAGCTAATTTATGTCACCAGTTTCGGGCTTTAAATTTTAAGCTAGAATGATGAAATTTGGTACATGTGCTCTCTGTTGCTCCCAGCAGAACAATTGTTTTTAGAAAAACGTAGTTTTTGGCCAAACCGTGAGGAATATAAAAAAAAGTATCTGAGCAACATATTTAAAGAATCAGAATATCTATATTTTTTTTTTTTAGAATATCTATATTTTGTCTATGTAAAGTTTTTTTGCCACGCCCACTTTTTGGGGGCGTTTTCAGAAAAAAAAAATCTTTTTAGGTACAAATTTAAAATATTTGAAAAAACGTTTGATGCAGGACCATTGGTTACGATAAAATAAACATTTCGTCCTTAGATCATTTTAACATACGCCCTCTTTTTAGGCGCGTTTTCTTACAAAAAACATTTATATACCCTACCCCATAGCATATGCAGTAGAAACACTTTGTTTTTTGTCGAACCATAAAAGATTTTGATAAAATGTCTGAACAATATGTTGTGACAACGTCATTTTCTATATTTCATTTTCAAAAAAGCCTATATTTTGGGGATATTCATTTTAAGGATGTGATAGGGTATTAAACGATCCGCACAGCGGATTGTAGCCTTCTCAAATGTTTTTGAAGAATTTTTCTCCCTAAACGACCAAGGATTTCCTAATTTACTTTTGATATGGTCCATGCTTCAGCTCCGTAGAGCAGGACTGGGATGATCAGGGTCTAGGTAGTTCGAGTGAGAGCTTTCCTACTAAATCAATCATAGGGAAGCCGAGGAAATCCCGTACTACCACAAATCGGTCAATTGTGACGTTCTATCCAATTCGATGTTGTGTGTCCTTTCGAGTTGACAGAATATATTTGGTCTTATTTTGTGTTTTTTTAGAGGTATAGAACTTTGAAATGGAATAAAACAAATTCGTTTCGGGCTTATTGGCGTAGACTACCGACTTCACATATCCCCACAGAAAATAGTCAAAGAGGCCGATTCACAAGACCAAAACGCGAAATTATGCGCTCACCGAACGTTTCCTTTGACATATCAATTGTGGGAGGAGCTGTGTGACATGTTGCGCCGCCTTGTTGAAACCACAGCTCCTTGCACATCATGGTTGAAGCGGTCACCATTGACTGTAACGTTCTGGCCAGCATCGGTTTTAAAGAAGTACGGGCCAATTATTCCACCAGCCCATAAAGCAAACAGTCAGTTTTTGTGGATGTTACGATGTATCATCACTCCAAATACGACAGTGCTGTTTATTGACGTATTCATTCGATGATTATGTTGTCCGTCAAATGGACGTAAACGTATTTCGACCTGAACCATGATTTTCGAAATAAATTTGCACTATTTGGAAGCTTTGTTCCAACGTTAGTCTAATCATGTTGAAATGCCAAACCAAACTAAAAATAAATCACTTGACAGCTGACAAAATGGCCGCCAGTTAAAATAGTGGTGACAACTTAAAATTCAATACCTCTTAAAAATGAAACCCTTTAGCCTCGTTTGCTAGGGCTTTAAGGTACTAGGATCTTGAGTCCTTCGGATCTTGTAGGCGATGTTAAGGAGACGTACACCTCTGTAGTTTGCGCAATTCAGAGGGTCTATCTGAAACTCAAGGTTTCATATAATCGCGTTGCCTACCAATTGAGATCATAAGCTAAGTATTACAATCCTAGTATAAAATAGAATCTGATTGATTTTGATTCACCCATGTAACCCTAAATTAAAACGTAATGGATTCAATCTATTACTCGAACTTATGCGTGGTGGGCCTAAATAAACAACAACGAATGCATAAACCTGAATCCACATTTGTAAGTGACATAAAATATGACAGACACCAAAAATACCATCCGATACATTTGCTGGAGTAACTACAATTTGTTTCGTCATTATTTGTCATACATTGTGTGTTTGCATTGAATCACACTACAACTGGCCTTAAGCGCATTTTTTTTATTTTACCCCATGAGCAATATTGATCAGCGGGTAAAACTAAACAACTCTGATATTCATGATCGTAATACAGATAACATCCAAGTTATTTAGCGATTGTTATCTGTTACAATTGTAATCATGTTTAAGTCCATGAAAAATAAAAATAATGCTAACTACCATATAGAGGTTATGGTAAAACCGACATTTCTGAATAAACGGCTAAGAAGTAAAACTAATTATTAAAATTAGCATTTATAATAAAACTGCGCAGCCAGCTTTTCCCAAAAAACTCGATTAACGATTTCTTTATTTGCTCCAAATTTAAAAAAAAACATATGAGAGGCTACAATCCGCTATGCGGATCGTTGAATACCCTATCCTATTCCATCTATAAATTAAAAATTCCCAAAAAATGGGCGTTGCCAAAGACTTCATATGGGCAAAATTTAACATACAAGATTGTCTGAATATATCGATTAGACACTTTATCAAAATTCCTTTTTGTTTGACCAAAATCGGCGTTTTTTTTAAAGTGGGCGTGGCCGTGGACAGATTTCAAAAATAATTATTCCTGTATATTTCATTATCCTAGTTCAACATTTTCGGACTGACCTAAATCATTTATCGCATTTATAAGAATGAGAGAAAATGAGAAGAAAGAAATATATCGTGCTTAGACACTTTTTCAAAATTACGGTTTGTCCGAATGTCTGTTCCATTATTTTCTGTCTAATTGTCTTTCAAATTCAGTACTTAGAGTGCTTAAAATCTAAATTTTAAAATTTGTCCAAGTACATAGTGCGGTTTATGTTCTAGGTCGATGTACACCTTTTCAAAGAGAAAAAATCGTGAGGGGTCAAATCAGTGGCTCGTGGGGGCCAGTCGATATCACCCCTTTTTGACATTATTTGGCTGGGAAAATTGCCAAATAATAACCACATATTCTGTAGGTCTAATTGATACAATTCGCACACAAAAACTTTTTCCAGCATGTCCCGACAGCATTGGCTATGGTATCCTCAAAGAAATATGACCCAATGACACCGCCGACCAAAATGGCGCACCATACAGTTACTTTATGAAGTCATAATGCTCTTTGTTGTTTCAATCGACGGTTTTCGGTGCCCAAATACCTGCTATTCTATTTATTAACAAAGCCAGCCAAGTCGAAATGTGCGTCGACGCTTACATTGTATTTTGTGCCAAAAATACGGTTTGCTATAGTGAGCTGTTTTAATAACATCAACACGTTGTTGCTACGTTAGATGTTCGACTCATCTTATATATCATGACCTCAGGCCTCAGTCAAATAAGAATAAGAACTTTAGGAAAATATTTTTTCAATGACCTCACGGATCTACCCGAAATCCCTCTCTTTAATCTTTTCAAGTTTGCAATACCATCTGGATGGCTAGAAAGGGACGAACAACAATGGACAGTAATGGGAAAAATTAAGGCACAAACATACCTACCAACCTAACCTAACCTAACCTAACCTAGATGTTCAATAATAAAGTGTTATCGACCACTTTCTACGGTGCAGGGAAATAACTTCACGGGCAATAACTTCACATGGTAAATAATTTCTCTTAACATTTTATGACAATTTCATAACCGTCATAAGTCGTCGGTCGTTATTGCACTTTGTAAAAGCGAAAAAGCACCGAATTTACAGTGAAATAAGGCCGAACATTGCTTGTGAAATAATGCCGAATTCAGTGATAGGGGGTGTTCAGACTTTCCACACATCCAAGTGCTTGGACGATCACTGTTAGATTAGGTTTGCTTGCGAGGTTGCATGTACGCAACGCCCCTGATTGGGCTCACTTCGCACGCAACCCAAATCCAACACTGAACCCAAGCAGGGGGGTTGCAGGGTGGGAACATGCCCCCCCCATAAGCATTTAATGTTTGCAAACAACCAAATCGCGAGATTTTCAGTTTTATTTTCTCAATGTTAATGTTAATGAAATTATACAAAAACCTTCTAAATAACTCCATTTCATTTTTGCTCTCCAGTTATAATAGACAAATTCTTTAATATTTTGTGGGAAATAACTTCACAAAATTTATTTAAGTTATTTCCTTGCACCACTTTCTACCACTGTCAAATGCCAACTGACAAACTTCATTCACACTAAAATGACAACTAAATATAATTGACCTGGAACATAAAATACACCCTGAATTTACGTTGTGCACCCAGCAAGCTTCAATTCTTTACTTCTATTGTCGTTGTTGCAAAGTCTAATTAAATGTTTTCCTGTCCTTGGTAGTTTTTTAGTTTTATCTACTTCCTTCACGATTTTAAGAACAGCAAGTTTTCTCGTTTTGTGTATAAAAGGAACAGAACGGGTCATAATACGCTTCCTTGAAGTACGCCTGATTTAACATGTTCTTATTGTTTCATTCTAAATGATCGCTTCATTATAAAACGATCTGGAATATATGAATATTGTTTTGGTAGATATTTTTGCAGCATATGTATTAAGCCCTTGTGACATATTTATCAAAAGCCTGTGTTATACTACGTTTCCACCCAACCGAAACTCGACATTTCGTAATGTTTGATTTGACTTAACTCGGTTGGACGTCATTTGAAAAAGCATTTCAGCGGAATGCCGAATTTCAGAATTGTGTGGCGGAATGCTTCGCATTTCGGCTGAAATCACGAATTTCGCTGAAATGACGCATTTCGACTCGGTGGAAACGTACTATTACATCAAGAAAGGTGGTAGATGGTACTTTTGTCTGCTCTTAGACTCTTTCTATTTTATCAGTTATTCGGTCTACCTTAGATATTATGGAATACCTATTTATAAACCCAAATTGATAGTTTGGTATCAATGTTTTTTTCTTCAACGATCGGATTTAGATGTTTTAGAAGATTTATTTTATAATTTTTATTTATTATTTTTTTATAAAAGTTTAGACAGTTTTGACTGAAAGGAAATCACACGGTATGAAGAACCATAATTACTTCTGCGTCTTTCAACGTTCTTGGGAAATAACTAAGGCTGAAGCTAAATTCATTATACCTGTGCTCTTTTTTATACCTTTATTAGAAAGTCTGTTCAGCATTTCTCCTGTAATTAGATAAAATTTCGGAGTTTTTTTTTTGAGTTGATCTTTATTTTATCTTTTACATCTTTTTTATTAAATTTCCATTATGTTTATTATTTTTTAACTTCCTCTTACAAAGAGAAAGATATTGTTTTCGTGAAAATTTTCGACCTCGAGATTTTGATTGATTCTAACATTACGATGATAGCGGAGCCTAAAAAAGTGGTTTTTGGAATTCCGTCCGTCGGTCCGTCGGTCCGTCTGTCTGTGATGGTCTCCCCAGCCTAAACGGCTAGACCAATTTTCTTCAAACTTTGTATCCAAGCTTATTTTAGTCATAATTCTAGGCCATTTTTTTTGTTTGCTTTTAGCCATGTTAATAAGGGTACCTGCCATATAAAAATTACACATAACCTCAATTTTCTCGAAAACGGCTCTAACGATTTTGATTAAACTTTATATATACTATAACCATATTAGTTCCAACAACCCAGTTTTTTCGAGAAAATCCATATAACGGATTTTGTCATATAGGTCATATAAGGAAAATTGATAATTTCTCGCAAACTATTATGTCAAATTGAATGAAATTTAATATATACTACTATTACAGCTTGAAGCAATTCCGCATAATTAGTTTTAGCCCAACTATCACTAAACGGAATTTTAAGTTTTGGCCAATAACAAAAAATTATTATTATTCCCATAGACACCGATTCCTTCAAATTTCGTAGTAAACGTTCGTATAATCACATTTCAACATTATTCTTATCATTTTAAGCATTAATAATCAAAATGCGTACTATTTGATCTAACACCCAACTCGCTGTGAAAGAGAAAGTTGCGTACGACCCAGTCGTGCACCCACCACTCGTTTTATATAAATTACAAGATACATTAATTTACTTCCAGATAATGCCAAATGTTTTTTGAAATATATGTCAAAGTAAATAATTATGGCAACCCTACTGCCATACAAGTATATAGATGATTATTGTGTGTGCAATTTTATCCACATCCACTAGGGTACGTTAACCTTTTCGGTTGAGAATGGAAACTTGTCTTTATGCAGTATCCTTACTTCTGCATTCTCTTGAGTTGACTCAATTTGTTCTCACATCTCTTTGGGTAGTTGAAACTACCAACTATTTCACTCGATCGATTTGGAATGCGACTGCAAAAGATGTGAATTTTTCGTAAGCAGAATCTTCTTTTTAGTTTAAGATGCATGCAGATAAATAATATTTGAACAGAAAGCCAAACACAAAAATATAAACATTATTTTTCAACTAAACTCTGGATAGATTGGAATTCGTAATATCAGTTTATTAATTGTGTTCTGAACATGGTTATAAAGGGGGACAATAGTCTTGCAAACATTTAAATAGAATGTCAAAACGTAAGACAAGATTTACATGCTAATCGTTATGAAGTTCAGAAATCAGTAACGTTCAAACTACATAAAATATTGCTGCCATAAGTTCTTCAGTTAAAAATGAGCCAAATTAGTCAATTGCACACCATTCACAGGAATTGGGAAACTTTTAGTCCAATTTAAGCCCACGTTGCGAATTTTTCATAAAGATCAAACGCTACAGCCTCACAAGATCAAGTTAAATCAAGAGATGAATGCTTTTGATAATTTGAAGCGTCAATACTTCTCCGATTGGGCGCTGAAAACGTTTGAAGAAAATCATCATCCTCAGCGATGAAGCTAATTTTTGCAAAATTCATGAATTATTGCACAGCCACATACATGCTGTCCAAGAAATTCCATTGTATTCACAAAAAGTGACCGTCTGGTGTAGATTTCATGTGGAGGTGTTACACGGGTACTCATTCCGTAATTTTCAGAACGATAATCGTTGACGATAGTGAAGGTGACTTTCTGGGTACGTGCCGTGTAATTTGTATACATGCCCACGTACGCAACATAAAAATTACACGCTACGTACCTAACAAGTCTCCTATACTATCGTCAACGATAAGTAGAAGTTACGAAGTTTAATAATGTTTTCAGATTTTTGGGGCCCCAAAGGATGTACTGAATTTAATAGATTCTGTTTAAAGACGAGCAATCCACCTTATGGGCGATTGTTTCTTCCATCAAATTTGCCAACAATGTTTATGTATATGTTCAGCAACTTCATGACATGATGGTTTTTCAAATTTTTCGCTGGTAGTACTGTACCTTATACATATCATCTTAAATGTAGTCTACGTTGACCTTAAGGTTGAAGATCTGATGTAGGGCAAGAATTGGTTAGCTCGTCTTTGAATGGAGGCCAACCTTTGTTCATGTATTCGGTCTGAAGCATGGACCTAGCACATCAATTGCCATTATTCTTCGACATTAGATGCTGGAGGTATGATGTGAATCGAGAGGTTAAGGGATACGAGTTGCGCGAAGGCCTTGGTGGTCTCTTGCGATTGCAGTTTTTCGACATTAAATTTTTTCACAGTATTTGCCCCTCGGAATGTTCGGACATCCAAAATACTGGATGCATGCCTCTTGTCTATCACAATGTGATCAATTTGGTTGACTGTTCGTTGATCTCGAGACCGCCATGTCCCCTTATGGATATCGAGGTGAGGAAACCGTGTGCTAGCTATAGTGGCAATTCTTTCCGTAGCGAAGTCGATTGTCCTAAGTCCGTTACCAGACGTGTTGTCGTGTAGGCTATATTTTCCGAAAATACTGCTAAAGATGTCTTTTCTTCCTACCTTTGCGTTAAAATCTCCCAGCACGATTTTAACATCCGTCGGAGCGTGAGCACATATAAGGCTTATGTTGGCGAATTTAGCCTTGGTGCGGATTGTTACAATGCGTTGGCGAATGTTTTGGAAACATAAGACTTTTTGCCTAAGTCTGGCTATCACAATAACACGGTCCATAGTAGATGTCACAGTTTTTCATCCTCTTTTTGCCGGCCCTTCCATCGTATTTCCTGTATGGCAGTAATGTCTGGCTTTGTAGCATTTTAGGGCTTCCGCTAGTTGTTCGCCTCTCTTGTTTAATGTTCTCACATTCCAGGTGCAGATACGAACGTCGTTGTCCTTTTTTCATTTAGCAGGGTCGTCAACAATAATATCAGTCCTTTCCAAGGCTATTGGTTGCTCCGTAACATTTTTTTTTGATGTGTGGGTAGTTAACCCAAAGCACAAACCATCAGTATCCACTACGGGATTGAGTGCTGCCGTGGACCTCTCCGTTCATCCGCCACCATCTCTCTCAAAGGGGCTGACTTACCCTTGAGATTCCTATGTAACATGTTGTCTGAATATGTCGAAGAATCTCATCTAGGTTCGCCTGGGACAGGCAGGGTAGATATTCATTCCGTGCCATTCTGAGCAAAGTGATTGTAGTGTTTCTGTTTTTCGTCTTCTTATCAACACTTGCACTTATCGTTTAGCAAGTCAAACCCGGTTGGATTAGACCAGTACCCGATGGTTACCAATTGGAGGTAAAAATAAGCACATTTGATGTGTAGGCAGAGTTATAACCACTGGGAATTGCTAAGTTAAAGCCAATCAGAGTCTACCCTCGTTCTACAACACCCAACCATACATGTGCAACTATCGTTTTTTCTTATCGTTGAGATATGACAACAAATTTCCAGTTGACTTGTCGATACAAAAGCCATACAGTCGGTCTATGAGTAGTTTTCATGATTCAAGAAATGTCATAACTGTAAGCTAAGGCCATAAAGTCGGTCTATGAGTAGTTTTCATGATTCAAGAAATTTAATAACTGTAAGCTACGGGCTCAGTGGCGCGATGGTTAGTACGATGAACTGGAATTACTAAGCGTGGGGTCTCTGGTTCAAATCCCGAAAGTGGCAACACCTAAAATTCGTCACCGCTTCACCTCCAAAAGTCTGACAAACACACAATAGTAACACTGCCCTAAGAAGCTTCTTAAATTTGCCGTTCGGATTCGGCATTAAACAGGAGGTCCTCTTCTTTGTGGAAAGATTAATAACTTCGCACAAATGAAGGAAGAAGCTAGTTTTGAGGCTGTGTCGATGGACCGTTAATGCCAGAAATTTATTTTTTTCATTTGTTTATGTCTAGATCGAATAAAACTCTTGCAGATAAGTTCGAACGTGTATTTGTCTCCAAGAATGACTCAGGCAGAGTGGAATTAGCTTCAAATTGTGCAGCAACGAGATTTGCTTTGTCTAAAGAGCTGGAAACGGGAGTTTTATTATAAAAAGGACGTCTGTATAGTTTTAAAATGTATAATGTCTCCTTATAATAATGTCGCCTTTAATAGAGACCGCTATTTGTCGTGGGTGCTATATTGATCATTAAAACCACCCTAACACGTGATGCCCTATCAGTTTATTGCTGCGTACAAATAAATGCAACCACAAGTTTCCTAAGGTGACCTTACAACGTACAAATAAACAGTTGGTCACACTCGATATTATAAACTTTCGCCTTGCATACCTAGAGACCTACCTAGGTGGCGATGCTCACGTAAAAGTGACAATGATTCTTCGATCTCTCTAGACATAAAACAATTTGAGGTCAGTATTTTAATTTTTTTTTATTTGTTTTTCTTTATCGTCAACAAAGATTCCCACTATTTTTTATTTGGGAATTTCCATCTTCAAGTACACTGCGTCATTAACCGAGTCGCTCATCCAAATTCTGCCAACTTCTAGACAGAATCTGCTTCCTGTGGCTCTCTTGTTTACCAACATTTTTTGGCACGAGTGACTAATTACACCCACCGTTCAGTGCGAAAACCCCTTCTCAAAACACACACAAACCCACAATTAGCTACTCTAAAGTGGATCCGAAAAGTAAAGACTTTGGGGAAAACCCAGAGTCCCACAAACAGCGATAATATAACTGAGAACAACTCAAAACGAGAATCTGCGAAGACCGTCTGTGATGACTAAATACGTCAGTCTGAGCGTAGAACTCAACCACAGCAGTCTACACATTAAACGGTGATTCGATGCGATCGGATATTCATCGCATAACCAGCAAACATCACTCGTTCTACAGCCGCGCACATCTCACCATCTCACATGAGTTCAAGTTCTTCGGCTTGAACCTCGATTAAAGCAAAAAAATAAAAAAAAAACCGAAAACCAAAATAAATAAAAATAAAACCCAAACTCGTCCGAGAATCAGAAAGTTATCGAGATTAAACAGTGACGAACGCGCTTCTTCAACCGCGTCGAAAACCGAATCTTCATTTGTTCATAATGTTGCCTAAACTCGGTGAGATCAGCGCATGCCTAACAAATTATAGATTTTTTATTATTTTGTTTCACTTGTTTATTAGTTTTTGTTGTTGTCGCGTTTGTATTGTGTCAGGCAAAGGCACAAGATACAACCCCAGGACGATTGGCGTCTGCTACAAAGTATGACTACCGCAGAGCGAGGACCGGTTCGAATAGTACTAGCACCAGCACTACTCATCAACCATCAACATCTAGCATGCCGACACCGATCGAGGAGCATAAGGATTTGTGGGAAGAGATCAAACCATATACTATTGACAATAAGGACTATTTCGACTGGAGGCTAATAGAGGTGAGTAGCGAATACTAGCGTGGGTTGCATTTTCGGAAATTCCCCATGGCTTATGTCGACTGAGGAGTGTTTTGAAAGTGTGATTTATTTTCAACATAAAAATGCAAACAAAAATTATTTACAAAGTCAAATCGAAATAGTAAACAAAAGATAACATTTGACATGCAGGTTTACGGTCCAGTAATGTCATTATGTACGCGATGTGTTGTTATGACGGAACAAACAAATTGAGTGAACATTCCCAATAGGTGTTGAAGAGAATAAATGGTTTTGACTTGATGAGGTTGAGTGCTTGTTTTTGGGTAACAAAAAAAACGATGAATATTCCAAATACGTTGAAAATTTTAGTCTTCGATTGGTGTCGACTACACACTATAAAAATGTGTTATTCATATTTTTTTCTGTTTTTTTACGAACGATATCAATTTTTTTCTTTATCGACTTGATCACGGATATGAACTTCTTATGAAATATCAATTTAAGTGAAGTTCTCCCATTCCGCTTATAGGGAACTCAAAGCCTAAACTTATTTTTTAAATCTTTAATTCAATTGCATGCACTGTTATCTGCCCATACTTTAAATTTGTTGACACGGCACTGACATAATACAGGTACGAACTTGTTTTTTAAAATTTATATGAGAGTGTACAAGAATGTCAAAACGACTTTTTCACAATTCAGGCTTTTTAATTACCAGCGACTTCTTTGTCCCTCCTTATCGTAAAAGATACAATATATTTTAAAACTTGGTGATTGAATGTAATAACGTCGGTATTGTTAATGAACTTTATACATACAGACCAAAAAAGATAAATTTTAACAAACAAAATAAGCAAAGAAATTCAATCATTCGATGTTGATGTTGTTTGGTTAACTCTATGTGGCTGCATTGTGATATCACGCGAATCTTGATGGTTTTCCTTATCTTTTAATTAAAATTCGTCCGGATTATAAAACAAAAGAGAGCTTTTACTATCGTTTGTACAAACCCCCAAAACCAAGACCCAGCCTAATTTGTGGGCACTTCCTTCACACGCCAGTCACAATTCGCTCCCACGGTTAAGGTTGCGTTAACCAGAACTGCATATTCGGTAGGATTGTCAAAAGCACCCGATGCCAGTGATTGGTTCACGGAGATTTTGAGATATGAAGGTTTAAGTATACACTTCATTTTCTTTAAGAGGGACTACTAGGTACAGAATTGCCTATTTCTTCTTTTCGACCATACAATGGTGATGTATGATTGTCTATAAGACACATATCGTAGCCCTGATGTGCTGTCTATCAATTCACAGTACGAGTACTGTGGAAAAACATGTTAAGGCTATTCATATCTTAACCTCTTGAGTGCACGCAAATTATAAAAAAAAAAACAAATCAAGCGGGACCAATTTCTTAGATCTATTCAAATCTAATTTTTGAAAATCTGCTTGGTTACCTGTCGTCTGTTCCCTCTGTTCTTTCTAAGAATATATCTGCTGATAGCATGCTGCGCCATAACAATAAGTTTGCATGTAGCGATAGAAATAACAAGACTGGTATTGAAGTAGCATATCTGGGGAGCTCTTCACCCTTACGATTCCTTGAAATGTCCCTCCATCATGGCTTTTAGGCATAGGTAAACGTTAAACTGCTCTGATATCCTTTGAAGAGATGATTGACGGCCTAGATCTACATCTGAGTTTGATGAGACCGATTCCAGTGATTTGACAGACGCTATCTGCATTCCCGACCAAATGCTAATATCCTTGGCAGACAATTTCCTTTCAGATAAGCAAAGACCCCTTTTATAGTCATGACATCCATCATGAACACCACGAACACTTATGCCCAGTTTCACAGTGAGAGCTTAAGCTTCACATGGAGCTTAACCTACGGTTTACCACAACTTTGTGTTTCACAGTGCCGGCTTAAGAGGTAACCACACTTAAGTGATGATAAAACTTAAGCCCCCGATTTTGGTGGCTTAAGTGTTGGCTTAACTTCTGTCAGAGCAACATTTTTTGGAATGTTGGATGTAGTAAGTCTCAAAATTTACATCCTCCATGTGTGATGTCCGAACTAAATTCGGGGAGCATCTGTGTCATATTCGCAGAATATTCCCGTTTGGTGCATAGTTGTAGGCTCATAACTAATATATTACTTACGAACCTTTCACAATTACTTGTTGTGAAACCCTGAAAACTTAAGTCCAAACATAAGATCTGCTTCTTGCTTAGCTAAGCAAAAACTTAAGCTGTACCCACTCCGTCAGTCGTTTTCTACTATCTCATTGGTTTTCCCAAAATGATCTCTAAACGATAGTGATTACTTACTTCTCTACATGTTGACGTAAGTTTGAAAACGTTTTACAACGTAGGAGGCTCCCTACATTTTTTGCCGTCATTACCGTAAGTCGAAATGACGTTAATCGAAGCGCGTCGTACATCGAGGTATAACTGCACTTGAGTGTCCGGAAGTGCCTCCAGTGCCTCCAGTTGCGCACTTTAAGTTGATTGAATTGAATCTTATGTCTTCGAAATATAAGACATTGCCTTAGTCGGGCACTTATAACAAATCTGCATCCTTTCTCTGTTTTTTCTCACTCCACAACACGTTCCGTAATAGATAGTTCTTCATCCTCTTTTTGCCCGGCCCATCCCATCGTATTTCCTGGATGGCAGTTGGCCTTCCGCTTATTGTTCACCTACACCTCTCCAATTTAATGTTCTCACATTCCAGGGGCTGAATTCCGCAAAGGTGAGTTTTGCTGTGTACACGAAAAAATGTCTACATTGCGTTGTTCCGATTCCGCAAGCGAGCAAGTGATTTTTTTACACAAACAAAATTATCCACTCTCTTTTCGTCTGTGAATTAAGACAGCGTGAAAAAAGAGGGAGAACCAAAAATATTATTCACTACGGTGTGAATTCCGGTCACTCGTCTGATTAAAATTATTCATTTAGGACACTCAAACTCAAAGCATGTCGTGGAATCGGTATAGTGACTGTGAGCTTGCGGAATTCGGCCTCAGGTGCAGATACGAACGGCGTTGCCATTTTTCGTTTAGCATGGTCGTCAACAATAAAATCAATCCTTTCTGAGGCTCTTGGTTGCTTCGTAACAGGAGTTTTTCATCCGTGGGTGGGTAGTTGACCAAAATGGCAACCCCCAACCTAAAGGGCCAGTTTCATTTATTGGATACCCCTAGGTCACGGGGCTATCAGTATCTTCTATGGGATTCAGCGCTGCCGTTGGCCACCATCTCTCTTCAAGGGGCCTGACTTACCCTTGAGATTCCTAAATGACCTGTTGTCTGAATATGTCGAATCAGCTCATCGAGGTTATTCACTTTGTCAATTCTAACTGAAACTGTAGAGTTGATACGCTGCCGCCTGAATGAAACAGCAATTTTTATAGCAAAACCCACCCTAACAACATTGGCAGAAACAGAAAATTAAGAACAATTCCCAACGTTGACATTAAATTTATTGTTGCTGTGTCAATAGCTCTGTTCTTGTACAAACAATTTTTACTGATTTTACTAATTTTTACTTAAAACCGTTTCTGTACCCTATTTTCCAATGCAAACAACTTTCTGCAGCATAAATCAATAAGAATAAGTAAAAATTATTCTGTACGGGAGCAGGCCATACATGATTCAAGGATAAGAGCTGTCAGTATCAAATAGCATTTTATTAAAAAAATCATTTTCATTTGTTTGTTCTGTGCTCTAAACAGTATAAGGGTAGAATATGAACTAACATCTCACACTATTGGTAGTTGCAAGGATTTTTTTAATCAGCTCCTGCTAAGCCTTCTGTAAAGCTTAATAGGCGAACATTTTTAAAGCTTCAGCCCACTTTTATGGTTCGGTGGTGAAATTTAAATGAATTATTTACAAATTTATTATTTAGAAAAAAGTGCTGCAACTCTAAATGCCAAGGGTGACTTGCACCAATTGAGTTCTAAAAATATCCAGTGGGTTTCCTACCTCTCTTTCTTTCCCTCTTATCATCAAATGCACACACATTAAAGTACAAACGTATATAATCAATAAAAAGTTATTCATTACCCAATAAGGACATGTAAAATATTACAAAAAAATTAATGCAGTTGGGACAACGCTTTCGTCCAAGTAGGTCTAATCTGACCAAATTTTAAAATTTAAATTGTTGGTTTGGACACACCTTAACACTCATCATTATTGGTTCTGTTTTAAAAAAAATTTACATTTATTTTGCAAATTATTAATTCAAATGAATATTTAAGACCCAATGAACGTCTTTCCGGAAGTGAAATGAAAACACTTAACGTGCTTTGTTAAGAGGAAATCGCGTTGAGTTCAGTGTAAACAAATATTTGGAAATGATTTTATTTTCGAAACTCAATAAAAAAAAATGAAAGTTATTTATGGCATTTGGTGTCCTATTACTTGCACTGGCAGTTAATAATCTTGGACAAAATCAAAATATATGATCAGGCTGAAATCACCATATTTGGATTTATTCAAAACTGTGCTTTCATCAAAACAAAGTTCTAAATAATCCCCAAGCAGTCATCATATCGTTGGGTATAAATTATTCTTGAATCACTTTGAAGTGGTAGTGTTTATCTTCTTACGGTTTATTTTTTGTGGTTTAATTAAATTTGATATCTACACCAGAGTTTTGAAAAACTGGTTATAAAATTGACGTTGGAAGTTCATATAGAATTATTTTTTACACAAACTTGGTAATTGTTACATAATAACAATTACTTATGAATGAATGTAACAACCTATAACCTCACATGATAGATTAACCAGAGATGAGTCTACAAGACACAACAAAGTTCATTGACATCAGTTGATATTTCGTCATTCAATCGTATGACTGTACATTTCAACTATTTTTTTGTCATTGTCATTGGATATTTTTGAAACCTGTTTTTTTTTAATGTTTTATTATATCACAACTTGTTGGGACTTTTTTTTTTTTCTTTATTTTGAATTTAAATTTTGCAAAGTGACCACTATGCATTTGTCATTATCGTGAAAGTTCTTTTTACTTACTTACTTAAGTGGCGCTACAGTCCGGGATGAACCTGGGCCTCAACCAACATGCCTCTCCAATTAGCCCGGTCCTTAGCTAACTGCCTCTAGTTGCGCACTCCAAGTTGGTTGAGGTCGGTTTCTACTTGTGCGCGCCACTTAAGGCTAGGTCTTCCTCTGCTGCGTCCGACGTCTGGCTGGGAATCGAAGGCTCTGGAGTATTGGTGTCCATTCTTTCTTCGTGTCCTAGCCATCTTAAACGTCCAATGCGGAGTGTTTTGACTAGGGGTATGTCGCTGTACATCTCGTATAGTTCGTGGTTGAATCTTCGTCTCCATAGCCCGTCAACGCAAACGGGACCGAAGATTTTCCGAAGAATTTTTCGCTCGAATCGACAAAGGATTTCTTCATCCGCTTTTGATACGGTCCATGCTTCAGCGCCGTAGAGCAGGTCTGGGATGATCAGGGTCGTATATAGGATCTCCTTAGTAGTTCAAGTGAGGGCTTTAAAACTGAATTGCCTTCTTAACCCGAAGAAACAGCAAGAGTAATTCTTCGTTTGATTTCTGACGAGATGTTGTTGTCAGAGTTAATAGCGGAGCCGATGTAGACAAAGTCCCGTACTACCTCAAAGTTATATCTGTCAATGGTGACGTTCTGTCCAATTCGTCGATGTTGTGTATCCTTTCGTGTTGACAGCATATACTTAGTCTTACCCTCATTTACTGCTAAACCCATTTTTGCCTTCCTTCTCTATACTAGCAAACGTGGCTATGACATTACGTTGAGTCCTACCAATGATGTCAATATCGTCGGCGTATGCTAGTAGTTGCACCGATTTTTGGAAAATTGTGCCTCTGGTGTTGGCTCGGGAGTTTTGCACAATCCTCTCAAGAATCAAATTGAAGAAGTCACATGACAGCGCATCGCCTTGCCTAAGTTCTTTTTAGCTAGCAATAATTGAAGCTGCAGTTTCCATCACCAAACTATTGTTTATGGGGACTTTAAAGGCGATGTGGCATCACATTTTGCTTAAAATCTTCTTAAATAGCCCTACACTAAAGAATGAACCTAGGCCCAAACCAATATGCCTCTCAAATTACCAATTCCTTATCGAACTGCCTCCAGTTGCACCCTTGAAGTCAGTTTCTACTTGTGCTTGTGTTCATCCTCTACTACGTCCTTTGGCTCTACATGTCCTAGCCATCTAAAACGCTCAATGCGGAGTTTTTATACCATATCCCATAGGGGTATATTAGTTTTCTAACATAGTTTGTAACAAAGAGAAATAATTTACCTTAAAGTATATGGATCGACTCAGAATCGATAGCTGAGTCTATTTAACCATGTCTGTCGGTCCGTACGTCACCAGTTTTTGGGCCTTAAATTTTAAGCTGGAACGATGAAATTGGGTACAAGTTTGTTGCTTCCAGCAGAACAAGTGTAAACATTTTTGAAATCCGGCCATTTTGACCAAAGCATCTATATTTTGTCAATTTTTGCCACGCCCACATTTTGGGGCGTTTTCATACAAAAACTATTTGTATACCCTACGCCATAGCATACGCAGAGGAAAAACGTTTTGTTTTGTCGAACAATACAAGATTTTGATAAAATGTCTGAACAATATGATGTGCCAACGTCATTTTCTATATTTCATCGTTATAAAGCCCACATTTTGGGGATATTAATTTTAAGGGTGGGATGGAATAGCGTATTAAGCGATTGTAGCATTCTCATACGTTTAAAACTATGTTGGTCTATGTTGCTGGACAGCTAGTGTGGTTCGTGGTTGAATCTTCGTATCCATGGCCTGTCAACACAAACGGAACCGAAGATTTTTCGAAAATCATTGGTTGCGCTTCCATCACTATACTAGCAAACGTAACTGTGACATTACGCTGAGTCTGTCCAATATATTCACTCGTAGCTGAACAGATTTATGTGCTTCTGGTTGAAAGTCGGGATGATGTACAATTCTCTCAAGAATGATGTTAGGTTAGGTTAGAGTGGTGCCAACGATACGCTATCACACTTAGACTAGTTTTTGGTCCATTGTGATACCACGTGGATGTTGTCCATTCTCTTTGTTACCTGTATGAAAAATCTGAGCTATTACTGAAACGGATGAGTCTTCTCCCTTCCGTGTTTGTGAAATCGCTGAGATATTGAATGAAGTAAGCTCCAAAATGAAGCTTCCTTTTGTTTGATAGGGCCAGACAGTTACAAAGAAGATGAAGTATAGTTTCTTCTTCCTCTTCGTCCATGAACCAACTGCAGACATCGTTTGAATGAAGGCCTAGCCTTTTAGCGTGCCTGCCTATTAGGCATAGTGTCTAGTACTGACACCTATGGTGGCGCTTATATATGTTCTAACAAGCGAGATCAGACACTTGGATATTCTTAAATCCAGCTTTGACCAGATTTGTTTGGTTGTTTGGCAAGTTGTGCCAAGATTTCATTTGAGATTTGATTTGCTGTTAGCATGCTGCGCTAGAAGGCTATCTTCCTATCGCTATATACGATAGCCTTCTAGCGCAGCATGCTAACAGCAAATCAAATCTCAGGTGCACCCGTTTCGGGTATGAATTTTAATTTAGTTACATGTCTAGGCGAGTTCATCAGCCTTACAGTTCCCTGAAGTGTCACTATGCCCAGACACCTAGCATAAGTGAATATTAAACTGCTCCAACTGAGCGGCAGTCTTGGCAGTTGAGACTGATTCTAGGGATTTGATGACCACTTGGCTGTCCGAGAAAATGATAATATCCTTGGCAGATATAGCATTCTCTCTCAGACAAGATAAAAGGCTCCTTTGTTCCGCCTTGAAAGAATGGCGTTAAAGAAGTTACTTTCGAATCCATACTGGTGCTCAGAGTTTAGATTGCCTACTATCTCCTGAGCAGTCTACCTTAATCTCTTGCTTGTGCGAAATCCTAATCCGAATTGTCGCCTTTGCTCACTGAGCTGTCACAGTTTTTCATTTATCTTTTGCCCGGCATCCCATCGTTTATCCTGGATGGCAGTAATATCTGCTCTGTACCAGCCTAGGGCTTTCCCTAATCGTTTTGCTGCGTTTTTTCTGTTATCGTGTTCTTATTTTTTTTAACATTCCAGATGCATATACCAACGTCGGTCGCTGTCCTTTTTTGAATGATCATTCCTTTCCGAGGCTTTGCTTCGTTAGACTTAAAAGCCAACTTGTTTCCTATTGTACTACAACACTTTTCTTATTTATTTATTTATTTGATTTTAGAAAGTTTTCACCAAGTCCGACACCAATACCGTTATATCGCCATTTTCGGTAAAATTAGTTCTCGCTCTTTTAGCTGAGGGTGCTGTGAAAAATTCCGACACCGAACGAGAATTGTTAAATATTTTTGAAAGGAATGGACTATCAACTCCATTGCGGGATTATTACAATGAAATGTTGAACGCTTTTATGGTAAGCTTGGGTGTTTTTTTAAACATGTATCCACAGATATTTTGATGCAACTATTTCTTTACCAGGTACCAAGCGACAAGTATACCCTCAATATTGGCACAAAAATGTATGTCAGTGATGGACTACAAGTGAATCCAAATTACAAGAGCATTCTGAAAAATAGCTTCTATACAGATATTCAATCGTTGGATTTTTCGATAGCTGATGAATCAGCCGATATTATCAATAGATGGTGCAGTAACGTGACAGATGGCCACTTGAGAGATTTAGTTAATAGTGGTATTTATGAATTAACACGGTATCTGGTTAATCTCTTATGAATACTTTTTTATTTTGCCTTTTTAAGAGAATCTTCGAAACTCGGTTATCCTGTTGATAAATGCAATTTATTTTGATGGAAAGTGGCGAACACCATTTGATCAAACCTTTGAGAGTGTGTTCTTTAGACAACCGACTGAACAAATTCGGGCTGAATACATAACCGTTGAGGACAAATTCTATATATTCCATTCGAAAATATGGGGTGCTAAGATTTTGAGAATGCCATATAAGGTGAGTTTATAGTTCAAGTGTTAATTCTTAATTCTGTTAATTTTAAATTCTTAACTGGCGCTCATGCTAAGAACTAACATTTCGACCACTGAGATTTTTTTTAACATAAGTTTCTCTTTAAACTCTTTCACAGGGTAACAACTTCTCAATGACTGTTATTTTACCTGACGCAAAAGCTGGAATCCAGTCGCTCGAAAGAGATATGCAAGGTGATATGCTAAGACGTAATCAGTGGCTGATGACAGAACAAAAGGTCAAAGTGACAATGCCACAGTTTAAATTCGATTTTAAAATTCAAATGAAGGAGTACTTAAAAGAGGTAAGAGTGTCTAGATATATTGGAATACAAAAAATTCCAGACTGACGTAAAATTTGTCATTACAGATGGGAATACGTGAACTTTTTGATGATTTCACAGGTCTTCGTAACATTTTACAAGGTTCATCATTGACTAAACAATTAAAAGTCACCGATCTAATTCAAAAGGCCGGAATTGAGGTTAATAAAGAAGGGACATCAGCATATGCAGCAACTGGTAAGTAACAAACTTAATATGTACTACGTTTCCATGGCTGAATTTATAAAACGTAATATCGAAAAATTATCGTTTTAAATTGGCAAGAATAAGTTATGGACTGGGAAGTTATATGAAAACTTTCAGAGAGTCATAAATGGCATAATTTTTAAGAAAAATCTCTTTTGGTTTTCGATTCATAAAAACCATGTTCTCAAATGCCTTCGATAAGCATTCGAGAACTGTCAACCTGGCATTTTCAATTGGTAAAACATATATCATAAGCGATTTTTGTTCTTCTTAAATTAAATTCAAGAGCGTGTTCCCTTCTGAGAATTGTCAGAATTTAAGACAATTTCGATTTTAAAAAAAAAGGATGCCATCAGAAGTATCCGAGAACTGTCAAAACGTACATTCAGACAGATCTTAGAAGGGATTCATGTCTGTTACAAATATTGTAATTTATTGTAATGATAGGAATTTGCCAGCCGATCACAGCGCCTTATGGTGGACTCCTGATTTTTTAATAAAGTTGTCGACTTGTGTGTGTTTTAACGTGTTAGTTACATTTTACTCGATACTTTTCCAAGCCCCAATGGAAGCATTCTTAATCACGCCAGTCATCGAGAAACGTAGTACCAAAATAAAGACCTTTTCATAATATTTTGTTTTCTTATTACAGATGTTGAAATTGTGAACAAGTTTGGCGGCGATGCTATTGAGGAGTTCAACGTTAATCGGCCATTTGTCTTCCTGATCACCGAAGAAACAACGAGTAATATTTTATTTGCTGGCAAAGTACTTGATCCCACAGTATAATGCTGAGCATACATAACACCAACTCGTATTATTTAATTTTTTTATTATGTACGTGTATTGATATTATTCAAACAAATATTACATACCCTTAACTGTGTCTTCTTACTTTTACAATAATGGTAATGTGCATATGCAAATAATGGAGAAGAAATGTAAGAATTCCAGTGAAGCTACTATTCACAATATAACCTAACTTATAACGAAAAATAATTTAAAACATATGAGAAGGCTACAATTCACTGTGCGGATCGTTGAATACCCTTTCCCATCCCATCCTTTAAACAAATGTCCCCAAAACGTAGGCGTGCGGCTAAAAACTTAATAGTGATGAAATATAGAAAATGACAATGTCACCACATCTTGTTCAGACAGTTTATCTAAATTTGTTATGGTTCGACAAAAACAATTGTATGGCATATGCTATGGAAATATGGAATATGATATACAAATAGTTTTTTTTTTAAGAAAAACGCAACCAAAAATTAGGCGTGGTTATAAAATGTATAGACGAAATGTTCAAATTAATATTACCAAAGTATTTTTATCAAAAGTTTTTCTGAAAATGGGAGTTGGAAACAACTTTATACAGATGAGATATAGATATTGGGTATGACTCTAAGTATCTTGTTCCGACACTTTTTCAAAATTCTTTACGGTTTGACAAAAAAGCACTTTTTTTCTAATAAGTGACAGTGGATGGATTTTAAAAATGTTAAAGCTTGTATTAGAGGGCATGGACAAGCTCTTTGTCCATATAATTTTAGAACGGACTTATAAATCTCCATGCCTATTGCATATACATACTATGGGATAGGGTACAAGAATATATTTTTTTTTTAGACAAACACACACAAAAAGTGAGCGGGGGTTAAAATGATCTATAGACGAAATGGTAATGCTCGTTTAGCGAACCATTCTCATCAAAACTTTTTTTTTCGAATATGATTAAATTTTTACAGAAAATCGCTTTTTTGAGAACTTTGTGTATACCAAGCATAGGTAATCACATTTTCTTGCTCCAGGCACTTTTTTTTTTAAATTTCTTATGGTTTAATCAAAGTGGCAGTGGCCGGATTTTTAAAATTTGTACACTTCCATATAACAAATCTTAGACCCAAAAATCGGTGACATACAGACGGACGAACGGACAGGCAGTAAGACATGGTTAAATCGACTCAGCTAGCGATTCTGAGTAGTCGATCCAAACATTTACCACCGTATTAATAAACGCTGATTTGCTAATCAATATGGCTAACTTGACAGTTTTCCCCATAAGAAATACCTATTCACGCAAATGTCAAAAGTTAGTCACTGATTAGCTAATCAGCGTTTAGTAATAATGGGGTTAACATATCGAATTTCTATGTCAAAGATAATAATATACATCTATGGGATATGGTACACAAATGGATTACAAATAAAAGTCGTAAACTTAAATTTGTCCGCAAATAGTAGCGAACAAGCAATTCGAGAATGGCCCTATAACTGCATGCGTAAATGATGTGTGGTTCAATCAGCTATTCGTCAAACGCCATACGGGATATCGTTGTAAACGTAAAAAATTCCTGCACAAAAAAGGCTCGTTCAATATTTATTTTTAATAAGAATTTTCCTGCCATTTTCATTTTGAAAATTTTCTTAGTTTCGTGCATTTGATTGTTTAATATAATAAGGTTAACAAACGCATTCGATGTTTGCCATCATATACTACCTACCTCACCATTTTTTGTGACCCTTCTGTATATTATTTAGAATTTAGATCGTGAGCAGAATATCGCGTTGCTTAATGGTTTCGCTAGATTTTATATTTTGAAAGATTTTTCTATGTGAGATAAAAAAGGCGCGACCAGGGCCCTCATTCCGTAAAGTGATTATCGTTTGACGATAACATTCCGACGGTACATCTTACATCACGTAAGATCAATAGTCGTCTTAGCTGTCGGCGATAGTACTTTATTTGCTTCACTTAAAAATATAATCCGCAAATCATAGACCATTATTGACCGATTTCTCATGAGGTCTCGACTATCGTCTGAGTGATATTCGTTTTCAAAGTTACGGAATGACCCCCCAGCATACTCAAAGAAAAATGGTTCGAGGTTATCGAAAGCCTTCTGGATCATCTAAAATAAAATCCCTAAACGATATTAGCTTCTGAAATTCAGACCCATAACCCCAGTGTCGATAAGCGATCGACAATCCAAACTTCTTAATAGTCGCTACTTATTTTTCACACTCAGGCGGCGTTGACAGAGTTTTGTCAACAGTTTTACCTAGATGAACGTCAAAAAAATCCCTAGAAATCCCCTAAATAGTCCGTATTTGTCTGTTTATCATTTGATAAAACAAGCTCTCAAATGACACTGTAATATAAAGATCAAGAATCACTTTTTTTGTGTTCAATTATTGAGAGCAAAATCTTAAAACCAGAAATGAAAACAAATTTTAATGAACTGTCAAAATTGCTGTGATCTTGTACATTAATGGCAGCGCTCCGAAATTCAGATTACTAATGGGCCTGCGCACACGAGTATGCTTCAACCGTAGTCATTATGGTTACTTTCCAAACACACGGGAATATGTTCAACCGGTTGAATTTTGTGTTATATACTAAACTTTATATGTATGTGTAATTCGATTAACACCGAACTAGCCGCCGTATTTTTTTTAATACCACAACTGTCAGAAACGCATGCATGTGTTGGTTGATTCAACCTCTTCAACCACTTAATTTTGGGTGAAAAATTGCTCTCCAATGGGCCTGCGCACACGAGTATGCTTCAACCGTAGTCATTATGGTTACTTTCCAAACACACGGGAATATGTTCAACCGGTTGAATTTTGTGTAAAATAGCAAACTTTATATGTATGTGTAATTCGATTAACACCGAACTAGCCGCCGTATTTTTTTTTTAATATCACAACTGTCAGAAACGCATGCATGTGTTGGTAGATTCAACCTCTTCAACCACTTAATTTTGGGTGAAAAATTGCTCTCCAATGCCTCTCAAACTGTGCTCCCTCCTCACCCGTCCTACCAACAAACATGACGTTCAACCGGTTGAAGCATACTCGTGTGCGCAGGCCCAATGCCTCTCAAACTGTGCTCCCTCCTCCCCGGCCCACCAACAAACATGACGTTCAACCGGTTGAAGCATACTCGTGTGCGCAGGCCCAATGATAAGTATGGTATGGTGATTTATGCCTAAAAAACACGTGCAGAATTCTCCTTGCAGAACATACAGCTTTCACTGGGAGGAACCACCACAAAGACAAAAACTCAATTTAAGTACGAAAAAAACAAGCGTATCAAAAATGGAGGAGACATTTTTTCTCAATTCAAACAAAACATTTACTTTGCGGTGAAATTACTCACAATTGTCCCTATTATGAATCACATGACGTTAACCTTTAAAAATACAAAATAAAGACATATCCAAAGACATCAAATAAAAATCACCAAATACCACCACAGTTAGCTGAATATGTTATGACAGGACAGGAGCCACTGCACTGCATGTATGTCAAACAAAAATTTGCTCGTGTTTTCTTTTCGAATTGGTCAAAATTTGTATCTGAAATCTTTTCCAACAATATCGGAATTTTCTCACAGGAATTGGGTGCGTAAATGGTAAATCGTCGGGTCGATAGATGTTCCTCATTTTTTCATCAAGTTTTACTTAGAATATCTACTTTCTAATCATAATAACCTATAAGCTCAGTCTCTTCTAATTTATTATTTGTTAAACCATTTCCTCAGAATCCCTTTATAAGTTCTTTAAATTCATGTGCACATACGGCAAACCAATACTAAACTTTTTATTTGTGTTGACGCGTAATAGTGTACGATTAAAGACATGTATTTACTTAATAAAATGCACTTACGTCAAACCAATTCTGAATATATGATTCTGAATATATGTCGTATGATGGAAGTCTGTGGACACACGGCAAAACAATTGACGTGTGGAAAAGTTTGAAAAGCGCCTCTACATGTGAAAAAAAGAATATCCTAAGTGCTATAGAATTAAGGGAAATTTTCATTTATACAGGATTACCATAAGAAAACTGTGTTTAAGATGAATATCCAAACGCGTATTTCCAAACATTTTACTATAAGGCAATATACAAGTTGATATGGCATTTAATGGAATAAATAATGTACTTTTTAAATATATGAAATGCTAAGCGATTAAATTATCATTTTAATATAAAAATGTAATTTTAATTTGGCGCTTTTTTTTTCATACGAATAGCGCCACTTTTGCGACTAGTAGAGAAAAAAGGAATATTACAATGTATACCAAAATGCTAGCCTTCAGTCGTCAATACTAAACAAAAAAAGTGGGAATTGCATAGAAAATTTGACGTATATCCAAAAAATAGATAAAATATTTGGAGGGAACATACTCGCTGACATAAGACTGCATTCATAGTCCAAAAAGTGCAAACGTCAAACCAATTCTCAGCCGACGAAATGTTGTAAACTTTTGAAATGCTATTTTGACATTTAATCAGTCACTATCACACATCAAACGTTGGCGCTAAACTGAAAAAAATTATCGAGAACGGAATGAGAACAATAGGAACAAAATTCTATCAATAAATAAATTACTAAAATGAGATTGAATTTAGTGGGTTACCGCATTATTTAGTGGTGCAGTTTTAGGCTCGTTCATGAAACGTCGTCGTAAAATTACAATCTTTCGCACGTAATTTTATTACGACGTTGCATGAATACCCTTATTAATGGCGTTTTCCATTGGGAAAAAAATCAATTTTTTTTTATCTGAAGTCCGATTTTGACAGTTGTTGTGTTCCATTGGGCGAAAAAATTAATTTTTTTTTGATCAGAGATCAATTTTGAAAATCTGAATTTTTCGGCAGATTTACCAATACCAATACAAATGATAGCTGTAAGTTTGACAAGAGTGATTTTTATTTTGATTTTTTACTTCGGTTGTGATGTAATGGATATAGACACAGAAAAGAAAGTTATACTTGAACTATTAAATTGATTGAATGAATTAAATGAAGATATTTCTGTATTTTTTAAATGTTTATTATGTTTTTAATGTTGGCAGCTACACCGACGCTAACTTCACAGACACCAATACAATGACAAAAAAAATAAATCTGAATCGTGTTCCATTGACACTCAAAAAGATCAAAATCAAGATTTCCCAATGGAAAACGCCATAAAAATAATAAATACATACCAACCAAGAAAATAAATCTATTACAAAACAACTCCATCCTACCGCCCGCTAGATGTCACTAGCCCGCCTAACCGGCATGAAATTGTTCCGAATTCACCCTGAACACACCCATTCAGGGCATGTCAATTTTTTTCTATTCATACAAATTGCCTCGCAAACTAGTATGCGTGTGTAGGTGTATTTGTGCGTAAAAATCTCCATCGAATACAGAGGCAGGCAAAGTGAGTGAGATCTTTGTTTTGCCCAACACTTGTTCGAAATCCGGGAAATATTGCGTGAAAACTTTAGAAAAACCAAACGAAATTGTTGAAAATTTATCGCAAAATCTTAAGAAAATGATGGACTTTCGATTTCACTAAACGTTTCGGTGTTTTGTTCGTCTCTAAATCGTGAAAAAGTGCCGACAAAAATATACTGTGTGTGCCGAAAGTGTGTAGCCTCAAAAGAGAGCACAGCCTCGCCATGTTCCAGCAAACCCAAGCTGCACAAGGGCGGCGGTGTTTATTATTTTTCTCAACGATTCTAATAACAATTGTCTACATTTTTCAACAAATTCAAGTCTGCCACGGCCAGGGTAAGTTAATTTGTGTAAATTAGTTTTGGAGGGGGTGTGAGGGGGGAAATGTTTTATGTTATATGCTGCACTTTATAATTAGTTTGCATGTTTGCGGAAAAGGTTTAGAATTTTTTTTTTCTTACCCACCCCACCCCCAAAATGGAAATTTATACGAGAGTTTTCTCATATAGCACATATTATTCGTTCTTGTCGTCTACCCTGCCTTTCGCACCGCGCCGATAATTGCATGCTTCTGGAATGGAGTGTGTAGGTGCAGGCAAAAGTGATGGAACGGTCAGGGAAAAAGTTTTTCTTTTTTTTTTTAGTTTTGGCCCCGCTCGGCGGTAATGTTTCGCCACTGAGACTGGTGACCAGTGACGACGGCACCGACAATGATGTGATGACCCGTTCCATTCTATGTTGAGGCTAATCCTATTTTTTTTTTGCTTAATGAATTAATATTTGTTCGGCGTTTTGAGTTGTTGCTCTTGATTAATTATAATCGTTGGGAGGAATTTCTTTTTTAATTGAATTATGTACTCCAGTGGAGTAGTAGTAGTAGTTTGCTCTTTGGCTCCTACAAATTGAACATGTTTTTGTTTGTTATCTTTTGCAGAGGAAATTAATGTGGAGCTTGGCAAGAATATCACTGTCCAGTGCACATCGTCCAGCAATCATGTCCGATGGACGTTTCAAGGGAAGAATATCACCAGCCAGGAGAAGAGGTAAGAAATGAAAAATTATAGCTTTGGAGAAGTCCCTTGGCGGCAGGAAGTTGCGTGGAAGGTTCAACACGCAGGGTGTACAATAAGTGCTACTGGTGCAACTTAGAGATTTTTGTCCTTAAAATCAATATAAATGCAAAATGTTTGATTTGGCATTTGTAACAACCCGTCTGATCCAATTTGCATCAGTCCCTCTTCCAATTGGAAGAAACTGCACGCTCAAGGCGATCTTGAAGCCATTACAAGTTCCTGTGCCAATATTCGCTCTATTCAATAAAAATTCTGAGACAGAGGCGTGCCCATTTCCCTGATAAAGTCGCATGATTTTATCAACTCATTCTAAATGTGGCGTCAGAGTAACGGTTACTGAACCAAGTTCTACGAAAATGCATGAACTTTCCACATCCGGTGAGTAATTTTGAATACAAATTGCTCGAAATATCAAATGCAAGGACGTTTGAAAACACATGTTTTTTTTTGTTATCACCATCTTGGCGTTGTTTTTGTTTATATTGATTTGTGTCGGAGGTAGATTAGGCTTCCATATCGCTTTAGGAACCCTATGATGCAACAATTGCCTTTAAATTCTCACCATTCGACAATTTGTAGATAAGAGTTGTGGGAAGACAAACACGATAGACTATATGGTGGCGCGAATTCCCCATCTAGTATCTGGCATTGCTTGTGATTGGATTATGTATGTGCATTAGCTTAACCATAACAATAGTTGTGATTGATTGTTTTTAGACCGTTTATTTACAGAGTAGATCTTTTCTAGGTTTGAACTTCTTCTAGGTTTGAATTTCCGGCATACAAATCGATTTGTTATGACACAATTGAGTCATTGATTTCCAATACCAGTCCGTTCTTATCTTAAATGGTTGAGCTACTTATATAACCGAGTTGGATTAGGTTTATTGGGTTGTTGTACAGTACTGTAACGATTTCATGAGGACCCATTGAGTTTCTCTAAAAATTCATGAGGTCTTCTTCTTTTCTTATCGATAAGGTTATAATCTTGATGGAGGAATAACAAAGCTCTCGTTTTACTGCATCACACCGCGTTGCAATTATTAATTCCCCACCGATTTGAGTTCAAGTCGTGGTAGGGAAAAACCAAAAGATCCTACCATGATCATACATACTTACCATGCATTAACGTCGAAATCTAGAACAGAGATCATGGTCTGTTATAGGATCTCGTATTGATTTGATCTTGAGGACCATTTCTCAACCAATGAGTTGTTCTTTGGGCTAACTGAAGTATGTGTCACTTCATTGAGATTTTCGTATAAATCAGACTGAATGTGACCTGTGTCATGGGTTATTTTGGCTTTGAAAGAGCCACTCTTGTTTGTGGGTTATTCCTGCGACTTCAGAAAACCCAACAAGATAAAGTCAAATCGCACGATCTCGGTGGCCAGTTAACATCACCTACACGTAAGATGACTATGCCCTCGTGCTGAATTTTCAATGTGACGTGAACTCTGTGGCACGTAGCGCCATCCACATGTCGTTGGTGTCCATATCATCCATTCAGGCTAGAATAATTTAGTAATCATCGATCTATAGCACTCGCCGTTAACTGTGATGGCCTGGCCAACGACGTTCTCAAATAAATAATGACCAATGACGCCGCCAGCCCAAAATTCACACCAAACATTGACTTTCGGGCTGCATTCGACCCTCTAGAATATCATGTTGATTGGTATCGTCCCAAATTCAACAATTTTGTTTGTTGACGTAGCCATTCAACCAGAAATTGGACTCAACGATGATGGGTCAGTTTCCAACTCCTCCACAGCCCCATCCAACTGCTCCATTTAGCGAACACACATCCTTGCCTTTGGTCCTTTACTTTCAGCTGCTGGATCAGTTATATTTTGTACGGGTGCAGGCTTAAGTCACGATGCAAAAATTGTCAAGTTGTGGTCTGCGAAAGGCCGAGTTCTTTTTAGCTATGAGAAATCGACTACATCGGATTCTTATGCACACTCTCTTATGCACAATAAAGCGGTGATGTTTTCGGCAGACCTTTAGTTTCTTCGACCTACGGCTGTTGGTTTCTCGTTTACTGAACCAGTGGACTCAAATTTATCCACCACACTGCGAATAGTCCTCTCGGTAGGACGATTATGGCGACCGTAAACTATGAGAAGTTCGCGGAACGTTGCCGGGACAGAACACTCAATATGATAAAAAAATTTAATCATTTACACACGTTGTTAAACGCTATGTCCGTCCACGGTGATTTTTCAAAACAGACTGAATAAATGACAGCCAATTTGACAAAAGTATCTTCAACGATATGGCAGCTATTAACTGTCAAAGTTCGGAAGTCCCAATACGAAGACCCTTTACTTACTCAATGAAAAATCCCAAAGTTACTAATAGCTTTGAAAGAACGTATTTTATTGTTAGCTAGAGACTTGCTTATTAACTAAATAGTGCTGGAGTCCGAGGTGGACCGATGTCTCAACCAGTATGTCTCTATCACGTGAGAGACACTAAAGTCGATGTGTTCTTCTAATGCCTCCAACATTTGGCTGGGAATCAAAGACTCTTCAGGTTTGATTATTGGTGTGCATTCGCTCTACATCCTAGTCTTAAAGGTTTAACACGGAGTTTTTTTTACCAGGTTTATCGCTCTACAAGTGTGAGAGTTCGTCGTGCAATTTTCATCTCCAAGCCTTTCAACAAAAAAGAATGTGAAGATTTTTCAACAAAAAAAAAGCTATCGAATGGATTTCTTCACCCGACTTTGATAGGGTTCATGCTTTAACGCCGTAAAATAGAACTGAAATGTTCGGGGACTGTCCAAACTGCACAAGTAAAGTTAAACTGAGATGATCAGAGTCTTGAACAGGATCTGCATCTGGTATTGATACGCTCCATGCTTCAACGTAGTAAAGTATAACTGAGATGATCATGATCTTAAATAAGATTTTCTTAGTAGTTCGAATAAGGGCCTTAATGTCAAATTAAAAACGCAGTTGACGAGAATAAGTTTTCGCATGATTTGTGACGAATTGCCATTGCCAGAATTAATAGGGGTGCGGAGCTCGCTTACTACAACAAAGTTATAGATTGTGAAGTTCTGTCTGATTCGTCGATGTTGTGTGTTCATTCTTGTTGCCAGTATCAATTGGTCTTGCTCTCATTTACTGCTAAACCCATTTTGTGCTTGCTTTTCTCGCAAACACGCTGGGATAACATTTCTCTTAGTTCCAATGTTTGAGGTGTGCTAGTTGTTGCATAGATTTAGAAAAGATTGTACCTCTGAGGGGGAGTCACAAAATCCATATCTAAAATCGTATGTTTCAATTAAATAGTTGCTGCGCTTATTGTAGCAGTGATCCTTCCATCCATTATCTGTGCAGAATAGTCAAACGAGTTTGGACGAGCATGCCAAAACATGGTTATGTTTAGTTCGCTCATATATATGCTTCCTTTTCGGGGCTTAAACCGATGAATGGTGTTAAGATTCACCACACTGAGAGGTCTGATCAGGTTATTTTTTCTTCTACAAAGCTGGTGTCCTTTTACCTGCTTTACATTGCAACTTAGTCAGATGCTCTCTCTCGTCTTTGTCTTGAACGACTGCCCATCGTTATTCTTCGTCAAATAAGGCGTTCCTTGCTCGTGGATGATAGAAATCCCAACGATCAGTTGCGGTTCTGGCGGTATAGCGTAGTACAAGTGATATGAAATGAAATAACTGACAGTAATACACTACAAAGGGCTCAAATCTAGCTTCTTTTATTTGTGTGTCACAAAGAAGATGACCTCCTGTTTAAACCGAATCCGAAAGGAAAATTTAAGTAGTTTTTCATGACAGTGTTATTCTTGCATGTTTGTGAGACTTTCGCAAGAGGTGGAAGAGACTTTTGGTAAACGGGTACTCCGTGCTTAATAGTCCAACGCAATAACCAATACAAAGTTCTGTTCGGTTGCTTCCGATATTAAATTTTCACGAAGTATATCGCCGTTGTTGTTTCATGAATCACCTTGGGTAGAACAAAAAAAAAATGGCCTGAATCGATGTAAGCTGCTCAAAATGTCCATATGTTGCCTCTTACTGACCTGGAGAACAACTAGGTCGCCATATATGCGCGTGTTATATTAAAACCTTGAACAAGTAGAATTCATGCGAACAGCTAGGTTTCAGTTCCAAGCATTTGTGAAGTGCTAGAATGAACCAAGTAAGAAGTGAATGAAAAACTGATAGTTCCTATGATCCATCGTGTTAAGTGAATAAAAAGCGACAATTCGGATGCGGATTTGTAATAAGCGACAATCTTAAAAAGGAATATGCACTCATGCTTGTAGGTGGTCGCATTGTATAAGTAATATGTTGTGGTAGGCTGCACGTTTAATCCCAATTTCGTTAAAACCGTAATCTAAAGGAATTTTATAAATAAAAGTTCGCCAATTTGTAATTGCGACCCGAAAACCGAAAAACAACAGACTGTACCTTAGTCATCAGTAAGTCATCACTACCTTCCTTTTTGCATCTAAACGTTGGCATTGTGAAAAAAAACCATAAAGGTATTCATTACCCATAGCGGGAAAATTTAAAAAAGTTTCCGACAGAACATTGACACCTACGAGATCGTCGACAAACCAGCAGTATTCTCAAGTTCGACTGGCGCATTTTATTTTCAAAGTTGGTTGAGTGGACATATTAAGCAGTTACGTCGTAAAACGTAGCCTATAAGCCGTGCCTTATGTGCTTGGTTTATTCCGCTATAATGAAGACACTGGTTTGTCGAAGAATGTCAACAGCTGCATGGTCTTATAAGATAAAACTGCGAAAAAGAGAATGAAGAATAGGTCTTCGATGTTATCGAGGTTAAAGAGAAAGAACGATAGTCGAAAGTTATACCAACAGTTCAAACGTCAATGGCGGGTATGCAATAAATAAAATCCTCTCGAGATGAATTCAGAAACATCGAAGAGTTGCAGTCGGTGATGATTGTTTGAGACGGTAAAACACAATGGTAATCAATTAAAAATTTTATGCGGCGCAAAGTCTGGGGTTAACCTTAAGCTAACAGCCTCCAGTTGCGCACTTCAAGTTAGTTGAGGTCGGTTTCTGCTTGTGCGCATCCAGCAAGGCGATTTCTTCCTCTACAGCGTCTGACTATCAATCCAACACCAAGAAGATTTTTTTCATAAATCTGCGCAGGTTCTACAGTACACCGATGATCTTCTTCCCTAATCGAGTTATGATCTGCATATATTTTTCTACATCCTTACGGGATCGACGTTTTATACTTAAATATGTCGGCTGGATTCATGATTTCGGATTAATTTGTCGTTGAGCTGGTGTTTTTGGATTTGTTTGATACAAACGGTGTTAGACCTGTCTTTCTTACACAACTATATGAGAGTTTTGATTGACATACCCTCTTTTAAGGGAATCCCAGAACATCTACATTGAACATTACAATAAAAAATAAGCCGATCGCGGTCCATATGTCTTGGGATTGGTTATTTGAAGTGAAGGATTCCTAGGGTCTTTGATTTTCTTATTCGATTATGCATACTGATGTTATGAAACGCATCATTGTTTTTGCTGTTAATTTGTTCGCCGCAATTTCTAAAGATATCTTTTTGAGATGATTTAGTGGATATGCAGTTAATTGAGAGGATTATGATCCACCAGAAACTAAGAATAATTAAACCATTATTTTCAAAGTCAGCTAAATCCTTTACAAGGAATTATTAAAGTTTTTTAAATAGCGGTTGCACTTCAAGAAACAATAGCTGTCATTACTATAATTCTACTTCGGGTATCATGTATCGACCATATATAAATAAACTACATATTCCCACTCCAAGATAATTTATGCAAACATTTCAAGCTCTTAATGGCCTAATGGCCTAGTCCAATTTATTTTAAGTCGTCTACATTCGCATATTTTAATAGATAATTGCACTCTTCTGGAAGCCTAGCCACTCATTAATTTATTTCCATCTATTACTCCATTAATGGATTCCGTCAAAGTGGTTTTTATGTAAAAGTGTCTTAGAGTACTAGTGAGTAAACATCTATGTATTACGAGCTGTAGTTTATACACATTCACAGCTGTTTGTGATTTCAATCAACCTTTAAAATTATCTGCATGCGGATTAAAAAGAGGTTTCTATTAAGGACTGAACAATAAAGTGCAGCGCAGCACTTTCAATGACAACCCCTTATTATGATCTGAGAAATCAATTAAGTAGAATTAATTATGATAGGGAGCTTATAAGAAGTCTGACATGTGGATTCGACATACCACTTTAGGTCACTGTTTGTGTGCTTTAGTGATAAAGAGATTTAAAAGGCAATTGATAGGGGTTCGGGACAAAGTCTTTTTGTTAAAACTGCGATTAAAAACATCTCTTCTATTGATTTGAAATTATCTTTTAAATATCCCAGTTATTTTGGCTAATGTCAAGTCTGCAAGACCCCCAAAAATGCTGGTGTTCCTCAGGCTCTGTTTTGACTCCCTGTCCCATAGGGCAGTGGAACAAGCGGGGAATAAGGCTTGACATTGCTACTCTCATTTCTTGCTGCACATTGATCCTCGAGCGACATTTGTTTTTGACTAAAGCTACAGCTCAAACTCCAGCTTCACACAAATATGATATTGCAAGCGGAATGAAAATTCTTAAAGCTTTGACATTAAATTTGAGTATTCATTTTGAATCGATAACCAAAACTCCATTAAACAGGAACCGGTGAATATAGTTTTAAGACTGCTGTCGCAAGATAGTTTAGTGAGATTCTCTTCTTGTGATGTGAATTCTGGTGGAGCTTGTGCATGAAATGGATCTTGGAAAACTTTTCGACAACATCATCTGTAAAGTATTTTAAAAACCATTCAAACCATTCGAAAGGTGTTCCATAAAAAGGGTCATCAGGTCTTGTGAGACAACCAGTTCATTAGATGCCGCATAATTATACAATTGCAGGAAGCAATCTTGAGCGCCACCTTCGTTCATCTTTTTTATACCCTATCCCATAGGGGTATATTAGTTTTGATACATTGTTTGTAACATAGAGAAATAATTTAGCTACATATACCTCAAAGTATATGGATCGACTCAGAATCGATAGCTGAGTCGATTTAGCCATGTCTGTCCGTACGTCACCAGTTTTTGGGCCTTAAATTTTGAGCTAGAAAGATGAAATTTGGTACACGTGCTCTTTGTTGCTCCCAGCAGAACAAGTGTAAAAAATTTTGAAATCCGCCCACTGCCACGCCCCCGTTTTAGAAAAACGTATTTTTTGGCCAAACCATAAGGAATTTTGAAAAACTTTCTGAACAACATATTTAGACAATCTGAATATCTGTATTTCCTTCATATAAAGTTTTTTGCCACGCCCACTTTTTGGGGGCGTTTTTAATAAAAAACGTTTTTCGGTCAAATTTTAAAATTTTCTAAAAAACTTTTGATGCAGAATCATTAGTAATAGAAATATGAACATTTCGTCAATAGATCATTTTAACCCACGCCCACTTTTTGGGGCGTTTTTATACAAAAAAACATTTTTATACCCTACCCCATAACATATGCAGGAGAAAACCTTGACTTTTGTAGAACCGTAAAAGGTTTTTTATAAGCAGTCTGAAAAATTTGTTGTCACCATGTCATTTTCTTTATTTTATCCACATCGTGTTTTTAGCCATGTCCACTTTTTGGGGATTTTAGTTTAACAGATAGGATGGGATAGGGTATTCAACGATCCGCACAGTGGATTGTAGCCCTCTCATATGTTTTTTATCCATAACTGCAATTTCTTTCTAAACGCTGCGATCTTCTCCAATAAATTCAGAATCTGCGTGTTGTTACCTTGCAAAGATAGATTTCCTTTATTAACTTTTTCAAATATATCGCACAAATATGCTAGTTTTAGCAAAAAAACCTGGTTCAGCAAAGTATATGACGTTTTCATGACGTTCTTGTTTAAAAAAAAAAGTGCGAATTTCTTTATGTAATTCGATCACAGGAAATAAGACATTTCCACGTGAAAGCCATCGCGAATAGCAGTCATACAGCAGGGCCGTATGTTCAGTTCCCATATCTGTGCATCGTTTTTTGAAAAGTCTATCCTTTAGCGGCCTAGTTTTTATATAGTTTACTGCACCAATGACACATTCTAGTACTTAGTTCAATTCAGAGCTGATTGACTTTGATGCAAACCAAAATCTTTGCCTTCCACGGCGCGGCGACCCTCTTTACTTTCTACGGTACACCAGGGCGCCGCGGCTCACACTTTGGGAACCCCTACCATAGGGGTATATTAATTTTGACATTCATTTTGTAACAGAGAAATAATTTCGACAGATATACCTTATAGTATATGTATCGACAAAGAATCGTTACCTGAGTCCATCTAGCCATGTCTGTCTGTCGTCTGTCCGTCCTTCTGTATGTCACCGATTTTTTGGGCCTTAAATTTTGAGCTAAAGTGATGAAATTTGGTTTATAGACTTTCTGTCCGACGAAGCGGAACAAGTGTAAACAATTTTAAAATCCGCCCACTTCCACGCCCCCTTTTAAGTAAAACGTAGTTTTTTTCGCCATAACTATATTTCGTCTATATAAAGATTTTTGCCACGCCAATTTTTTTAAGGGCGTTTTCAGTAAAAAACGATTTTCGGTAAAATTTTAATAAATTCGAAAATCTTTCGAAGCAAAATGACCCACGCCCACTTTTTGGGGACCCTTTTCTATTAAAACCATTTGTATTGCTTATACAATAGAAAAACCTTGATGTTTTGTCGAACCTCAAAGCTTTAGATAAACTGTCTGAACAAGATATTCCATCCACATTCAGTTTTTAGCACCGCTCACTTTTTGGGATAGGGATAGTGGGATATGGTGTTCAACGATCCGCACAGCAGATTGTAACCTTTACATATGTTTTTATAAATGATCTGCTCTGTGCCACTTCTTATCCAATCCATATATTCTGTTATTTTCTCATAATCATTTTCAAATGCACGTTCCTCATCATTTCACCCCTACAGATTGGGATACATTTATAAAGCGTTTATACCCCCAAACTTGAGTTCACTATCCACATCTTGTCAGGTTCACCAAAAACAACATTGAACCTTATAGTTCAGATTTAAACTCGAACGAAAAAAAAACTAAGATGCGACATATGTGTAGCAAATTCTCTAGATCCGTTTAATATCTTAGAAATGTCTAATGCTATACTTTTTTACCGCTTATTTAACAACCAATGCTTAAAAAAATAGCCTTTGCATTCCGCCCATTAACAATTCAGCCGCAGTACTCGCTACGTTCTGAATGCTAGTCCGGTTAACGTATGCTAAAATATGGAGATTCATACCTACGAATGTGGAACCCTGTTTTCCCTTCCCATTGTTGTTTACAATCTTTTAAAACCATTGTGCATCGGTACCCAATTCCCAATATATCCATTAGCCTGCATAGTGCCAAAATATATAAAAAATATATCCTTTGGGGGAACTCAAGTTATATAATAAAGGCAAGGTCCTGTAAAAATTAGACGTTTGATAAAAAAAAAAGATGAGCTAGAGGTTCATCTGATTCCGCAACAATTGTTGTTCAGACAACTTCCAAAGAAATTCAACGCGTAGCTGACTTAAAGCATTACGCCTCTGCGCGATCGGTGCGATCAATTTCGTTCTAATGTATACCTTGTTAGGGCTGATTGTCTGCTTATTCCCATTTTTATAAACAGTTCCAGATCGAAATGCTGCGATTGGTGTATGGCAGCAGCTACAGCAATTTTCCGTGTCCGAACTGTCGGTTGTACTACACTTGGTAGAGTGTCCTAAACCAAAAAGGCAAATATGTACCTATGTCTCTTAATATAACGAACACATCACACATATCTGCATGAAAAGAGTTGGCCATATGAACACATCTCAATATTGTTCAACGGTTGGCAATTTATTGAAAAAGGTTAACAAGTGCTGTGAGTTGTCTGTTCGCAAAGCATCGATCTATAATATAATAATATATCTATAATATAATAATAGGTAAGATGGGCTGTTGACGCTCGAGTGAGTCGTCAAGCTCGCATAGGCCTACGTGGGGCCATAGCGATATCCTTCGAAGAAAGTTACCTAAAATAGAGAAAGAGGATACCTGGTTAAGTTCGAAAGTGATACTTATGTGGTACTGGGCTGTGTTGCTCCTTCAGCCTCAAAGAGGTGGTTGCTCCACCCTGATCTGCTACAAAAGCGGACGATCTGCACTATTGGGATAGTCGTCAGGTCCCTTAGGTCGTCGAAGTATAGGCTGCCTAGTATTTTCAAACGTCTGCTACTGATCGCAGGGCAGTGACATAATAAGTGTGAGATCTCCTCTTCGACGCTGCATTTTATTTTAGTCAGTTTTATCTAATTGGGGAGTGCTTACCCTACAGGTTGTGACCTGTTACCACACTCACCGCTATAGAAATGGATGCTCTATTCAAAGCTATTAGCTTTATCGATTTGCTGCCGCTTAACTCCGGTTCACAATTGGCGTCAAACCGTACGACACATAGAGCATAAAGGTTTTAGCTCTATTTGTGCCGTTATTGCATATTACTTTTAATTTTAAACCATTTTAACCAAACAACTCCATTTTTTCTTCCCACCAGATACCACCTCTCTACTGAGTCGGTTAACGATATTGACGAAAACGCCCTACTCATCGAAACAACAAATGCTGCCGTCACCGCAGCATATGTACACAACCTGAGCATTCATCGTGTGAAAATCTCGGACGAAGGCAACTACACCTGCCACAGTACAGGCAGTGGCAGTACTCTTGATCCCGAGCAACCCGACGAAAATATTTTCTTTATCCAGCCAATTATCCGACCGAAGGTCATTTCAAGTAGCCCGAATAAAATTAAACGAAAAATCGGTCAAGCTGTTGTGCTATACTGCCTAATTGAAGCGTATCCTCTGGAGCCAATTCGAAACCACATCAAATGGTTAAAGGATCAGATTTCCTTCACCTTCCTCGATAGCAGTACTAACGTAACGCTTCTTAATGCCACTCATGTGAATGTGACCCTCGAATTGACGGAAGTTTATAAGAAGGAGAACGGTACCTATGGGTGTGTCGTTCTCTCCCCATCTGGTGATGAATTGATGCGCAAAGAGATGGCTCTCTTAGTCATGGATGTGCCACAAGTTAGCATTGACTATGCAAAGGCGGTAGGCGCAAATAAAATCTTTCTAAACTGGACTCTGAACGATGGCAACGATCCGATTCAAAAGTATTTCGTTCAGTTCACACGAGAGGGCGAACAAACGTTTGCTTATTACAATCATGTGATCGGGGGAAAGAACACGTCTTACGTGTTGGAGAACTTTTCACCGAATACCAGCTATTTGTTGAGAATCTCGGCGAAGAATAGTATAGGCGATGGGGTACATCATCAATACCACCAGCCAGTGCGTACGTTGGAAAAGGATCCAGTATTTGTGCCCAAAGTCGAAGCAACTGGCAATACGGAGTCGACAATAACAATTGGCTGGGCACCTCCATCGCAAGAGTTGCTGGAATACATTCAGTATTACGAGTTGGTTGTCTCCGAGCCGGGGGAGAGTCCGCGCATCGTTGAGGAAGCCATTTACCATCAAAACAGTCGAAATCTACCGTACATGTTTGACAATCTAAAGACAGCCACGGACTATGAGTTCAAGGTTCGAGCTTGTAGCGACCTAACAAAGCAATGTGGACCATGGTCTGAGTTGGTTAATGGTACGACAATGGATGGAGTGGCTAGTCAGCCGACAGAGTTACACGTGGAGTGTAATATGTCGCGACAGAGTGCAGTAAGTGTAGCGTGGAACATTCCAAAAATACCCAACGGAAAGGTTGTCTCCTATTCGATTAAGTTGGTGGGCACAGCTTCGTATAAAATGGATGGGCGGTTGTTAAATGCCACTTGGGGGCCAAAGGAACGTCGTGTCGACGAACCGAGTCATAAGACGATCTACGAAGGCGTTAATCCGAATACCAACTATTCAGTGACAGTGTCGGCCTTGACACGACGCAAGAAAACTGGCGAACCAGCCACGGCGTATTGTTCTATGCCGGTGGCACTTCCTGATGCAGTTGGTCGAATAGTATGGACAAAAATAAAGACTTCAGAAGACAAGTGCGTGCTGAAGCTCTTCATGCCAAGGATAAGTGAGCGCAATGGTCCGATCTGCTGTTATCGCATCTACTTGGTGCGGATGCAAGACGATCGCGACCTTCCCCTTCCCGAAAACCTGAATGTGTCCACCTACCATTCGATTCACAATGCCAACAACACTAATGGTGGAGCGTACATTGCTGAAATGTTCCCTGGTGAAGCCTATCGTTCGGAGATCTTCCTCGGTGATGGCAAACGAATGTATCACGACGAAGTGAGTCAAAGTATCGCTGATAATCATTGCCGTAAGTGTCTGGAAGGAACAGCCTTTAGACGGATTTTCCACGCCCCCGTGGTAAGAACTACTACGAGTACAACAACTCCAAAGCCAGAAGGTGGGTAATTTAATTAAAAATTTGAATCTGGTTCATTGTTTCCCCATTCCAGAGCACCACATTCCTATAATCCCTGAACGTACCCAACGGGAACAGCTCAATCGCGCCGGAAACCTCACACAAGCGGCGTCAAAAATCCTCGACAACAAGCGAAGGCGAAGGAATCCCAAGCATGTTGTCGGGCAGAATATTCAAAATTTGGAAGAGGCTGTTGAGACAACAACACCAATGCCATCAGTTTCACTTCACGAAGAGTTTGAGGAGGTCTTTGACGGGGAGATTGACATGAACAGCAATTATACTGGATTTGTCGAAGTTATTGGTAAGTAGATGGAGATTTTAATGTTTTCTGGTATTCAATCTTTTGTTTCTAGTCCGGGAGGAAGAAGGTCAGGCTGGCGCAGTTGCCAAACCTCTTCTGGCGTACAGTCCGTATTTTGAGACAATAAACCCGAGAACAGAGGCCGATATCATCGTTGGCGATGATATATCACTCATGCTTAACATTGTTGTGCAAGTTTTGTGTGTGTTAATTGGATTGGTCCTGCTTCTGTTGATTGCACTGTGCTTCATGCATCGCTATTATACAAAGAATACTGGGCAGGGCGATGAAGTCATCAGTTTGAGAGATTCTTTGAGGTAAGTTTGAGTTTTTAAGGTGTTAATGGTTTCTTTAACAAACCTAATCTGAACCTTTCTTTATTTAGTCGCGCACTCTGTGGAGGTCGCACCAGCAACCATCGTCACCTTATAGGCTCCGCTCTGACTAAACCAGCCGATATTGGCCCCATTGCAAAAATGGAGCTTCCACAATCGTATAGAAATCGCCACAAAGACACCGACTATGGCTTCCTACGAGAATATGAAATGCTTCCAAGTCGCTTTAACGATCGCACAACAAAGAACTCCGACATCAAAGAAAACTCCCACAAGAATAGATACCCCGACATCAAAGCATACGACCAGACAAGAGTAAAACTCTCCCAACTGAACGGAATGCAAGGCTCCGACTACATAAATGCCAACTTCGTCATCGGCTACAAGGAGCGAAAGAAATTCATTTGTGCCCAAGGCCCCATGGAGAGCACCATAAGCGATTTCTGGCGTATGATTTGGGAACAGCATCTCGAAATCATTGTCATGCTGACCAACTTAGAGGAGTACAACAAAGCGAAGTGTGCCAAATATTGGCCAGAAAAGGTTTCCGACTCAAAGCAATTCGGCGACATCACCGTCACCTTTGCCTCCGAGCAACGCTTCTCCGACTTTTTAGTACGCAATTTGGACGTATTCAAGCGAAGTGCCAGCAATGAGGACGAAGAGGAACGCCGACAAATTACACAGTACCACTACCTGGTATGGAAGGACTTTATGGCACCCGAACATCCTCATGGCATCATCAAATTCATACGTCAAATCAATTCGGTATACTCGGTGCAGCGTGGACCGATTTTGGTACATTGCAGTGCCGGCGTTGGGCGAACGGGTACATTAGTTGCGCTTGACTCCCTTATTCAGCAGCTCGAAGAGGAGGATCAGGTATCAATTTTCAACACTGTATGCGATCTACGTCACCAGCGCAACTTTTTAGTACAGTCTTTGGTGAGTTGTTCTTGGTTTTGCAAAACACAGCGGTATTCTAAAACATCCTTTGGTTTATTTTCAGAAACAATACATATTTTTATATAGAGCTCTGCTGGACATTGCTCAATATGGCAACACAGAGATACTAGCTAGGGGCTTAAGTTTAACAATTGAGAATCTTAAACAGAAACCAAACGACAGCAAAGAGAAGTGCAAGCTCGAATATGAATTCGAAGTGAGTTAACCATCTACCATCGATTGTTGTTTGATATCACGTTTGATGTTTACTTTTTTTTGTTACAGAAAATCAAAGCGATTGCCGATGAAACAAATAAAAGTTGTTCGGTGGGCAGTGGCGATGAGAATATGAATAAGAATCGTAGTGAATTAGTTATACCATACGATCGCAATCGGGTGAGTTTATTTTATCATATAAAAGGTGAAGACATAACTGACTGACTGACTAAAACAGCCGCTGTGAGATTTTCGCTGGGAACCTTATCCCATATCATTAATCCTTTCCAATTTGGTGAACTGTGACACTCTCGCCTTAAGTATATTAAATAGTCTTTCAACAGACAAGTTTACATTGTTGTGGACTGATTGAACAATCAATTATCCGGATACTCGCCAGGCATACATGGAAACTACCTTTTTTGTTCTATTATGAGGATGAAGTTGTATTCATCCCCAAAGCTGGAAAGAGCTCTCACATAAATCCGAAGGATCTCCATCCGATCGGTCTATCTTCTTTTCTGCTTAAAATCGTGGAAAGATTAATTGAACTACACCTCCGTACTAGTATAGAACCCACTGCAGTCTCCAACTGCCAACATGAATATTGCAAGGGTAAGTCGGTTTAAACAGCGCTTTACCCACTTGTATGCATCATGTGAACATTGGTTGCCTTTCTTGATATAGAAGGAGCTTTTAACAATGTCAAAGCAGAAGCAATTACTAATGCACTCTCGGATTCAAATGTTGATGACACGCTAGGAGTGCTAATAAATCAGCTACTCATAGGCAAAATTACTAACACAAATCTTGGCATCTCATCCGCACGTAGATTCGTTAGCTGTGGCACCTCTCAGGAGGGCGTTCTGTTTCCTCTTCTCTGAAATCTAGTGGTCAACGAGCTACTAGTAAATCTAGAAAGAGAGAGATGCAACGTGATTGCCTACGCAGATGACGTGGCAATAGCTGTATCAGGGGAAAACCTTAATACCCTTAGAGATCTATTGCAAAATGGCCTCTCTGTGCTCTCTAATTGGGCCACCAAATGTGGACTCGGCGCGAACCCTAAAAAAAACCGAATTGGCCCTTTTCAGCAGAAAATACAAAGTCCTGCACATTGACCTTCCCAAACTTAATGGCGTCAGTCTCAAGTTCGCTGAATCAGCCAAATACCTTGGTCTGGTTTTGGATATGAAACTGAACTGGAATGCCAACATCCAAGAACGCGTTAAGAAAGCCACCTAGCCTTATACTCTTTTAACAAAAGCAATCGGAAAGAATGGGGTTGTATACCCTAAATCTCTTTCTAGCTTTACGTGTCTATCAATAGACCTATACTCCTGTATGGTGTCTTAGCCTGCTGGACGGCTTTAGAAACATCCTCCAACCGCAACCCACTAGGCAAAGTTCAAAGATCAACTTGCATATGCACTAGCGAATATCTTAGAACAACCCCTCCGCAGCCCTTGATGCTGTCCTACATCTAGTTCCCCTAGATATCTACGGCAAACAGACCGCAGCTTGTGCAGCTGTAAGACTGAGAGCCTCGTCACAATGGACATCCGATCAGGGTGAACGCACAATGATTCTCAATCAACTTACCATTACAGAAAACACCGACCACACCACTACCCAACTCAGTTTTAAGCATAACTTCAGGACAACCATTCCCAGTCGCCTTGAATGGGGGTCGGATTCGATCGAAACCAATAACTCAATTCACATCTACACGGATGGGTCTAAAACAGAATCTTGAGTGGTTGGAGGTGTTTTCTCCGATATGTATAACCTTTCGCCTTCAAGATCATTGTAGCGTTTTCCAGGCGAAAATCATGGCAATCAAAGAAGACTTGTCTTGGCTGAAAAGGAATTTAATATCCACGAAGCATATTAGCATCTTCAGCGACAGCCAAGCGGCAATCAAATCCCTGGAAGCAATCTCTTTCAACTCTAAATCAGTCCACGAATGCCGACTGTGTCTTAACGAGACGGCGGAGCATTTTACCATTTATCTCTTTTGGGTGCCGGTCCATAGAGATATACCAGGGAATTACAAGGCAGATGAGCTTGCTAGACAGGGCACTACCCTTGTCATTCTACCGCCAGTAGATATGCTAGGTATGCCCCTTGCTACATGTAAATCACTGCTCAAACAGGATGCGATCAACAAAGCAAACCGCAGATGGATAAAAGGCACGACGTGCCAAATATCCAAGCTATATGGCCTACACCCAAAAGACTAGACCTTTTCAGCAATGACTTCTGCAGAATCTGCTTGGACGAAGAAGAGGAGGAAAGTATTACTTACCTTCTTTGCTTTTGTCCAGCTCTCTCAGAAAAAAGGAAACTTCATCTGACCACTTCTTTTGGGAATCGGATTGGGTTCGTCCAATTTTACAATAAATGGAATTCGGTCCGGTCCGAGTTCAGGAATCTTGACAGATAACAATTAACACTCTTATTATGAATTATGCGGTGAATGTTATTTGTGATTATCGATATGACACGTCCGCAAAAATACAATAACTCGCCTTCGTGAGCGTTGCCATCACGCATGATGTCATCTGATATCATATATCAGCAGCAAACCAGAGGCAATACTCTGTTAATGAACCTAATACTCACTTGAGTATCCCCCACTCCCGGCTATTCAGTACGGCTCTTGTTCAGTCTAAGGTTGCCGTCGACCTTGTGAACATATCTGATATAAACAGCGTGTGGGTTAAGAGCTTCACGAGAACCTAAAAGGAACAGAACAATACCCGTATCAAAATTCGTCTCCATAGCCCGTCAACTTAGACGGGAACGACGTTTCTCCGAGAATTTTCCACTTAAAGCGACCAAGGAATTCTTCATCCGCTTTTGATACGGTCCATGCTTCAGAGCTGTAGAGAAGGAGTGGGATGTTCAGAATCTCCTTAGTTGTTCTTTACTACTAAATTGCCTTCTTAGCCCGAAGAAACACCGGTTAGCAAGAGTAATTCTGATTTAATTTCTGCCGAGATGTTTTTGTCGCAGTTAATAGCGGAGCCGAGGTAGACATGGTCCCGTTCTGTGCAATTATTCGATGTTATGTGTCCTTTCGTGTTGTGTGTCCTTAATCTTACCCTCATTTACTTCTAAACCCATTTTTGCCGCTTCCTTCTCAATACCAAGTCGTTTCCGACTCTCACATACTAGTTTTGGCGGTATAATAACACTATACATTGCTCTGTATAGTTTGTCTCTAGAAATGCTGTTTTTTGCGGCTTTGAATTCGATGAATAGTTGGTTATCCATTTGGACTTCTTGGGATGTTTTTCTTGAATTTTTTGTTGTGGATTGGCAAATGATGCTTAGGTTTCATTCTACATGCATGCTTTCACCGACCAAATTTGGCTATGAGTTGGTGAATGTTAATTACAAAATCGTCTCCACCGGCTTTCTAACACTCTGCGGGAAGGGCGTCATTTCAGCCAGCCTTGTTATGCTTCAGTTAAGATATTGCTATCCTCACTTCACTTAGGTCGGGTGGTAAGTAGGTTTCGCAGTCTTCGCCGTTAACAGTCTGCAGAACAACCACTTCCATACCGACTGTGTCTGTCCCTCTCTTCTGTTCGCTCCTTTTATCTCGGCTTTGCGTTTTGGAGTGTCTTTTCTTTATTATTTGCTTGCTATCGCCTTAAATAAAAGGATGTTATATTTACAATCAACTACAACGACTCGAATTGTCCGCATCTCTGTGATTATTCTCCCCAATTTCGTATCATTAACCTTTTTTCGGAGATGAGTTCTTTAACTGGCCCGTCCTCATAAAGAATAATTTCTTGCAGTCTAACCGCACCAAACGATGTACACCGACAATCATAACAAATGTTTACCTTATCTGCAATTTTTAGACTAACGCACCACTTCATTTCCAGGTCATATTGAATCCGATTCCAACACGAGAACATTCGACTTATATAAATGCGTCCTTTATTGAAGGTTATGATAATTCGGAATCATTCATCATAACACAAGATCCTCTGGAAAATACTATCGGCGATTTCTGGCGAATGATCTCCGAACAGAGCATAACCACTCTAGTTATGGTATCAGAGGTAAGTACACACTTTAAGCATTGTCTGCTGTATTCCACAGTGTCCTTCATTCATCCCTTTAGATTGGTGATGGTCCAAGAAAATGCCCCCGTTACTGGGCAGACGATGAGATTCAATACGATCACATTCTTGTCAAATACATGCACAGCGAAAGCTGTCCATACTACACGCGAAGGGAATTCAACGTGACTAATTGTAAGATTGACGATACGATTAAAGTTACACAATTCCAATACAATGGCTGGCCAACGGTGGAAGGGGAAGTGCCCGAAGTGTGTCGGGGTATTATCGAGCTGGTTGATCAGGCTCAAAAACATCACACTGCCGAAAATAATTTCTCAACATCGACGCCAATTGCGGTGCACTGCGGGTAAGATTAAAACCCGCCGAAACAGTAATTGTTGTCAATATTTATAAACCAATGTTCTTATAGCAAGGGAACGGATCGAAGTTCAATATTTGTGGCCATGTGCATATTAGTGCAACAACTAAGGACTGAGAAGAAGATTGATATCTGCACAACTGTGAGAAAATTGCGATCACAGCGACCTTTGATTTTGGATACATATGTAAGTCTGATTTATTTTTTTTTTATTTTTTTTTTTGTTTGTTTAATATGAGAAATGAGAAAGAATCATTAACCTGAATCGACAAATCAGTCACATCAAGCAAGAGAAATGAATTTATAGGAAATGACAGTTTCCAGAGTCTTATAATGGAAGTGTGCTTCTTTAAATGACTCAGATATATATAAGGCGCAGAAGAATTGAGATGGATAAAAGAATTTAAGCGTCCTGATGGTTGATTGCACATATTCATTTTGCAATCTTAAACTATGATGACATCTGCTTGGGAAGACGCGATTTAATGAGCACTCGAATGACTATACATACAATGGATTTGTGCGTCACTAAACCCGGTTATCAACATTGCTAAATTATTTTTTTTTGAACCAGTGATTGTGTACAACAAATGGATTTGCGAAACCATACTCAAAATTATGCCACCAAATGAAATTGCACAGATGTAGCTTAATTATTAGCTGCATGGTTAGATGTGAACTAGTAATATTAACATTGAATCTGTAACATATTTTACTAAATATCATCATTTACAATATTTCTATTTCTCAAATGTGAAAATTTCAAATGCACTTATCGAAGGACAAATTCTGCTGCATTCCAGGTTTTATGTGGCTACATACTTTGATTGCCGTCAAGTTTGTTGATTGTCTTTCGCATTTCTATTTTGAGATAAATGTTTCATCTTATGTGGCTGCTGCAATGTTGTTTAGGGCTAGTAGACGGGTCAAACTTGCGTATTATAAATGTCTACTAAGACGCAGAATATACTTTTTATTTATTTATAAACCCTGCTCGTTTCGTTTGGACGGGGGTTTCCAAATGAAAAATCGTTAAAACACCAAAGAAAACTTACGCAACCCTCAGTACAATGTGCTGTATCTCGTTGAAGGCATTCATAATACACGCCTAAGTTGAATTGTATACCGTAACCAAAAACATAAAGTCCATTTACATAGAAGAAGAATAACTTTCGTTTACAGTCGACAGACACAATTGTAGATCTATTGTAAAAGGTGGGTAATCTGGTGGTTTCTTTAAAAAAAAACTACGAATATCCTACTCAATATTTTTCAATGGCACCCTTCCAAAAAGCTTGGTAGTAAGCCATTCTCAATTTTTTCCCAATTTTTCAATATATACTTAATGTCTCTACAATTAGCCCGGAGCCTAGCTTACTGCCTCTAGTTGCGCATTTCAAGTTGGTTTCTACTTGTGCGCACCACTTAAGGCGAGGTCCTCCTCTACTACGTCCGAGATCTGGCTGAGAACCGAAGACATCAATCAGCATCAGAAGATTAAATACATTTTCGATAAATCGGTGCCTATTTTACAAATAGCGTGACAAATATTATTTTTAAGTTCTTGATCTTTAATGACACCCCTCAATAAAGTCCATTAGCCCCGTTCCATCCAAGAAAGATGATCAAAACGAATGATTACACGATTATTAAACTTGGAAGGCTTTTAAACCATAGCCCTTCCAATTTTAAATTCTCAATTTCTAGCCATAAAAAACGGTTAGCGTTTCTCTGTAGTCCATTGCAATTGGGATTCGTTGGCCGTCTTGAGTTTTATCGCAAAATTCGTAGAACGCACATAACTATCAAGGGTATATAAAAAACTGGGTTTCTGTCAATTTTTTAAGTGCATAAGAGCTGTCAGTGTCAAAAAAATGAAACCAACAGATGGCCCATTATTACCATAAAGTATTTGCGTTGACTTTATGAAACGATTTAAGCGGCCCTCACACAGTCAATCAATTGACATCAATCACTAACATTTGTGGAAATGTAAATGTATGAGTCACATACATTTAGTGAAGTCTGATTGACGAAAATCAAAGCAAGTTGGATTTTGCATGATGAACGTCATGCTGATTGATGTGTGTTAGGGTAGGATTGACGAAATTAAATTACCTCATTGGGTTTTGTGTCGCGGAAGAGAAAACATTACTGGCGTTATCGGAAAACTGAAGGAAGATGAAGACCAAGCACACATCGCACATCCATACACCACGAAAACTGACAAAAATTAAAAAAATTACGTCAATCGATTAAACTGTGTATCCACACATACATACACGATGCATGATCAATTAATTGATCGTGTAAGGGCCGCTTAAGCAAAAATATAATAGTTTCAAATTAAGCACTCATCACTTCTATAATAATGCTTGCGAACTTCTGTGATAATCTCAGACAAGCAAGATATTTTGTAATTTCATTTCATTTTGTCACCGTACTCTAGTCTATTCCCGATGAAATATGTATCGATGGAACATCACTGTTATCATTATTTGGTTAACGTCCTTGTCAAATGCGTATAAGCTCTTTCTTTACCCCATTATAGGCTGTGTTCCGAATTTCAGATTTAGTTAGCTATCTTTAATGAAGCTCTCATCTTATTGGTCAAAACGGTAGATTCACCAAAGAGAACCGAGCTTCATCTAAGACATCATACTGAATCTGATTTTCGAAACACGGCCATTGTATGTGTATAAATCTTTCTTGAAAAAAGTAAGCCTGTTGAATCTTGAAAGATTACCGAAATAGTTCTAAATTTTTTTAATTTTTTTGAAATAAAATTCAAATGCCAAATTTCAAGCTGGTAATGGTCAGAATCTACTTTTTGGAATGTTTTAGTATGCTTTCGACAAGTTTTTATCAACAAAAATATTTAAAAATTTGCTTAATCGAGAAAAATGTTTGTTATCAAACTTTTATGACTTTTTCTATTCGCAGACGCAGGTATGCGTCTTCTGTGAGTAAAATTAATAATAGTTTTGGTAATTCTCAAGAATCAGCTTATTATGACTTTTCCCATTTATGCGAAGATTATCAGAAATGAATTCAAATAGTACAATATTTTTATAGAGAGAAAAACAAAATAGCGGACACGAACAAAATTTGAAATTTTGACGTTTCAGTTATAATTATTGTTTGTGCACAAAAAGTGTTCAATTTCACTTAATCGGGAATGGTGACTTTGACCTCTACAGTAGGTTCAATGTCGATATCTGTGATCTACTTAACGATCTCATTCGTACATAATCGTGAGCGTGCTTTTTATGAACAGTGGCTTCAAATCTAATCGCTTCAATGTGTACAACCAGTAACCCTTCTACTTAGATTTGTTAGTTTGGATAACTGGCTTTCCGAATGTTTGGGATAACTGAAGTTAGCATTAAATAAGATTCGGATAATTGATGACCTAATGTACGTTGTAACAAAAATATTTTTGGTTTATTGTAATAGATTTTCCTCATTTTGGAAATTTGCATAAAAGCTTGGGATGTGTTTTATAAATATTGATTTCTGCGACTCTGAATTAAGGTTGTATGAATATAGTGTGCACCATTCTGTATGTCGGTATATGAATATTGCATAAAAAACACCGATTTTCATATATGAAGTATTTTTCCTTAATTTGGTCCTTTATTTGGACTAGTTTTTGTTGCCAATGTATATTGATATCAATCAATCTATATCTGCCTTTTGCTGCGTTTTCCATAATTTTTTCGAGCATATAGCGATGATTTCTGCACGAATATTTGCCTTAAACTCGTTAATGGTTGGCGTATACTTTTCGTGTCAAATATACCTACAAAAAGAAGTCTGGAGGGTTCAAATCCGGAGAACTGGAAAGCCATTCAATGTCTCCATTTTTTGACAGCATAAATCCCGGAAATCTCGTTGCAGAATCTTTGTTGCTTGATTTTGCAGTGTGGCATCGCGCACCGTCTTATTGAAATTAAATAACCGTCGTGATCTTTTTAACACATTTGTGAGTCAGGGCGAGGTCGATTTCCATCGACTGTTTTGCCTTCTCTGAATAAAAAATTACAGTAAAAATAACAGTTTTTTGGTCATGCAAAGGTGTTTTATGAATGTCTTGTGGATTCTTCGTTTCCAAAATGCAGAAATATTGTTAACGCACCAAGAGTGTGTGAAATGGGCCTCGTTCATACAAATTTGCTTCCGAAAATCAGGGTCAGTGTGACACATTTAAGCGACTGTTAGGCACCAGCATAACGTGTTGGGTGGTCTGTCGACAATATTCTTTGAATCAACTGTACTTTATGCGGAAACGAATGCAAACAAATGCACTGACGCTAAAATGCTGAGCGCGGTTACAATAGGACACATGCGAATTCACGGCAACATTCTTACCGCAACAGTTCATTGGCGTTGATGAAATACATGCCGACTATTCTCCACTGTCGCGTTTGCTCAACAACATTTTACACTTAACGACGAATAATACTGTTTTTCCACGATATGCACGTTTAGTTCACCCTGAACAACTGAACGACTATTTTCAACGTACAGCCTCACTATTTAGGCCCGTTCTTTATGTGTGAAACTATACATGGTTAAAATTGTACTGACTTGTCTAATCAAGTCAATCAGTTGATAAATGCCAAAGTTATTCAATTCCCCATATAAAAGATGGCTGAACTTCTGCATTGCATAACTACTCAAGTAAGCGTATTCTAATAACTACACCGGTATATCTTTGTATGGTGCCTGTGCGCAAATTGCGCGAAAACTTTCTTAACGGATTGAAAATTGACATAATTGTAGGTTATATCCTGGATGTAATACATTTGATCTCGAGAAATAATCAACCCTATCGAGGTATCCGTCGGATTGTACGATTCGAAGGATTTTTGCTTCTTCCGAAAAGCTGTTCGGAATATTTCTTCATCTAATTTGTAACGCATACCGGCGAATTGCATTGGGTTCAGGAGCATTTTTCGTGACAGCTATGTGGATTTTTTTCCGATTTCCTCCGACACAAATTCTTCGCGGAATTTATTTACGAAGTGAAGCCGTCGCATTTGTGTAGTATTTTTTTCCGATGACACATACCTCGAATGGAATTTGAACGTCCGACGAAAAATTAACCGCTCCGACGGATACCTCGATAGGGCTGAATAAGACCTCATAAAATTGTTACATATGCCGAGGTAATGGCCCAATCTGTCGTGCATCAGTCGAATTACAAAACTTGACATGATTTAACTTTATACTATGCGTTCAGGTGTCTTTAGATGAGTTGTCTTGGGTTTAGTTATGATCTACCCGCTTACAGTGCTAGGTATGAAGAATCGCTCAAAATGTCAGAGGGTTCATTTACCAATCGTTGCAACATCAGTTATTTTTGTTTCGCAAATCACTCGAGTAGTATCGACCATTACACTTTACTCATGAGATTCCCTTTAGTGACTAATTGTATGAACGTTTAGTTCTCCGTAGAATGCTCATGTAAAAAAACGTTTTTTTCCATAACTGGCGTTCGAACATGTAACCAAGTGTGTCACGTGCCTATGACTTTCCCCACCTTGATTTTGAAAAGCGTCACAGATTGTTCTTTGAATAAGCAGAAAAACTGATTTTATACACGATTTATTGGTGGTTATTTCCGGTCTTACTTAAATACACGCATTTGATGAAGATATCCAAAAAATTAGGAGGATTAAGGTTTTAAGGGGCGTCTTCTAAAATGCGACGCAGAAACATGCGTTGAATGACTAATTGATAGGCACATCTGCTATGTCAGCGATATTCTCGGTAAAACAAGATGTGTGGCAACTTCTGATGTGAGTAAACGCTGCATTGAATGACAAGTTAGAGCCGAGTGGCCAGGAAAAATGACGAAATATACTCGTTGCGGTCAAATTATTTAAAAACGGTTCTTTCAAAAAATCGTGAAGTTTAAAATGATATTTTGGGCCGGTTAGAGGAGAACACCGGGTCTTCCAGAATTTGGTCGGTATATCGTGATTTTGCAATCACTAAGTGTCCGTCTAGCTAAACTCTGCCAAAAAATCGCGATGTTTACACAGATTTTCTCGGCCTGTTAGAGGAGAACACCGGGTCTTCCAGAATTTGGTCGGTATATCGTGATTTTGAAATCTCTAAGAGTCCGTCTAGCTAAACTGTGCCAAAAAATAGTGACGTTTACACCGATTTTCTCGGCCTGTTAAAGGAGTACACCGGGTCTTCCAGATTTTGGTCGGTATAACGTGATGTTGCAGTTAAACCGATTGGACAGGAGAAACACGCACAAAATACACGCTGCACGAAATTATTGACGGTTTTTTCTTCAAAAACTTTGTGAGGGTTATTCCTAAATTTTTCAGGAATATATCACTCCATTAATAAATCTAAAAAGCCGAATTGACTCTCCACACAATTTGTAACATCTCCAATATGGTCCATCCTTTCTCGATCGGTTAAATCGTTCCATTTCTCATTCGACGGTTCCTTTTTTTTTTATTACATTTCAACCCTTATCTTCCAGGCGCAGTACGAGTTCCTACATCGCGCGATTGCAAATTACGCTGATTTGCATAAGCTCTCTACAGAGTCACCATCCGACTGTTAATAGTTTGTTTCTCCAAACAAATTACCGCTACTCATTTGTGAAGTTTTCCGTTTTTATGTTTAAATGTGTATTTTCATCAGTGTACGTCTTTATTTTTTTAATTTTACTTGCACAAAGTATATTTGTGATAATAAAAAAAAGAAGAAATTAACACGACATGCAAATAAGTGTCAACAAGTGAAAAGTGAGAAATAAACTAAAATCCCACATAAATGTATAAAGTATTCTATTCATACGCTAGACTTTTGACGTATCTTAAATATTTAATTTAACCATTTAAATTTGCCTAACCGATAAGTTGTCATTTTATGTTCAAAAAATAAGAAAAAAAAAAGTATACAAGTGCGAACGACGAAAAATAAAATAAAAGTGTTTGCGAAGTAAATAATAAAAATTCATTGTATTTAGAATAAGCTACCAAAGGACTAAAACGTATATAAAAAAATATATATATTTAAATATTATCAATGTAAATTAAGAAATTACAAAAAAAAAAAAACAATACAAAACCAACTCTGACCACATACACACAACTGAATAATATATATTTATTTGTTTTAGCAAACAACGTTTTTATTTTATTTTATTTTTTATCTTAAGTAAGGTATTTATAAATATTTATACGCAAATTGTTTTTTTTTTCTTCTCCATTTTTTTTTTTTAATATTATACAAAATAAAAGGAAAAGTGAAGCCATATTTATATATTTAAACATAAGAGATACAATTAAATAGAAAATCACTATATTGCTGCATTAATCATAATTAGTTTGCATTATTTTAACTCTAAGTTAATCTCATAATTATAATAACGAAATAATAATAGCTCTCAAGTATTGTTGAAATAGTTTAGTTCTATGGAAATGGAAGAGGACTTACGGGGGAAAACTAAAACGCGCGTGAAGAAAAGTATCAAAGTATTGCACAAACAAATAAATTAAACAAAACATAGAACATAGTTTAACAAATAAATAAAACGAATGTGAGATAAAATCAAATATTTGCAGCAATTAAGTAAGTTTTGTTTTCATTGTTTGTACATCTCTTATAATCTATTTATGTTTTTATTTTAGCGAAATTGTAAAATTAAATTGAAATCACACAGAACGTTTTCAATTTTCTTTTTAATTCTTTAATTAATTATTCTCATACTAAGTACAGGAAATAGATTTTTATACACAAGGAAACAAATAGATTTTATTACAATTTTTTGTATAAATATACTTTGCATAAACAAACAAACAAATAAATAAAAGTTAAAAAAAAAATAATGGTTCCATCAATGTGAAGTGAGACGTAAATAAATAAAATAAAAAAAAATCTATAAATGTATATATACATGAAGCTTATATTATGATTTTTTTTTTAGAAATAAATAATCTAGTCTATATACATATTAATTTTTATTATTTCCCTTATTTTGTTCTTTAGTTTGTTTTGTTTTAAAGAAACAGAAAATTAATGTCGAAGAATGTGTTCATACAAAGTTGTACATTTTAGGACCAAATCCTTTTTGTTTGCATTCTTCCAAAATTTGACGCGTAAAATATTGCTTTCAATTTGATGGCGTTGCTTAAATAGGTTAGTTTAAGTGAGTTGCTGTCTAATTTAAGTAAAAACAGACAATTTTTGGGTTTCTTGTGGCATTCTTTATTGAATTGTGTCAGCTATATTGGGCTTTTGTAAAAGAGACTAAAACAGAATGATTTTCAAAAAAAAGGTTTAAATGCGGTAGCAACACAGTTTCGATACAAATTTTCGCGACATTATTGAATTATTGTCTGGTTGTTTTTTTTTCTTTGCCATTTTGGGAAGTTGTGAATTTCTCATTTTCTCTTCGTGTTATCATCTAGCTTGGAACATTCTTAGTTAATGAGCGGACTTCCTTTTTAAAACAGACAAGAATTAAAAAAATGTATTGATGCGGTAGCAATGCTGTTTTGATGTAAATATTGGCGACAGTTCTGATGCCTTGCAACGATCCTTTTTATACTTGAACATTTTGGAATAGTTTGGAACGCTTTCTCTTCCTGCTCAATGTTTTTTTTTTTTAATTAAACAACAAAATCAATGGAATGACCAAATGTTTTCCTTTATTAGCTTACAAATTTAATGACATTTAATGTCATTAAATTTGTCGCTTCCGCGACTGCGCCTTATGACCGCCACCCTGTCGGTCCAATTTTGCACCACTTTTTCGAGCTTACTCGGTCTTGTTTCTTCAATATTGCGTCGAATGTTGGATTCCAAGTGTTCAATCGTTGCTGGTTTATCAGCATAGACCAGGGTTTGACGTACCCCCACAAAAAGTAGTCCAAAGGTGTCATGTCACACAAACTTCCATTTCTTGAGATGATTCGGGAACCAAACGTTTGGCTCAACAAAGTCATGGTCACACGCGCTGTATGGCATGTTGCGCTGTATTGGTAGAACCATTTCACCTCCAAATGATTTCCAATGACGTGAAATCACGAATCATTTGCCTGTAGCGTTTGCTATTCACGGTAATGTTGGTACCGGTTTCTGGGGCCATATATTATAAAACGAATATCGTTGAAATCACTTCTTTCTTGTTGAAATTCGATTACATAATACTCGTTTAGTTCTAGGTTTTAAGATACTCGTAATTTCTTACGACTGACATTTGGCAGTCGTAGAGCTTTCGTTTTCGCTCAGTGGTCATAAATATTTCACGTTTTCAACAATTGCACTTTGTGTTGACTATCGTTTACTTGCTGCTCGTTTCGTTTTGTGTAATAGAGCCCCTGATTCATTCGGGATGTAATGGAGTCTCACGAGGACTGTGCTCACTCAAAAACTACAATTTTGCTTGTTTACATACAGTTGATGGTCCGCTGGCTTTAATTCTTGCACCAGCTAGATCTTATATGGGTATAGCGTACGGGCAGTGACAGAGTTTTTGAGAACGGCATCGGATCGATTGATGGATGATTATGCGCACCGTAAATTTGGCGTAGTGCCCTATAAGTTTGGCGAACAGAGAGCAAATTTTGGAAATAAATTTCCACGATTTGTAAACGTTGTTCTGGTGTCTTTTCTGGTGTTTTTTCATGGTGATTTGTTAAAGTATACTACAAAACAAATCAAATACACTTCACTGTTATGACAGTTAGTTTGACAGTTATTCCTATCGCAAGTTCTATACCTCTAAAAGAACACTTTAGAATTAGTAAAATAAATTATTTTGAATAAATGATTTCTTGATTGCTTAAGTAGTGCTACAGTCTAGAGGGTTATTTCCAAAAGCGCGTGGATTGAACTGAAATCGATACCGCAAATTCGACCAACTTCGCTTTCGTTTATTCTCAAAATCGAAACCTGGTGGAAATTACATCCACTGAAAATGTAATTTCCACCTGTTTTCGATTTTGAGAATTAACGAAAGCGAAGTTCGTCGAAATTGCGGTATCGATTTCAGTTTCCTGACGGATTGGATCCGCCAGCAAAGAGTCACCTATAACACTTATCGCTTGCAATAGAAAGTGAATAGCTTTTCAGAGTAAAATTCAAATTCGCCATCAAAAGCCATTCAATTTTTCACTCCAATTTTAGCCTGTACCTTAGCTAACTGCCTCAAGTTGCACACTTCAAATTGGTTGAGGTCAATTGCTACTTGTTAAGGCGAGTTGTTCTTTTACCGTCTGGCTGTTCATCCGGTCTACATAGCCTAGCCATCTTAAACGTCCGCTGTTCTTTTTTTTAATCTTGCTCTCTAAAGCACGTCAGTGCAAGGGAGAAGATACCTTCTAAATCGTGGGCAGTATATACTTAAACTTATTACTTTGTTAATAACTTGATTTCAACGGCATCTATCAGGATCAAACCTTCCCTACTTTAAAACCAAAATTTAAAATAAAAAAATCATTGAAATCGAACGATAGGTACAAAAAAACAAACTGTTTGCGCAACAGGTATGTTAGTACCCAGGCCATAGCTTTATCTGACAACCATTCACAAGACGTGTGAATAAAGATAGAAATAGATTGAAATAACTTGAAAACAAATTTCCCTTTTGTATTTTGTGCTTGACAATAATTTCACATTCAACTTTAAATTTTTCCTCTCCATGCCCACCACTTTTGTCTCTAAGTAGTGCCCGGCTACACGATCATGCCAGTGACTTATTCCCATGAACGGACCAAAAAAACGTTATTTGAATGAAGAAAGTTTTGGAAGATTGGAAACGCTAAAACAAGGCCCTAATTTCTTCGTGATGATGAAATTGGTACCTAAACTACCTTTACTTTTTCAATGCGACTATTAACCCAAGGAGGCACATCTTATTGTTTATACTCAAAGCACTTTCTTCGTCGAAGTTCATTTTTGAACCGCACTAAATCACTTCACAGTAAGGACTTTAAATTTTAACGTTCAAGCTGAGAGAATTAATTATAAAGAGGTATCATTTGTGTATGGTAACATTTTCATTCACCTTGGCACACGATACCTCTCTCTCTGGTTCAAGTCTTTTTATTATTTCTTTGGGGTATTTAAGTGGCGCTACAGCCGGCGTGAACCTTAGAACCAACCAATATGCCTTTTCAATTAGCCATGCCCCTAGATAACCCATCCAGTTGCACAGTGCAAGTTGGACAGTTTCTTCTTTTGCGCTTCGACTCAGTATAGTTTTTTCTCTACAGCGTCCACTATATAATTTCGAATCGAAAACTAAATGCAAGTGCTATTATCCATTCGCTCTACATGTCCTAGACATCTTAAACTCTTACATGGGAAGTTTTTTTTTTAATCAGGTCTATGTTGCTGTACAGCTCGTAAGCTTCGTTGTTCGTCCATAATAGTCTGTCAACGCATACGGTACCGATTTTTTTTTAATTGAAATGACCAAGGATTTCTTCATCTGCTTTTGATATGTCACTGTCTATGCTTCAGCACCGTAAAGTAAGACTGTTATTATCAGTGTAGTTAGTAATTTCAAATCGAGATGAGGCACCAATTTTTCTTTGGTTCAAAAATTCTAGGGCCCTACTCTGTATTTCGTTCCGAAAGTGATTTCTATTCGAAAATGCTTTTCGTTCAGTTATTTATTTGGCACTCTAAAATATTTTAGCTCCAGTTTTAATAAAAAATGAGTACCCACTCTTGTCACTCCACTCCGCTCTCTCCCTTATATAAATCCAAACAGAACCTGGCATAACTTCACTAAAACGTATTTAAAATAATACAACCCAAGTGTACGTATGTATAATTAAAAATAGACGACAATGTGAGTAATGTCAAAGAAATCGGAAAAATATTTTTGGAATTGAAAAACGCGAATCGTGATCTCCCAATTTTTAAAAAAAAAGTTATCCGCTCCTGGTACACAAAATTAGGTGAGTTAAGCTATCCGCTCGTTATAAAATGTTTTTTTTTTTTTATTATGAACTAGCTGACTTGACAAACGTTGGCCTGTCTTAGCTATGAAATATTAAAAAAATATTATTAAATATTTTTTGAAACACAACATTTTTAATTTCTTTTCTGTCGCGTAAATAAATAATGTTGATGATTTTTTGAAATGTGAACAGGCGACATATAATTGGACATGTAAAAAGCATGATTTTTTTCGAAGTTGATGCCACAACACACGACTGCCCTTGCGATTTATTTATCGACATTGCATGTCGTTCGGTATCATTAGGATGCCTTCGAAGTCTATGAATCCAGACGATGTATCAACGGGAATTTTTCCATTAGGAATGTTGAGCAACTGTTTGTAAAAAAAACTTCTCCAGGTGCTTCACTGTGAATTTCTTCATTCATTTGCGAATCTGCATTTCATTTTCTAAGACGCGTCTGATCATTATAATTTTTCCATAAATCAATCAATCAAATGAGAAGCATGTAGACAAAGTTATAGAAAACAATGTAGGTACCTATGTGGGTGATAGAAATTACAACAACTTGTGTACAACAATACTCTTTGGTTAGAATCATAGCTATTTCGGACGTTACCAAGTGTCCTCAATAGATTCCTTCTAATAGTGTCGCCAATTATTAAACGTTCAGTTCTCTGTATAATTGTTGAAACAACTTTGTTTATATTTTACGAAATCACATGAAATTCAGGAGTGTGGTCCCAATCAGTGTCATTCTCTAGTAATCCCAAACGTTGACATGCTTCTCTGTATGTACTCGATTGCAGCTCGATGCGTATTACACGCAACATTTCTACGTTGTTGATTTCGATCCTGTTCAACTTCAATTCGCGCTTTGAGTTGCTCGTCATTTTGACTTTCTCGTACATATCTTAAACATGCAACATGGCGAGTTCTGAAAAAAAAATTCAACTGAAATTTGAGTATCTTAGTTTTTCTCTAAAACCATGTTATACCACGTCTATCAAAACTTACCAAAAATCAATATTTAAATAAACATTCTTTTTAAGGTGTGAACTTTGTCTGTGTTTTGCTTTTTTTTGCAAAAAATTAAGTTCAACTGCATAGTCGATCGAGCGGAACCTTTTTCTAGTATGTTGGGTGAGTTTATTTTAGAAGTGTTTGTTCGTCACCGTTTATCCAGTGTTCTGCACAATTTTCGCAATTTTTCTTTACGTAAGAACCTTTTACAAAGTATTAGAAGTGATGGCGTGACCATATGCATTAAGTTTGATATAAATAGATTACAAGTTAACCGATGTGCTGGTGCTAATTCAGCGTTAGACGGTGTTTATTATTAATATAAAAATTTAAGTTAAACTACCGGCGGCTAGACAACAAAATTCCATTTTCGGGTTTTCATATTGCAAAGTGTTAAATTTTCATTTTCGGAACGAAATACAGAGTGGGTCCCATGTTATTTTTGAACTGTCGGTTGATTTTTTCCGCAATCCCTATATTTTCTTCTAACATTTCAGTTTTGTTTACATTTCGTTCTCTTTAATTTAAATATTTAAAAAAAAAAATGGTAACACTCAAAAATCTCACAATCACTCGTAATTCTAGGATTAGTTGAGGGGTATGTTTATGAGAAGACTATTAGTTTAATATTCATTAGGACAGATCACGTTTAAGTTATTTCAGAAATACCTAAACAACTCCGCAAAAACACATCTTGAAAATCGATTCCCACTATGTAATAATTAAAAATTTTAGTTACAATCAATCAAATTGTGTTAACAAAACCAAAAACAAAAAATCAACTAAAAATCTGCACCCAGAAATATCCCACCTTGAAGCAATTATAACAGTTTTGGAAAATCTCATCGCTAATTTGGTTATTTTACATTTCTATTCTAACTCTGGCCCGTATTGTGAGTGTCGATTAGAGATTGTTGATTCTGAAGTTTGGTATTGTGTATAAATCTACAACAGTCGACAGCTATCGATTTGTTTAATAATTTTCTAATTGATTTGATAATTGTACCTTATATTCTCAAAAAAACCATCCATAGAAATGAAAAAAAAAAAAAACAGATAATGTTGTATGTATCCATAATAATCTAAACGGTCCTCGATTGGGTAACAGAATACCAAAATCATTCGACACTCACAATAGGAGCCTCTATTTTATTTTTGTTAATACCTTTTTTTTTTGTTGATAAATAGATATGTATACATATTTTGTACTCTTAAAATTTCGAAAGTCATGAAAATTAAAAGAAAACAATATACAAACAAATTATAAGAAAAGTAAATTAAATGAAAAGAAAAAAAAGAGATAAAAAGAAATGATAAATAAAAACAAATATATTGTAATTTGTAACTCTGTATCACTTATCTGATATATTTTGTATTAATAAATAAATGTTTTAAATACAAAAAATTTATGAAAGCCTATTAGTGAGAAATTATAATGGAAAATTGTGAGTTAATGATAATTGCTTGAGTGGGTCTATATCTAATACAGGGTGCCGATGGATTAATATTTTTTCAGAATGAAAGAACTTAAAGAACTTTTTTGTAATTCGTATAATTTGCACATTTCAATTGTGCGTTGAACTAATATGCACGTGGTACCTGGGTCAAATCTCGAAAGTAGCAACACCTACGTTTTTTTCATTGCCGCAACTTTTGCGAAAGTCTGACAAACTTCTTCTCAAATTTGTCGTACTTAATCGGCGCTTAACAAGAGGTCATATGCTTAGTGCAAAAATAAACCTTCGCCTAACAAATGAATGGAAAACTTGGGTTTGAGGCACTTAATGCCAGCTATTTCATTTCTTTTAAAAATGTAATTTAAATGGCCTCCACGCTGAGTGAAGTGTGTGCTGTTTTGTATCATAAAATGATTCATCAGTTCCCGCGGACTTGAAGTGGGAAACATTTCAATTTTTGATCGAATCGATTATTTAAAATTATTCATGTTTGATATTTCTGTTTCGAAAAAATGCTGGAGTCAGGCCTCGAGACCGGGGCACCAACGATGACCAAATGTGGAGTTTCATGTTATAATTCTTTTTTGACGGAGTTCTGGAACGGAAGATGGCTTTAACTTTTTGAAATACCGATCTCCTGTGACCGGATCAGCAAAAAAAAAATTAAATCATTGCGTAGATTTGTCTTCGTTGACTGGAGGTGTGGTGGTTTCTTTACCTATCAATCGCTCGATATTATGCTTACTAGGCAGTTGCTGGAAATGCTTCCCTGCGCTTCAGTGACTAGGCTGCCAGTGTTATTTCGTAGAACCTGTGTCCCTACATTTTAACTGCTAGTTGTTAGGCTTTCTTGTAGAATTGGTGAGACTTTAACTATCACTCGCTCGATATTATGCTTTTAGTTGCTGAAAATACTTTTCTGCGCGTCAGTGTCTAGGCTGCCATAGTTGAGCCTGCGTCCTTACTTTTTTCCGGCCATAGATCTTTGCTGTGTTTTCAAGTTTTAATGTTTTGCCACCTAGATTTTGTTGCACTTTGCGTGTATTTAGTTATTTCCTGTTTTTTAGAAGCAAGTGGGGGTCTATCCCTGCCGTCGCATAAGAAGATGCAGCTGGACGATCGTAATCTAGCTAACATGTCTGCTTTCTCATTTCCTGGAATGTTATTATGTCCTGGCACCCAGATAATTTGGACTTTATTCTGGTTACATAGAGCCTTTAGCTCTGTGCGGCAGCGTCCAACTATTCGTGATTTTATTATGTTGGTTGCCAGAGCCTTTATGGCCGCTTGACTATCTACGTAAATGGAGATATCCTCTTGTGATATGTCCAATACTCTAGCCGATTCGGCAGCTTCGAGTATGGCTAGGATCTCTTCTTGGAATACACTGCATGAGTTTGCTAACCGAAGGGATGTGGTTCACCCGATTTTATCGCAGTAGACCCCAGAGTCCACTTCTATTTTAGAACCATTTTAGACCCACCAGTATAGATTGATATTTCAGTGTTGGAAACCGCAGTATTTGACGACCATTGGTCTCTGCTTGGTATTCTGATTGAGTATTTAATGTCGAAATCGTGATATGGGATGGTGTAGTCAGATATCCCATTCTCGTATGCTACTAATTTCAATATTGTGAGGTGACCAAAGGGTTTGATACACAGGTTACTCTTTGAGGCGTGCTGCGCTTTAAAATTCAAATTGCTTCAAATCCTGCTATGGGACTGTTGCGCATAGTTTCTGTTATGCGTATGCATGCTGTTCTTTGAACTTTTATGCAGTCAAATGCTGCATGCCAAATGGATTTGGCACTTGCGGACAGTGAGAGGGTAGATCCTCCCAAAGTCGGTGCCACAAACTCTGAGACTGATCTTTTGTTAGTGAAGAGTACTAGTTTGGTTTTCTTCGGATTTACACATAAGCCGCATAGTTCTGACCATCTACTGAATATGCTTAGGCTAGTTTGCATGATTGCGTTTAGAGACGATGGGAATTTCCCACATGCCATGGGAACAACATCGTCTGCATAAGCCACTGTTTTTGTTGCAGTGGTTTCCAGTCTCTTCAATGCCAGTAGCCAAAGAAGCGGAGAAAGAACCCCCCTTGTGGTGGAACTCTTGTCGTTGTTATTCTTTTGATCCAGTTGCTAATGGCCGTATCTATTCCTGCTTTTTCAAGTGCCATCTCTATGGCTTCCGTTTTAACGTTGTTAAAGGTCCCTTCTATATCTAGGAAGGCTGCTAGTGTGGATTCTTTCTGATTTAGCGATTTTTCAATTGTTTGAACTACCTCATGCAGAGCAGTTTCTACCGATTTGCCTTTGATATAGGCATGCTGGTTTGGGGATCGATAGCCTGGATTCAAGTTACAACGTTTATATTTGAATATCTAGTAGTCTTTCCAGAGTTTTCAATAGGAATGAGGATTGACTAATTGCTCTAAAATCTTTCGCAATTGCATGACTGCATTTCCCTGCTTTGGGTATAAATATCACATTTATTGACTTCACGCCACGCTTTGGGAAGATAATTAAGCTTTAGACATTCTCTTAAGGTGTTGACTAATCTTGGCATAATGTAGTTAGCAGTCTTTTGTATCATCAGGGGGGTTATGCCGTCGGGCCTGCTGTTTTGTTCCAATGTGTTGATGGTCCATATAATTCTTTCCTTGCATATGAATTTGTCTATATTGGAGTCGCCTCCGGAGGAGCCGTGAGCTTCACTGTTGTCATTTGTGTTGTCAACATCCGATGCGCTATTGAAGTTAGGGAAGTGGGTGTTAAGGAGCAGATCTAGTGTCTCGGCGCTGGATTCTGTCCATTTATCTGAGATTTTTAGAAAACCATGCCTGCTTGTTTTTTTGACAGTATTTTTCTTAATCTGGCGGATTCGTTGTTATCTTCAATACTACTGCAGAAGTCTCTCCAGGGGCCATATTTTATAAAACGAATATCGTTGAAATCACTTCGTTTTCGTTGAAATTCGATTGCATAAAACAAGTATCGTTCTAGATTTTACGATAGTCGTAAATATTTACGACTGGAATTGGGCAGTCGTATAGCTTTCGTTGAGCTGTCATAAATATTTCTCGTTTTACACAATCGCACTTTGTCGTGGCTATCGTTTACTTCTGTTTCGTTTACTTGCCGCTCGTTTCGTTTTATGTAATAGAGCCCCAGGCCTTCCCTTTGGCTGCTCTTATGTCTTTTTTGAATTTGCTAAGACTGGTTTTGTATAGATTCCAATCTGTTACATTGTTTGTCCTCTTTGCCGTCTTAAAGAGTTTCCTAGATTCTTTGTGTCGGTTGGCGAGTTCCTTGGACCACCATTAACTTTGTCTTTTATTGTTTTTACATTTCCATATTGGACATGCTTTCTTAAAAGCATTTGTAAACACCGTGACCGTTTCGTGCACGTTTCGTTCGTAGGAGATAGTTCAGATGTCATTTCCTGAACCAAAATTTATCGTGAAAAATGTTGCGTTGTCAGGGGGATAGCTGTAGGTTCATTGATTTTGTTAAGATAATACGCCCAAGCCTAATTAAACTCATTTACTAACACAACGCATACGACTTCACTTTATAAACGTTTTTCTTTTTATTTCGTCTTTAAATATTGTTACATAATATTCGCATATATTTACTAAACTATGTTTATACATAATTATAATTTAACAGTATCTAAGCCTTATTTAAACCCAAGCCGCAGCTAAATTATTTGCTACCCCCATTCGCGACATTGCTGTCCGTGTTTTCATTATCGTCTTCATCGTCATCATCGACACCACCGTCTTCATTCATCATTCGTATAAATTCTTCGGCAAGTTTCTCAGCATGATCCAGTACCTGGTCCCGAGACCATGATGCTGTCTCTGCGCCAAATGACTGCACTTGCGAAAGTAGGTTTTCAAATATTTCCAATTGTGCTTCAACTGAATTTTCTTCCGAACTTGCTTCGCCATTACCACCGGGCGATGCTAAGCCAATAGTTTTCAAAAAGTTTTTGTTGGCTGCAAATGAGAAAAATCTCATTAGAAGTCCCAATAGCTGTAACGAGTTGTCTTACCACCAGAACTAACATCAATGTTTGACCATACGAAGCTTCTTAATGCCTGTTGCACCTCATCATAGCCAAGTGGATCATTGGGATCATCCTCTTCGTCTTCTTCTCTGGAACGTTCCAATTCTATCACATCAAAGAGCAGATTAGACCCTTGTTTGGCCTCTTTGTATGTGATACCCTCATTGGAATCGTCATAGAGTCGATCACACAACAGAATCCCCAACTCGATTTGGTGTGACTTGACAAAGTCTGCATAGAAGCTAATTCTCTTCGAGAAACCACGCTAAAATAACAAATCGGACAATTAAACGATTCCGCATGAATTGTCTTTTCTTACATTTCCAGAATCGAAGTAAATGAGAAACGCTTCAACACTTTCTATTATCTCAGCAGGCACTTGGTCCAGTTCCGTCTCGAGCGGAAGAAGTAGGAGATTTGTCTTGTAGTATTTCGTGGTCAACCCATATTTGTATGCTTTGTAGTTGACAGGAGTTCCCACATCAATTGACACATGATCTTCTTTTTCGTCGATTTTCCGGATTTCTGCAAAAGGGGCGAAGATAATTCAATTATTTTCAAATGAATTACTTGCACTTGGTTCTTACTGTTGATTATTTCTAACGGGCTAACCTTTCCTTCGGATGCAATTAGAACAATTGGGGATTCTATCATGGCGAGTGAGAGGTTGTTTTACTGTTGGAATGGGTCTTGGGAATTTCTACGATATGGACTGATAACAATTAAAATTCTTTTAGTGACATGGAAAGAAAAACAAATTGGTTTTGTAAAAAATTTCCACTTGACATTTAGTTTTGACGTATAATGATATAGGGTTGTTTGACTAGATAAACGTGTACCGTGTTCGCAAATACAAACCTTCTCAATGGGTATGTTCTGTTGAAACTTCCATTTTTATTGTGACGTCAATGACGACTGAAGGTTTGTTTACATCAAGGATATCCATGCAACGTCGTAATTTTATTACGTGCAAAAGATTCTAATTTTACGACGACGTTTCATGAAAGACCCTAAAACTGCACCACTAAATAATGCGATAACCCACTGAATTCAATCTCATTTTAGTAATTTATTTATTGATAAAATTTTGTTTCTTTTGTTCTCTTTCCGTTCTCGATATTTTTTCTGTTTAGCGCATACGTTTGATATGTGAAAGTGACTGATTAAATGTCAAAATAGCATTTCAAAAGTTTACAACGTTTACCATCTCAGTTTACTCACCCAATTCCTGTGAGAAAATTCCGATATTGTTGGATAAGGTTTCCCATACAAATTTTGATAGTTCATTTTTCACGTCGTAATTTTATCACGTTTAGGGCCAGTTATAGCTATCATTGAAAAACATCATTGGCAATTTTCTTTTACTCATTGCGGCTTTATTACAAATTCAACCATTGGCGAGTTGGTGTCAAAACAAAGCTTATGAATTTTAGAACATGATTATCCAAACATATTTTAATTGTAGTTATAGCAGAAAATAACTTTTTATTCTTCACTGATCATGATTTATTTTTGTGAAGTAATGTTTGTCGTACCACCGAAATGAAACGGAATTTTCCCACGATTCCTATAAGCAGTTATGGAGGTAAAATTTCAATACCGTCATGTTTTGTGTTTCAATGAAGTTTTTCAATGATAGCTATAACTGAGCCCTTACACGTTTACCGCGACTTTCCGACGTTGCATGAATACCCCTGTTCGCTATTTATATTAAAATGATAATTTAATCGCAAAGCATTTCATATATTTAGAAAGGTCGTTCTCATTACTAATACAATTCAACAACATTTCAACTTAAGCCTGAACTATAATAGACGGAAGCAATCGGAAGCTAATATCAAAATTCTACGTTAATCTCAATTACTCAAGTTGCCCATGAATTGCGAATGAATTCGCGTTTTCGTAAGTGAGCAAAAGTGAACGTAAACTGAACGAATCGAAGCGAAAAGCTATTATGGTCGTACAATACAAATTGCATGTGTTCGCACAGTTACGGAAGTGGTCTTCCACAACCAGCTTCTATTATAGTTTAGCCTTTATATATTACCTTATAGGAAAATGCTTCGAAATACGCGTTTCCATTTTCGTCTTAAACATAAATTTCTTATGACAATCCCGATTAAATCGAAATTTCCCACAATTCTATAGCACTCTACATATACATTTTTCAACATGTAGGGGCGTTATTCAAACTTATGCACTCGTCAAATGCGTTCGAAGTAAATGGAAATGGCGTAGGTTGTAAATTCAATTGTGAACACATTACGATGTTCGTTATCAATTTATTTACTTAAGATATATGAAGCCATACAATTAAAAACGTAAATAAACACTTTATGCTGTACAAATGCCCTGAGATAAAGATTTTAGTTTTCAAAGTATATGATTTTGTTTTAAAGTGGCCAGACAGCACGGAATGAACTTGGGCCTCATCCAAGATAATGCGGATATCGGTGAACAACTTGTAAAGTTCTTAGTTCAATCTTATGATATTTTCCAAAATAATCAATATTTTTTCATCTAGATCTAGATCCAAAAGTTTTCGCAGAAAAAATCACTTTTAAGTTTTCACTGATCACAAAAAAAATCAAACTTCAAACTGACATAAGTCAGATGTCAATTGTTTTTGTGTTGGTGCATGTAGGTGTAAATCTCACTTGGAATCGAGATTCATCAAAAGTGCTCTAGATAAAAAAAAATGCTTTTTGTATCGCAATCGAAAACGCTTTCTGTTTGTTTCGGTTGACAAAAACTATTGTTGATCTTTAAAATTGTAGCAGTTCTTTGTGAAATAGTAATTATATTAAAAACAAACAGTTGTGTGACTAGAAACATAACAGCTACACTGAAACTAACTTCAAAGACACAAAATTTCAAGAATACAAAAAAAAATAAATAAATCTGAAATCGTGTTCCATTGGCAACAAAAAAGTTCAAATTTCAGATTAAAATCTAGATTTACCAATGGAAAACATCATTATTCTCTATAGACCTTGAAAGCAAATGCTGTACAGCTCTAATTATTCCTTGGTGTTTCGAGTGAGGTCTTTATTACTTAATTTCGGGTTCTTAGACCGAAGAAACACCGCTTCACAAGAGAAATTTTTCATTTTATTTCTGACGAGATATCGTTATGAGAATTAATAGCGAAGCCGATATAGAAAAAGTCCCATCCTACCTCGAAATTGTTCGATGGCGAGGTTCTGTTGAATTTGTCGATTTGTATATCATTTCTTGCTGAAAGTGTATACTTGGTCATACACTAATTTACTGTTAAACGTATTTTTACCGCTTCTCTTTACTAGCAATCATAGCTTTGGCATCTAGTTGAGTGCGACCAATGATGCAATATCGTCGGGCTATACAAGTAGTAGCAGCACAGATTTATTAAAAAAAATTGGCTTTGCTGTTGGCTCCGGCGTTTTTCACAATCCTTTTTAGAAACAGAATTTAGAGCTCAAAAGAAGTCACTCGACAATGCGTAACTTTCTCCGATTTCTATTTGTATCAAATGTTTCGGTGAAGTTGTTGCTGACCCTAATGGAGTAATTAACATTCTGCATCATAATCCTGCACAGATGGACGATTTTGGCGGAATATGAATCTAGACATGGCTCTTTATAGTCCATCTTTATAAATGCTGTCGTGTGCGGTTTTTAAATCGATAAAAGGTGGTGGGTCTCAATTTCCAGAATATGCCAAAGTGTAAAGATTTTATCGGTCGTGGACTTTCTTGGCATTAAACCACACAGCTAAAGTTCGATCAGGTTGTTTGTGAACGTTTACATGTTCTCACATTAGATCGAATCGTATGGGGGATGTTGAGGATAGTTGAGCCTCTTCAGTCAGCGTAGTTAAGATGGTCTCCATTTTTTGTGGACCGGCCAAACGATGCTGAGGTTTCGAAATGAAATTAGTTGATTTGTGTTTCATTGAAACGCCGCATTTTGGAATGTGAAATTGTTTGGTATAATGACTCGTTTTGGCCCGGTGGAAATGCATTTTTGGAAACTTGAAAAGTTTGTCTGTGCTCACATAAACATCTGTTAAGAAATCGTGGCTCTGATGCAAATCACTGCCCGCTGATATCTTATTGCCTAATAAAATCTCTCTGTACTAGGTGTAACCTTTAGTTTTACCTTTAGCTATTATTAATATTATAAATTATTTTTGTCCCTATTCCTAACCAAGTTTACTAGTAGGTCGTTGTCCTAAGGTGTGATGAAACTGATATGACAAAATATGTTTAGTATTTTAAATATCATTACCTACCACGTGGAACCATATCTTCCGGCATTGTTCACAAATAATATAAAATGTGAAAAAATAAAAAAAAAACACACTCTTATTTTAAAAAAGTTTATTAGATTTGGAAAACAAGGGTAAACTATTTTTGGCTCAAATGGAGAGAAACAAAAATATGTCACGATTATCATCCCACTTTTCTAGATTTCAGCAAGTCCTCCTTCGGACCAACAGGGCTCCCGATGTCGGATCACTTCGTCACTTAGTTCAATCATATGCTGATGTTGTTTGATTTCTGTGAACTATTTGTAATAAGACCTTTTTTTTTACATAAATACTTCCATGAGATAAAAGAGCGCCCGAGGTGACACTTGAGATGATATATGGGTGGAAATACGTCTCCAGGAAGCTCGTTCCTTTTTTGTGTCACAGCCCAAACAAATAATTGATGAAGAGATTCAAAATGGCCGACACATTTAGACTTCGAACCAGAAAACCACACAGTCTGACCAGTTGATAAGATGAGATTAGATTTAATTTGGTGCAGTATTAACTTGATTAGAGACGTATTGAGATGAACTAGAGAATAGAGATGACTACATTGATGTTAATACCTGGAGTAGATTAGGTTAGGTTAAAGTAGCTGTTTGCGGCCGACAGCACAATTAGACGAGATTTAGACGTTGATAATGGGAGTTTTCTCTAACTACTCATTCAAAAACAATCCTAGATTCGATTAAAATGGAGGACGCTTTTCGTCCTTAAAGATTTTGTAAGCGACGCTGCATAGTGAAGTTTCCTTTTTTCTGAGAAGGTCGGGCTGGAACAAAGAAGGTCCATTTGACTTTTCCTTCTCCTCGACCTTTAGACAGTGTGCAGTGATGATACCTATGGTTATGCTGATGTAGTCTATCAATCGAGATTAATAGCGTTGTTTAATAAGTCTTACTTACACAGAAAATTGCAGCTGTTTGTGTTCCACCAGAAAAAAATCTGCCCAAAGTGGTTCTCCTTTTTGTTGCTCTTGTCTTTTTTCGACCTACACAATTGTAAAAAATTGTAAAACGTCAAATGTCTGTTCTGATAGTTTCGAATCTTTGGTACAGCTCTGCCAGTTACGTTTCTAGTTCCTATTTGCATTCCGGGCTGTGGTGCTATAGCCCGGAATGGCGGCTTCGTAGATCTGTATACCTGCTTTTAGTTTTGAGATGATATACGATATGTACCTATATATATTAAAAAAGTGATTTTGGGGCTTGAAATTCAAACTAGGAAGAATCGGTAAACTTAAAAACTTTCTGTTAGACAAAGTGAAACACGTGTAACCAATCTTAAAATTGGCCAACTGGAAAACTCATTCTTGGTCAAGCCATAAGTAGTTTTTGATAAGTGTCTTCACAAAATATTTAGGCAAGGTGTTTACACAACTTTTGGTGGCCAAAATTAATTTGCAAAGGCGTTTTCACAACTAGCCGTTCAGAGTGTTGTCGCTCAAGAAATGGCCAGATGTCGGTTTAACTTGTCGCTAAGATTTTCGTCACTCTTCCATATAGTCGCTCAGTGCGTGGCCGAATACTTTACCTGATGAGACAACGGTTGGCAGGAATAATTCTTCGTTTGATTTCTAACAAGATGTCATACTATTTACTCGTTTTTGACTCCTTTCTGACTCTTTTCTAACAAAAATGGCTCTGACATCTAGTTGAGTTTGATCAATGACGTCATGTAGTCTGTTGTCGGTGTATACTGTCGTATTCGGCATACTGTGTTGTTTGGCGCAGTTCAGAGGGTGTCCTTTTTAGTAGATCGGTCATAGCATGATGTGTTTAAATAAATTCGTATGCGTGTTCATATGGGTATGGATCGTATTGTAGTTTCATGACTGTCAAGTTCTTTAGCCTTACAATTCCCAGAAATTCCGGCACCCAGAAATTACGAATGCCAAATTGTTTTGATATCTCTTGTAGAGCTAAGCTGCAGTCTGGTTTTACTTTTGAGTTTGAAACAACCAATTCCAGTGATTTGATTGACAAAAGGCTATACGTGAAATGCTGAATATTTTGACAGATAGTTCAATTTCTTTTAGTCAAGACAAGGGCTTTTTAATCGCCACATGTTCTGCCTCAGACCAAAGACTATGAATTCTATACAGATGACGCATTGAGAACAAAAAACAGAAACTTTTGCTCAGTAGCTTCATGGTAAGGGCGGGCGGTTCAACACATGAAAAACAAGAACAAAAACGGGGGCTGTGCCAGCACGACCCGCCATAGAACAATTTTTCTTATATGGAGTGCGTCATCTGTATAGAATTCATAATCTTTGCTCAGACTTAGGGCTACTTTTAGAAAAACGCCCAACAAATACCTATAGATTGTTGAGTTTCTCACTGGAATAAATGTGTTCCTGCATGGGGCCCTAAGTTCGTTTGATTTGAATCCATCAATCGGTAAGAACGGTATTAATTGATTTGTTTTCCACAACTTCGTTGTTTTTTCAGGAGCGGAATTATTTTTAAAGTTTACCCTGGTAAAGGTTTTATAGGCGAGATTTTTAAATGCTTTTATCAAATTGTTGAATGGCCGGCTGGAGTTTTTGATCAATAGTGTCTTGAGTCAGTTAGTATGGTTAGCTGCCAAATATTACAAGAGTTGATGAAAAAGAACATCTAGTGCTAAAAAGGGTATTGTAGGTACATGTGTAGACCCATGGACGACAAACCCTATCAATACAATAGGTATATTTAATACATTTGGGACATGCACTAGCTAAATAACGTAGACCCCTTTATTTTGCAGTTATTTAACAATTTAATTAACAAAATTGCTTGAAATGTTTATAAAGAGTTCTTGCATATAAAATAACAAAGACGAGGTGTACCTAAAACCCTTCGAACCCGGAGTATTAAAAATAGAATCTGCTTATTATAGTTAATTCTCGAAAAATCTCTTAAAAAATGATATACATACAAGTAAAATAAACACCAACAAAGTAAATGTTGTTAAATAAAAAATTCCTGAAAAATACCTTTAAATACAATTTAATAAATTATCTTAATTACATTAATATATTTATATACACATTTTTTAATTGATGAAGTGGTTTCTTATTTGGCTTCAATTATTGCTCGAAAGCCAACTCAATTAAAAGGGCTTTCTGAGCAACAATCAAAAATATATAAGTGCCAGGAGTTAGTTAAATATAAGTTCTCATTACTCATGCACGAGTACATCTTCATACCTTTTAAGTTTTTGTACACACTCTAATCAAATTATTTTTTTTATATTTACCCAATGTCCACACCGTTGAGTCCTTCACTGTTGTCATCATCTTCCATCAGCATCAGGAGGATGCTTTCATGCCGGTCATGTTTGCTTTTCAAATTGCATTACAAGTCTAACAAATATTTAGAAACTGCAGTTGAAATGGGTTATGTCCTTTTTCCTGCTAAAGGGTAACTATTTTATTTCACTTTACACATGATAACAATAGAATATCATACAAAAAAAATCCCGAAAATGTAAACTAACACTGATTGCAGAACTCGACTTGAGATGACTGTTCGGTGTGAGAACTCACGTTGCACTAGCAATGGAATTCAAACTGAACAGGATATCCTGTGATCATTACGAATTATTCAAGTGTTCCTCTAAAGTTGAAATAGCTTAAATGGAGCTTTATCTTGCCACATCCACTTATCATTCGAATATTTATTTGATTGTATACACCAATGATACACAGGATAACAGCCTTACAATGTGTGCTAGAGGAAGTAAATACCGTTTGCAACCCCCTTTTCCTTCACGTGGAATTTAAATCTAGTAAAGGTAAATGCATCACTTGCGCATATTGTAACGAGATTTTTTAACAGAAGAAGCTTTCCACATAACCTTTGTGGGGAGTGCAAATCTAAAAGAGCTTTGGAATGTAAATTAAGACCACCGTTTACAGATTGACCAATAATCGGGAATATTTTTTTCACGTGTACTGTATTTTCCTGGATAGTTGTAAAAATCTGTTTATATAGTAATTATTAGGCTTTTGTAAACGAAGAAGGGATGAAAGTTAATCGTGTGACCAATGACAGTGCTTTTTGTTTGAAAACAAACAACACTGACGGCTCATTGGCCGATTCATGTGATGAGGAAACAATTTTCCTGAGTAATTTTCAACAAACAAAACGAGAAACTAATTTTAGCAGTTGAGTATAAAAGCTTCTATGAAAATGTTTATTAAAGATATGCTGACTTCATTGTATAAAGATAATCAAATTTAAAATGTCGTACTATGACAACTTTAGGAAATATTTGCGATCGTAAGACCTCGTGCTGGGCGCCATTTTTAAACATTAATTTATTTTAATATGAAGATAACTTGGTTCTTTATAACCTAAAGCTATAGGTCGTGCGAATTAGATTTTTGGATCTGAGTGACTGGAGGTTGCTGGGTTTGCTCTGATATATGCCTAAACTATTTTGTGCGGAAACTTGGTACAATTCAATAGCTTAGACAACGTGTGAATTTGACAATGTACTGCTTTTAACGATCACTATACATTGTACCTTCGCAAACATGCCTGTTCAACTTGATGTCGGGTTTTTTTTTTTTGCGACTTACTGCGAGCCGGAGTATTGATGTCCAAATGTTCTACCTGTCCTAGGTATAAATCGAAGTAAAGCTAGTAAGTTCTTAGTTCGATCTTTGTATTCCTTGCCGCCAACGGAAACGGGGTTGAAGAATGTTTCGATTTCAACGATTTCTGCTGAAACTGGAGAGAAGAAATCAGAAAAATAATTTATTCGAACATCAGAGAATGTTTATGCGTCAAAGAAAGCATTCAAAATCATTATCAATCAACGTTGATACAATCGCAAAAGAGATGTAGGGCTAAAAAAAACTTGGACAAACGGCGTGATCCAAAATGAACATGCCTATCAATACTTTTTGAGATCCACAGTACGAAAAGTAGGATCAGAGTAACAGAGATATGCACTCCCATCGATGTATTCGTTCGGAAGAAAATTTTCTATATGTTCGAAATCGGTGAATTTTTTGCCGTGGTATCCGTTCCGATTAGCATTTCGGACAGATCTTCCGATAAAATCGGCCCTATCGAGGTATCCGTCGGTCCGGAAAATTCTCCGATTTTGTACGATTCGGAGGATTTTTGCTTAGAGGTATTCTTCCTAAAAGCTGTTTAAGTGCTTTCAGGTGCATTTTTCGTGCAATTTTTGACAGCTAAGTGCCGTTCTTTTTCCGATCTCCTCCGACACGAATTCTTCGCGGAATTTTTTTTACGAATTGTAGTAAAGTGAAGCCGTCGCATTTATTTGTGTAGAATTTTTTTCCGATGACACATACCTCGAATAGAATTTAAACCTCCGACGAAGTATGCGTTGCGGAAAATTGTTCGCTACGACGGATACCTCGATAGGGCTGATTATAACGCACATGATCGCGCATCAGTAATATGCGTTAAGTCAACAATTTTTGACAGCTATGCATTGAATTTCCTCCGAAGTTCTCCGACGAAGAATTGCTGCGGAAGCAATCGAACGCTATTGTATGCTTTTTTATTTTATTCCGCAATGGATACATCGAAAGAAAATTGTGTTCCGATTGGAACTGAATTTCGTTTCGGAAATTTTTCCTAACGGATACCTCGATTGGGATGATGGTTCATATTGTTTATAAACGCCCGAGTTTATTTGTTAATGTGCACCCATCAAGTTTGACTGATATGCTCCATCTACCCCTAAGCATTTTACGATGAAATGGAGTTACTTAAGCGGCGTGGCAGCGGTTTGAAACTGAAAATTTACCGAGTTGCCTCCCTAGTAAGCCCTGTCGGTGGAGTTTGGTTTCTTCTTGTTCACAAAACTTAAGCTGATAAATTCCAAGGTTGAGGATAAAGGAATTTGTAGGTCAAAGAATTATTATTCATTCAATCGAAACTAAAAGTCCTAGAAATCGACGTTGATGCGTATTTTATTGACTGGGCCAATGTTATCGTATAGCTTGAAAAAAGTTGTCATTGAAACTTCGCCTCCAAAAGGGCTGAAGATTTTTGCAAGAATTTAAGTACGAAAACGAAGGATTTCTTCCTCACCCACTTTTAATATAGTCCATGCTTTAATGTTTAAAATATAACTGGACAGAGAAGGGTCTTATACGATCCCTTTGGCGTTTAGTAGTTCGAGTAAGGGGTTTATTACCTATTTGGCGATTGCCAAGAGTATTTTTTGTTTGAGCGTAGCCAAGGTATCTATAAAAAAATAGTTTACCATCTCTCATTTTTAGCTACCTACTGTGTCGTGGTTACTTCCAAAAATTGAATCAAGAAGAATGACTCCAAACAGGGTCGATGGAATCTAGAATTCAGATAGCTACGTCCATTTACCCTAGGCTAGATTAGTCCGAATAATATCAAAAACTGTTTAACCCAAATATTCATGACGAGCATGTCATTATAGTTAATGCATTCAAAGAGATATTTTTGGCTTGTCCTGAGAAACCTGCAGATAACTCAGTTCTTTTAAAAAAAATATTGTTCTGTACATTCTTTGCCAACTTGTCGAGATATTAAACCTAACTTAACAAAATTGAGAGAAAGTATGACTAAGAAAGAGGTTGGGTACGTTTTCCCAATTAAAAATCTCCAAACCCGAAATTCCCTTACTGAAATCCTTAGTAGCGAAAACCTGCGATTAAATTAAAGATTTTTTCGTTGTATATCTTGTCGATGAATATTTGGTCTAAGGAGGTAATGTCTAATTGAATTTACTTTTTGGAGATTTTGGCAAATGGAGATATTTTGGGGTATTTGGTACCAAAACAAAAATACAATTTTTTGGCCCAACAGGCTCGTTAGTACCCAGGGTCTAGCTTTCTCACAACCATTCATGTGTGCGTGCGTGTACTTCTTGCACGATGGCGGGACATCCTGTTTTCTTTTAGAATTTGGCTAAGTATGAAAGCCACATTCGTAGGTGATGATGTTGTAGTCTGTTGCGTATGCATAATGACAGGCGTATTGCTTCTTTTTGAAATTTGACTTCATGCCATGGAATGAAATGAATTTTTTTTAAGGGAGTCCGATTTTATCGAACAGAATGAAGTCAATGGTTATTGCATTAAGTTGTCCACATATAATCGCTAAAGACTGAAATGCAACCATCGATATTCCGTATGTCGTAGCTGTGCACAATAACTGATGGCATCTTCTACAAATTCTTTACATAAATAAGGCTCCTTTAATGAACCGCTGACAATTAACATTTACACGTCAATCCAAAGCCAAAAGATTCCTACCCAAATAGTGCACTTTTCAACCCAACCATTATATCTTTACTTAGAGGAAAACCACCAGACTTTTCTCATGTGCAGGAGCTCCGATACAACAGAGTTGTTTACTAATTTAAGGCACATTCCCAGGTTTTGGTATGAATGCAGGCAAAAGTTTTAACGGCATAAATAATAAATACGTTTCAATTGTCAAATTGTTTAGGAACACATTGGAAAGGCTGTGCTATAGCTCTTCGTTGTGCACAATAATGGATGAAATTGGATAGGTAAATCTTTAGCGTATCTGTATAGCGCCGCCACATCGAAATCAACAATGTCGCTTGCGATTGATGTCTACATTAGTTAAGTCAGCAAACCTTTCCCCATTGGGGAATGAAATCCATTTTCGTAAGATTTTCATCCCAAGCCGTGTGAAGGATTTCATTCTCCACCCCCCCTAGAAAAATAAAGAAAACAAATGGATCTCTGTTTTCAAGTTTTAGTGTTGTGTTGGCGTGTGGCAGCCAACCGGTTAGGTCCATGAAATTTTTAAGCAACACTTTGACAGTTTGCAGAGTTGTAAATAATATTACAAATGCATATAGCACTGGCAGGACAATTAAGAGATTGCAATTGAAATTGTGTACACAAAACGAACTGAATATATACAGTTAAAACAATTAGTTTGTCAGAGGGCGATGTGCATTATACCTACAACACACCAAATCGAAGCTCTTATTGATGTGTCAACCTTTTTTCGAGGTGTCACTTTTCGCTGTCAACCCGACTAGTGACAGTTTATTGGAGTTGACAACGGTGTTGAATTTAAATTTGGTTAATTTTTAATGCTTCATCAAAGGTGGAAATGGTGTGTTGACATATATTTTCGGAATAGAGAGAAGGGGTCATCATAGACAGATACCCAGAGTATTATAGGAAAAGAAGGGACGGGATGAAAAAAAGATAGGACGGGGATCATGCCTAAAATTGGGGTAATTTACTGATTTACATAAACACGGTTTATAGGATGTATTTGATGTTTTTTTAGATATGCTTACATGTGTACTTTTCATACCTGGATTTGTGTTGACATTTCTTAATGGTGAAAGTAATTCGATGTAGAATATCAAGAGCATCTTAACAATATTTGTTGGGGTTATTTTTTAATACTCACACTTACAGTGTATGAATATTTTGCCATGATTTCTAACATTTTTTCTTCTTGATTTCTTATAATATGGGTAGAAGGAATATACTTCAACTTCCTAGCATTGATCATATATAGTGTCAACCCTTCGATGTTCATGCATACAAACTGCGGACATTTAAAAGGTGTAAAATTTGTCACTGTGAACTTTCCGGGATTTTAAAATTGCTAAGATGTAATTCCTCAATTTGGTCCGAGCTACTAGACGAGATTTTTCAATGATATACGCAATTTATTTGAACTTCTCAAAGTATTAATAGCAAATTACAATCCGTAAAACCATTCTTAAGAATTTTGTATAGAAATATAAAAGTTGAACTAAAGCTAGGTTTCAAGCGAAAATAGCGAAAACTTTACTGTCATTTCATTGACTGCCAGAGTGTCAGTCCTTATTAACAGTTAAAAATGACATTTGATGTCATACCCGAAAAACAAAGCCGCCACTTCGACTTTTACTTACAATGAAGATTTATTGGTATTGTGTTTGGGCGGAAATAATAATAAATCCTGAACCATTTATAATGACGTGAATAAGAAAATCTATTTCGCAATATGTATTGAAACCCCAAGTGGCGCTCAGATACTTGTTCCATTGGTTCAGTACAGAGGCTATCACCACACTGCGCGGGCACACTTTTTATTCGTCAGCTGAAAATGTGAGTGGCTGCGGTGTAGTGGTAACGTGTTCGCCTGGCGAGTGAAAGGTTGTGCGTTAAATCCCAGCCAAAAATCCATAAAACCATAATTAAATGAAATAAAAATAAAAAAAAGTTCGGTAGTTTCAGTAGTAAACGTATAGACCAACTTTAAAATTCTGCGAATATAACGAATATAAAAACAGTAACCCCAAAGTTAGTTCGAAGTTGACATTCTGGAGTTGAAATTTTCTATTACCGTTTCGTATAAATGTGGGTGAATTTTATTGAAACACCTTTCAAGGCGTTTGTGGATGTGGGATTATTTGCATAGACCTTTGACTTCGAAAAACCCCAAAGAGTCCAAAAAAGTCACAAGCTCTGGATGGCCAATTCTGATCGCAAAAACGACCAACTACACGATTGGGAAACGATTCATGCAGTAATTGAATTGTTTCTCTGGCTGTATGACATCCATATCTCTAATTTAGGCATTAAAAACTGGGTTATCATTTCACAATAACGAAAACCATTAATTGTTACTGCCTGACCAGCAGTATTTTCGAAGAAGAATGGTCCGAAAGTGCCTCCAGCCCAAAATCCGAATCAAACAGTCACGCGTTGGATGCATTTGTTTTCGAACAATTACTCGTGTTTTTTATGAACCCTAACTGCGACAATTTTGACGAATAACGAAGATATCAGATGAAAATGAGCTCATCACTGAAGATGATTTTGTTCGAAAAATCAGAATCCACTTGTTGTTGTTGTTGAACTCACTTCCCGCTGCATGGTCAGTAGTCTTCAGTTTTGGAGTCAATTGAACTTTGTAAGCATAAAGTTTCAAGTCTCTTGTGAGAATTCGCTGTATAGATCTTTTTGAAATGCCGAATTGATATCAGCAATACTCTCGCAAACTGCTTCGATTTTTCTGGTAAACGACTGGTGACAGGACACCTAGAGTGGCTAAGATCACTAATTAATCAAGTCTACCTGATTTTTTTCAAATTGTTCTTTTCACAGTTGATGATTTTAAATCACTATGACAGTCATATTTTGTACGAAAATTGCGGACTGTAGCTGAAAAACCTTTATTATTTTTAAATTATTCCTCAAAAACGAAAATGCTTTTTTATATTTTTTTCTGTTGGCAACACAGTATGTACTATTAAATGGCGCAAAATTCAAATTTGAATTGTAGGAATCCATTGGGAAATTCTATTATTAAAATCACCACATTGGGAGTTGAACCATACGTGAGGTTAGGTTTGATCATACAAAAGACCAGTGACAGATTAGAACAAATGAAGAAGTAAAATACGTGTACAAGAAAAAGGTGACAAGAGATCCTCACAAAAAAGAGCAGCTCAAAACAAAGGCAGCGGGAGAAAAGCCAGGAAAAGGGAGGAAAAGAAGACCCAGCGTAGAAAGAAGAGAGCTTACGCAGCTTCCCAGCTCAAGGAGATCGAAAAGTCGCGCGATCGTGACAACATCCGGAGGTTTTATATAAAAGTCAAGCAACCGGCTGCTGGCTACAAAACCGGAACGCAAGCTCTTATAGACAACGAAGGAAACCTAGTCACCGAAGCGCAGGGAATTGTAAATGTGTTTAAGCAGCATTTCCAACAGCTGCTAAATGGACATCATGTAGAAAGAGTGACAGGGCAAGAAGAGAACCCACGTCCAGTCAATGAAGAACTGGGTTCAAAACTCCTTACTCGAAGGACGAAATGTGTGCTCTAAAAAACCCTTATCCTGCCAGCTTTATGGTGCCGAGTGCTGGACGATTAGCAAGAAGGGAAAGCTGATACTGTGCTCTTTCCAAAGAAAAATACTTTGGCGGATTTTTGGTCCTGTGCACGAGGAGGGCGAATGGAGGAGAAAATACAACCTTGAACTCTATGAGCTGTACCAAGATGTGGATGTAGTCCAAAAAGCCAAAACACGTCGACAACATTGGCTCGGCCACATCGAGCGAAAAGACAATAATGCTCCAGCTAAGAGGATCTTCGAATCCCAGCCCCCAGGTTCGAGAAGGCAAGGAAGATCGAACCTCCTGGAACAACTGGAAGCTGCGAGCCAGGGATCGTAGAGGATGGAAGGCTACAGTGTCTCAGGCAGAGACTCTTCACGGGTGGGGAGCCCGATAAGTAAGTAATTAAGGAAACGTACTATAAGTCATTTTTTTACATACAGTTTGGAAAGATTAAGTCACGAATCTGCAACTTTTTCTTTAAATGGTCCTTATATTAATTCGCATACATATACGTACGTATATTTAATTAAATTATTAATTAATAATTCCCTTTCAATTTTAAAAAAACTAGGCGATAAAACTAAATTTTGCAAATATTCTCAGCACGAATTCTGCATGTGAATTCAACTCGTCTAGTTCAATAAGTAATATACACTACACATACAAACCCCTAGTACATATTTACGAGTTTAATGACCGTCCAACTTAACGATTCTCGGGTTGGTCATGATGGTCAAAATCGAATGATTTTCGAAATAAAGACCCCTAATTTAATTCCTTTGTTCCTTTTTGGTCCCTTTTCCGTGGGTCATTTGTAGATGACCAATGAAATTATTTATATTCCACCCCTATATCCTATTGGTGAGTTTCGTACTTGTAAAATACTAAGTAAGGTTAGGGTCAGATATTGTAACCTGCATTTGTATATACAAAATAATATGGGTAGTTTGCAAGTCGTTTGTTTCGTCTTCCCCTAATTCATTATCGTAGTTGCCCACTCAATTCGAAGAGCTGTCATGATATTGAAAATCCTATTCCACAATAAATTCGTGTATACATGTTATTACGCTGGAATCTAGGAAGAATGAATAGGTATATGAGTTCGAATTGCATTTCTTCAAATATTCCATCAAGGAAAGTGTGAAGATCTTTCAAAACTGAGGTCTTACCAACATTGTCAATATCTGAAGATTAGTTAATTTTTTCTTAGCTAAGTGCAATTTTGAACATCAGCTCTTTAAATGTCCAATGCATTATTATTATGTTATTAAAACTATCTTTTTCATATAGAAAGATAAGATCTTGACTCAGACCAGTCGTTAGTACTACTGTTAGTAGAGGATTTAGCCAATTTCGGAATCCCTCGTAGTTAAGCCTCAATTAGCAGGATGAAGTAAAGATGTTCACTCCAGATTTTCACAAACATACATGGAATCTAACTTCTTGCATGTTTAATAAAATCCAGACGATGTTAAATCATCGATTTGATTTAAGAAAGCAATTAAAGATTAGCTGTGCTGATTAGTTGCATATATATAGAAAGAAACTATTTTTAGAAATTCGGAACGTGGAAGAAAGAGAGAGAGAGAGAGTGTGATAGGAAAGATGTTAGATGTAATGAAGACTTACTTCATGGGAAGGGGTCAAACTAACTTTTTCGGGGAGTCACTGTTTTACCTGGGTTCCCTTTAATTTTCATAACATTTTTTGAAAATTACTTATTGCCAACCATCCACCACAAGTTTATATTTTGTGGTAACTACTCAATATTCCTCACCTCTTTGACTCAATCGAGTCTAATTTAATCATCAGTGGGGAATTTAATGCGAAACACACTTTCTGGGGTTCAAGATACAATTCAACGAAAGGCAGACTACTGTACAAAACATGTATGAAGCATGGGGTGGACTTTTTTTTTTGACGGGAAAGCCACGTATTGGCCAACTGACAGAAATAAAATCCCTGACCTCGTCGACTTATCGCTAAAGGACTAACTCGAAATCTAACGCAAGTCGAAGAATGCTATGATCTATGCTCAGATCAATCAGCAGTCACTCTGCTGGATAACTAATAAAAAAACCAACTGCGACATTTTCAGAAAAGACTGCAAAGAAAATATTGCTTTAAATGTGCCACTAAAGACAGCGCTCGAAATAGAAGACGAAATTGATTTTTATCTCTTGGAAGCCATTCAGAACGCACATTGGAAAAACACTTCCTCCCGGAAGACAGCAACACGTTTTGCCAGACTTCTACATACCTCGAAGCCTTGACTCCTGAGAAAAGCTCAAACTATTCACTATTAAAAGCATTGAAGTCCATAAGGAGACCTAAAATACACTCGCCACCAATAAGAAAAGCTAACGCCGAATGGGCAAAAGGAGAGAAAGCGGATCATCTAGAAGAAACATTGAAGCCATTCAATGGACAACCTCTAAGCGAAGAACCGAATGCTAATACGGCCCCTACAATTATAAAGTAAATGCTGTATCCCTGTCCGAGCTTCGAATGACAATAAGAAAGTTGAAAAATAACAAAGCTCCAGGATATGATCTAATCACTGGCGAAATTTTGAAAGAACTACCGAAAAAAGCATTAGTAAAGTTGTTATACATTAAAAATGCTTCTCTGAGACTTTTATATGTTCCAAGACAATGGAAAGTAGCCGAAGTCATTATGGTTCTGAAACCGGGAAAAAGTGCAAACGACAAGAAATCATATAGACCCATTTCGCTCTTGCCGTTTTCGAGAAAATTGTGTAAAACCGATTACAGCCATTAATTGAAGAAAGACGCTTGATCCCAGATCATCAATTTGGCTTTCGGGTCAAACATTCTACAATCGATCAGGTGTATCAAATAACGAATGAAATTGAAAACGCTTTAGAATGGAAAAAGATCTGCTCTAGCGCTTTTCTCGACGTATCACAACCTTTCGACAAGGTATCACACGAAGGTCTAAGGTATAAGCTAAGGACAATCCTTCCGAAACAATTATACAAAATACCCAATCCTACCTTAAAAACAGACTCTTTCGCGTCAGACATGAGACTGAATACTCAGAATTCAAAGAAATACATGCCAGCATCCCGAAAGTAAGCATTCTCGGCCCAATATTATTCCTGCTCTACACACGAGATATACCACAAGATGAAGACACCATCGTATCAACATTTGCAGACGATACGGCTATCCTCGCAATGGATGAGTCAGTCGAATCATCAACGCGATAACTCAAACGTGCTCTAAGCAAAGTATGCGAGTGGATCTGGCGAATTGGTCTTAACGAGACCAAGTCAACGCATGTCAATTTCATTAACTCCTTACAAATACCATGCGAAGGTTTTCTCTCAGATTTCAGGCTCAGGTCTTGATGGGAAGAGGGAGTTTCGTTACAGTGGCCTGGGAATGTAATGATATCCAAACAAACGGAGATGATGTTTCCTCTTTAAAAAGGGCTGATAAAAAAATGCTTCAACTATATAGGTGTATTTTTGTTGAGCATTCTTAGAAAAGGAAGTTCCAAGGTACAGCCGTCGCCCTCATGATACGATTTCTAGTTCAAGTTGTGTGGTTACCAATGTTTCATTTGATTTGTCAGAAGAACCACAGACCATCTGCTTTTTGTAAGAATCAAGGATAAGGATTTTGGTTTGGAAACTGCTTAAATAAAACTCTGGACAGTATTCCGGTATTGAAAGATAGAAGGAGAAGCGATGGGAGAATGGACGGTAGATTTATGCAAGGGTTAATTCTATGTTATCGTATAGGATTGGACAAGTTGTATCACTTACGAGAATGTGTGGTCGATCTGTTACCGGAAAGGCTGAAATTGGTGTCAAAGCTAAGTTATCTGCCGTAATAAGTAATGACCGAATGAATAATATCGAAGATGAACGTGCTCCAAGAACAGCTACTTTTCTGAATTGAACGTTTCATGCTTTTATGATCTTCTGTGATCTAAATTCATATGTACACTGTCCTGGAACGGTCAAATCCCACAACGCTTTTAATGGATGGGGTTGCACGAAAATTAACGAGTAATCTCACATTACCTGGAACGCTATTACTGTGACGGTGTTCAACATCCTCATACAGAAAAAATACCATAATTAGTTCGGAATAGGCCCTAAAAGTAAAAAAAAAAGCCAAGTGAAAGATAATGTTTTGCTGAGATATTTTTAATATGATATCCTTCTGTATATTGAATCGTTTGTTTTTTTCCAATGAGAGTGCCAACAATTTCCACTCATATCAGCTTAACATTGTATTGCAAAATGAGCAAAAGTTATTCTTTCATGCAAATCCTTATATGCATTTTCCGTGTAACTGTTTTTCAATTAAAATTTGAAGTGAAAGATATTCCAATTCGGAAAATGAATGCGAGATTCGAAAAACCACTCTCCACTTACCGGGCGGGCGAGTTGACTGAATAATTGGGGTTGATTGTTTTATCATATATACTCTATACGCGAGGGCCATCAACTCATCCCACCGCCGAGGAGGACATTCAACTACCCACCGACTACGACCATCGAAATTAACGAAGACGGAGGCATCACCTCCTTACCTCTATTCTGAAATAGGATTCTCCACTTAAAACGATATAAACACTATTATAGCTTAGCTAGCGTATGAGAGTAGGACTAAGCGTATATATGTATATGTTGGTAGTGTATGTGTCAAGGCTTTTAGCATTCGAAATCCGGATGTGTTGGCAATTTGCAGTTTTTTGTTTGGTTCAATTCTACCATCAGTTAATTTAATTAGTGTTGATGGCGTTGATGGTGTTGACGGTGTCAGAATGATTTTAATTTTCGACGTGTGACTGTTATCCTGTTGGAATTAATAATGTGTATTCTGGATTGACACAGTTTAACTTTCAAGTGTCCATTTGAATAATTTCTTCGTTGTTCGAATATAAAACCATTTCAATGTAGTTGTCGAACGTTAAGGTAATGGATGGTTTTGCAACTATTGTCCAAATGGATTTCATTGGCTGATGCACTTTTTATAAGTTAAACTCTAATTGATCCATTATACTGATTTGATGCATTATTTAAGGATAATGGTAGGTAGATGGATACCTTACATTTACAATTACCTCTATCATTAAGCATCCATCGGTTTTGAAAATTATTTCACTTGTCGGTTAGAAAGCAGGTCCTTTTCACACTGGGAGTTCATCAATGGAATCCTTTTATCGCATAGATGGAGCATTTAAGATCAAATATTCATAATGTTGTTTTTCAAGGCACCCTATAATAAAACCACTCTTCTAACAGGGGATCCAATAGGAGGTACTTTATTCAATAACGTTGTTTTTACAGCTATTATTTGTCAACTGGCTTGTCTTATTATATGACGTTTGTATTCAGTATGAATTGTCCTTCCATCATGAATATGCTTACTCATTGTGGAATCTTATTTCTAAAATCAATGTCAATAGAGATCGCTACAGAGCAGAGAAATGATCAATGTATTTCTATTGCAGAAAAGATATTGATGTAGCTGACTTGTGGTTTCAACAAGATGTCACTTAATTCCATATAGCTAACGATAGCTTAATCGCTTTATTCAGGGAAAAGATCGACGAAAACGTCATTTCAAAAAAGGTGCTGTCAATTGGCCACGAAGATCTTGTGATTTGACACCATTGGATTACTTTCTATGGGGATATTTGAAATCTCTTGTTTACGTTGATAAGTCCAAAACAATTGAAGCTTTGGCCAACATAACTCGTGATAATCTTGGATTACCGACCGATATTCTTGAAAGGATAGTAGAAAATTGGATCCACAAAATTAACCATTTAAGAGTAAGTCCTGGGCAACATTTGACGCTTTATTTGGTTGATGTATACAAATGTGTAGTTTAGAAGCTTAAAAAAGTTAAACAATTATTTCACGTGAGCATTTTTGTTGTCGTTCCTTTCTCGATTTTTTTTTACTATAATGAATATTTCAATCAAAATTATCAAATTTAAGCCGATCTGTTTTAATTTGGAAATTTTGAAAATTGACTTCAACATTCATTGTCATTGAAATTTTGACAAATTCCCTTTTCAGTTAATATAAAGGGTGTCCCAATATTCACCCAAAAATTGAATTTTGCGTCATTTGATAATTCTGTGTTGCCAACGATAGTTGTTCAGTGTGACAGTTGAAATGGTTAGTTAAAATGGAGCGCTATACAAATAACACACGTTTTCTTTGTTGAGCAATATTTTAAAAATAAGGAAGGTTTGTCAGCTACAGACGGAAATTTTCGTACAAAATATGACCGTCATAGTAATTTAAAACCATCAACTGTGAGAAGCATAATTTAAAAAATTCGTTCAACAGGAAACATCGAAACAGTTTGCGAGAGTATTGCTGACAGTCGAGGAACATCAATTCGGCACCGTAGTCAAGAATTGTTCATTTCGAGAAGATCTCTACAGCGAATTCTCACGAGAGACGATGAGAGTTCGTTGAATGGATTTTAGAACAACAAGTGAATTCTGATTTTTCGAACAATATCATCTTCAGTGATGAAGCTCATTTTCATTTTGTGGTTTCGTTAATTGTCAAAATTGTCACATTTGGGGTTCAGAAAACCGAGTAATTGTTGAGAAACAAATGCATCTACAACGTGTTACTGTTTCATGCGGGTTTTGGGCTGGAGGCATTATCGGACCATTCTTCTTCGGAAATGGGCAGTAACAATTAATGGTGTTCGTTATCGTGACATGATAACCCAGTCACGAGAGTTGTCTATGCATTGCTTTATAACCTCAGCAGAATGACACAGCAATTTGTGAATACTGATGGGCATTGGGTACCAATTGTACAATTCCAGATAGGCTAATTCTCTTTCCTCCAAGTAGTTATCGAAAATTTTATATTTATTTCGTATCCGGATGAAATACATCTTAATAAGCTATAAAACTGTTTTAAGACGTTTGGATCAATTTCTGTTATTTCGGCACTTTTAAGATGATTTTTTAAAAATCTGCTGGTAGTATTGCCGTCATTTGTATTGTTGTCTATAATTAAACCCATTTTAGATTTCAGTTTTCACCAAAACCCTATCGTTTTCATTTCGTATAGCGTCAAGTACGTCAAGTCTGTAAGCTATATATAAAAAGCACTCAAGTTCTTTAATACAAGCATGTAGACTCGACAAACCGTATTCGTAAAACTCGGCTTTTGGTGTTCTATTAATCACAATTTGGTTCATTTCGCTTAGCTTGGCACCGCAAATGTAGCAAGACTCAGTTGACCGGTTAGATGTTAAAAAGATTGCAATTTTAGCGTCTATCATCGTGAAAACAAATTGAAATCTAACTTTAATATTTTTTCCACCAACTGAAATTTCAAAGTCCGCAATATTAATAATTTGGTTCCGAACTGTATTGAATTCTCTGAGTGCTATATCTTCTGTTTTCTTGGCAAAGAGGAATTTAAATGGACGACATAAGCGTGTTGATGAAGGATTGGGATTCTGCCATATAAAATTTGTTTCATCCGATAAGAGTCTTAGTTGAATAGGACAACCGAAAGAAGAAACAAGTTCTAATCTATAAAAGATTAATTTTCAAACCATCACTTGTAAGTGTTATGGGCATAGCTACCATCCCCACCCCACTTTCCTATTTAAGTAAGTAAGTCCATTATATTTTGGGATATAACAGCCTGTTGTACGATCAACAATCGCCTGGATGGGTGATAAGCTATATCCTTGATATTTATGGAAGCACTTAGTTCATCTACAAATATTGCATATATTCAGGTGGAAACCACTATTTTTTAGCTTTTGCTGAACTACAAGGTGGCGCAAAAATAACCTTCCGATGTTTTTTGGCTGTAATTTAAAAAAAAATGAAAAACTTAAATAGTCACCAATATTCCGCGTTCTGGAGCAGTGTAGCGTAACATTGTTTATTAACGTGTATTTCGCATGTGTTTACTACACAAATGTGAAAACAGAACTGACAACTGCCAATCGCAAATTTATAGCATTTTCTGATAGGATGATTACTTTTGCGCCACCTTGTATAAACTGAAGGATGCAGTGAATGGCCCCTTTCTATGGACTGCTTTCTTAAAATTTTATAGGCATGCCGGGAGAGTTTTGTATCAATATACCGAGCAAGTGCCTCCTCTTTGCTGTATGGCCGAATTTGATCTAACTTCTTCTGGCATGTCTCTAATTCCTTAGCAGCTTAAGGATACTCCATACGCGAAATTCCAAACTCTAGGGATTCAAAGTAAAAAAATCATTGCTTGCAAATAAATGCGAAGTAAAATGTTTGACCACAAAATAACTGGCAGCTTATTTTCTAGACAATTATACGGGACACAAGATATGAAACGTGGATTAATATTAGAGAACATACCGACTACTGCACCTGCCATTTGTTAAAACTTGATTATTTTTCAATTACAAAATAAACAAAAATCTTTATGAATTTCAAATTGCAATTATTTTATTGAAGAAATATTACAAATGAAAATATGACTTTGAAGTGACAGAACTTTTGATATTATCAACCAAACATCCTGTGGATTGCAATTGTTAGATCAGCTGGGTATTGCTATTGTTTACAACTGCATAAACAACAGTAAGTCAGAGTTGACTTTTTTACGTCTGTCATGTATGATTGGTCCACTATGAACGCCTTGAAAACGGTAATTGGGCTGTGTGTCAACGAAATTCAGCCAGATTTATACGAAACGGTAATAGAAAATTTTAATAATAGTATGTACTTGCCCGCAAACCCATTTATCCGATGTGCTATTCCATACATATCCCCAATCTGTATACTATGTGAACCAATAAAAAGTTTAAGCTGTCTAATTAAAAATCTGTATTTTCTATCAAAATTACATTATGCGTGAATTTTGGGACACCCTTTTATAATAAAAGGTTAGCACAAAACAAATTAATAAAAAAGAATATTAAATTTCAAAATATATAAGCATTTTGGTACCAACTTACTAATTTTACTATCCAGACTATTTTGGTGGGTTTCAAACCTCAAACCACTGATCAGTTGAATATTGATGCATGTGTGCCTTACTCACCATTTACTATTTTACAAACTACAAGCCAAATTTACCAAAAAATGATGAATACAGGTATGTGATCCAAAAATTACAAAACAACACACTACCATATTTAAATGTCTTCCACTGTTTTATTTCCCATGGAAGTACATAATGATTTCTACTATATATATTTGAATTTCAAAACATTGAAAACAATATTTGATTTGTTCTAATAAATTTGATAAATAAATTGAAATACTCTAATAGAAAAAAAAAACAAATCTCTATGAATGATTAAAATGTGATACTCAACAAATCCTTGTTTGTGGGTGTATAGTACTCATCTACAAAAACAACTAAACTGATATCTTCTCTTAGTTAACATGAAATGCATTAGTTACTTCAATACTAGGAAATTGTGAAAAATCACATTCGGCCGTACGATGCGGATTCCTTTGGAAATATTCCGCCAGGACATCCCTGGCCAAGATTTCCGATTTTGTTTTTAAATTATTTTTAATTTTCTTACTATCTATGATATATGATAAAATCCAGTCGTTTTTAAGTGTCAAAATGTCCTTCTCAAGGCCGCATAGTCGTTCATCCTTTGGTTGGGGTAGGTAAATTGGTTCTAGGCTGCGAAGTGTACGTTTTAGGTCCTTCGCTTGAAGTTTGATACGCTCACGGCGTTCATCTTTGAAAGCGGTTTTTAGGAGGGATATGTCCTGCATGGAGTTGATGTCGTCTATGGTGGCGGTGCAGGCTTTTGTTTTGAGATGATCCTTAAGAGAACTGGTGACACGTTCCATGGCGGTAATTTTATCCTCCAGTAGGTTGATGGAATCGGCACAGGCGCGTTCACGAATATCAATTTGGTCTTGGGTCTCTTCGATTCGTTGTTTCAGCGTTTCGATGGTTATGTCGAATTCGTGTTGAAGTCTGGTGACATTACGCTCAGCCATGTCTTTTCGCACTTGCATCTCGGAGAATTCGTTAAGTTTCTTTTTTGCTGAAAGTTTGAGTTGTTTAACCTCTGCTTCTCGGTACTCTAGGGCTGCTGAGAGCTTCTTGGTCTCCTCCAACTGCTGTTTGACCTGATTGGCACGAATTAATACCGGATTGGATCGAATGCACTTGGTGTTGACATTTGTCAAGTTGACCTGCTCGGCTTCTTGTATATTCTGAAGGATATGACTCATCTCCTCATTGATGACATCGATGACAAATTGAAAGTTCGTCACTGGACTTTTGTCTGTCTCCTGATAGATTCTGGAGCAGTTGGTGCACAGCATTTTCCACAGAATGTCATGATCTATTGACACATCCGATGAGTCCTCACATTTCATCATCGAAATTTCTTGAATCGCCTGCTTGGATGTACAGTGCAGGATCTGTAGAAGCTTCCCAAATGACTCGTTTACCACTTTAATCCCATTGAATTGGTCCCTAGAAATTGCGTAAAATTCATACCTATTCTCGCGCGGCAGCTTCCGCTTCAGAGCCCTCAGGTTCGCCTTGAATTTGGCCAGATTCTCCATGAGGAACTGCAAAAGACAGTAGGACTCTGTAGTTTCCTGTCCCACCTGTATTAGGGTTTGAATAATGCCTGCACTCGTCATAATCGAATCGCAGCCCCGCTCAAAAGTCTCCACGATATCAGTGTAGAGTTGATGCTCGCTGATCAGGTCGTTCGCATCCATGTGGATAATCGTCGAATACATTACGCTTAAAAAGTTCAAGCACCGTTCGATCTCCTCTGTCGATGAGTTCTCGTCGAGTTGTCCCGACTTGAGGAGTTCAATGATGTTGTCGATGTGTTTCTCGTTGTTTAACATTTCCGACTTGTAAATGGACGCTCGCATTAAGGTCTCGTGCTCGCAGTTGTTCAGGCCATACACCATTTGATGAAGAATCATCTGAAGACTGCTCACGTGGTATAAGCACCTCGATCTAAAGGCGAAGCGGTGAATTGAGAAGCCCTCAAAGATCGAGTCCTTGTCAAAGTCCACGGTCGAAGGGAATTTCTCGCGAATTTCATTCTGAATGATATCGGCTTTGAATATTAAGCGGGAAAGTAAGAGAAGCACTTGAATAGCATCATAATCCCCGCCGCGGATTTTGAAATCATCTGGCATAAAGCTGAGAAGAAGGTCGGTGAGGTCCCTACATTCTTGCAGTTGCATTTGGCTAAGCTGAACGTCTATAGCTCGACTATATGCCTTGGATTCTGTAAAAAGTTTGTTAAAATCGATTTTCGGTTCATTTTCCAGCGGAATGACCACAAAATCATCAGCAGCAGCTTCTAAATCTTTCTCCCGAGCGGTGAGTTGGTCGTTTAGAATTTTTACCAGTTCGCGGAACTTCATGATTGTTACATCTCGGTCGTAGATGGTCTCCAAAGCTGCATCCTTGTCACGGAGGAGTGCTTTGTTGCTCGAGCTCAACATGTCAAGTTCTTCTCGGAGATCCATTTCCAGTTCGTGGTTGCTTTCGATAATTTGCTCATGAATCTCCTCCAAGGCCTCCAATTCGGCTACTTCTTCCTCCATCAGTTTGACGCGCTCCTCCAGTTCGAGTTTGCTCTCCGTCAATGATTCAACCATCGATTCGGCACCCAAGGCCGCATCCACCTGTTCGTGAAGGTCGATAATTTGGAATTCCAATGCGTCAATTCGGACCGAAAGCTTCACTTTGATCTTTTGCAATTCAGAGTTCTCCGAAACCTTAGTCTCGAGTTCCTTGTTGTATTTTTGTAGCTCCTGCTTGTCAAGGGCGATGACATCCCTCAATCGTATTACAGTTTCCTTCAAGCGATGATTGTGTTGCTGGAGTTTCTTTAACTCGGCTGTGGATGGCAGTACTAGCTCGGACGAAGGTGCCTGATTCTCGTTCTTGAGAATTTCCACATCTAGTGTCAACTCCTCAATGCGCTCCAAGGCGATATCCAACTCCATTTGCAGGGTATCCGCTTTTTCCTCGGCCATTTCTTTATCGAGCGTGAGTAGTTCCACATTTTCCGACAGATCGGTGAACTCCTGTATGCATCTACTTTTTGCCTCCGCTGTCTCCCTAGCCTCCTGTCGAGCTCGATGCAGCTCACGTTGCAAATTCGCATGCGATTCCATAATTTTCGCCTTAAATTCCAGCAACTGCTCGCACTGTATCTTAATCTTGTCGCACTCTTGCATTTTTCGCTTCTCATCCTGCCTCTGTCGTTTTATTAGCTCAAGTTCTTGCGATAGGTCTCGAACTTCCACCTTCAGATCGTCGACAATTTTTTGCTCGTCATTGTTTATCATCGTGAATGATGGTGACCGCATTGGCTGTCCAGGCGTGAATTGCGGACGAAGAATCTCCAGAAATCCCGTCTCCACAAAGCCAAACGACTCTGATGGACTTACCGTGGTCTTGCTGCGAAGATGCTCCGAACTGGTGGGCGAACTTAAAAGACTTTGACTGCTAGAAGAGAGAAAACTTTTAGTACGATTTAGTTTGGTGGTTTTTGGCGTAAGTGGAGCTCGTGCAACGGTTGTAGAAGCCATCTCTGGCATGGAAATCAGCTGAGATGGTCTCACAAACACCCCATGATTGTCAGCACACTTAAAGTAGCAGTATCCCTTGATTGTGCCGTTGTTTTTTCCTTTCGGTTCTTCTAGTACAACGCCCACCCATTTTCCAGCAGCGAAATTTGTCACCCCTATGTAGGCAACACGCCCTCGTGTGTTTCGTCCAAGGATTTGGACACTCTGACCGACTTTAAGGGATTTCTCGGTGGATAAAAGGGACATTAGAGAAAGTTTTTCCTCTTGTTTTTCCAAGGATACACAAGCACTGGTTTTCTTTTTCTTAATGTATGCACAACTATATCTAACGGTTAATTATTTCAAAAATATTTTTTTTCGTTTCTAATTCCTATTTAAATTTAATTAAATTAAATCGAGTTTAGCAGCGAAAATAAAAACGCCGAAATGCCAAATCGCGAAATCAAATATGGCGGATGTGTTGTGCAACTTTACGAAGCAAATGAGATGTTATCTATACACCCGGTAGATGCTTATGTATACACTGCCATTGAAATCTCACACGCAAACTTTAAAGAAGCATTTTAAAATGTAAAAAAATCACCCCAAGGTTTAATAGATTTACACAAATTCGACACCAAAATATCCACAAAATTGGAAAGTTTTGTTTTATAGTTTAATACGAATTTATTTACTGTTGAATCTATTCAATTTTCTAACTATTTACATACCTTTGGGTGGTGTGATAACCACTTTCACTTTCACTTTCATCTATGTTTCGAAACCAGCACTCAGATGTCCACCATTTTGTTTCTGGATAATTCCATTTAAAAATTCTTAAATTATTTTTAAATTTTCCACACCGACAAAATGTTTAATAGATTTTATTGTTGCGGGTATTTTCTTTAAAGTTGAATACAAATTTCGCGAAGAAATTTTGTCAAAAATTTAAAAATTTAAATTGCGCAAAATCCACACAAGACACTTTGAAACACACACCGAACACATATTTTTAACTGTGGGCTTTTGAGTTTTATTTTGTAATTTACGAGGGCGGTTAACCACCCTCCAGGTTTGACATTTGCCTCCCTTTTACACTGCTCGTTGTTACATTTCATTTGTTGTTGTAACGAATTTTATAAATTTTTATTTTAAAATGAAACTGTCACATGGTGCGCACGCAATGCAGCTTTTACGACTTTCCAACTTGAAGGATATTTTATTGTGCTTAGAACCGATTTTTAAGGGGTATGAAATTCAACTAAAACGAGGCAAAGCATCCTTTCACTACGAAGGATATCGAGAGCTATGCACTATTGTATGTGTGTTTGTGTGTCAAAAGTGGTAGAAACGGGTTGTTGTCAAATGGACCGGTGTACACAACGAAATTCAACACATCCAAATTCTCTTTTCAGTTGTATTCTCCTCTCAGGATTTTTATTTTTTTTTATTTTTCAAAATTGCTGACTTGTCTCTGCAACCCTATTTTAAAAATAAAATAGCATCCTTTCGAAAATCCACACACGCATTTGTTTCTTTCTTACATATGCAGCACTGTGTGATATACCCTTTAGGGAATATCAAAGGACCTTTCCCCGATTTTTGTTTTTTATATTTCAGTACGCAATTTTTTATCTCTAATCCAAAGGTTCACGCAGCAAGCACCCCTTCGTTAAAAATGGGTAATGCGTTTTTTGAAAAATGTGTGTGTGCGATTTGATACGTAATTTTTGCGTCGTCATCATAGTAATCAGCGGTGGTACATCTTATAATCTAAAATTGGACAGGATATGTGTGTTTTTTATTTACTTGGGCTGTATGTACGTTTACACCCATAGGCGCGCGGATACCAAAAACGGATAATGCACCTTTAGCATCCCCTATATAGGCAGACGTCGTCGTTGTCGTCGGCATACATCAGCTTACATCATGATGAAGGGTTTTGAATTTCGCGCGTTCGTTCACTTTATTCACATTTATTCGATTTCCCCTTTTTGAATCTTTTGTTCTGATGTGAAGGGTTTTTTAGAAATACAAGTCCTCTTATATACGAGGGCTTAGGGCGATCGCGAAGAAGTTATATCAGCTGGCGTTTTTTTTTTGTTTTCAAAAATTTTTAAATAAAGGACCACCTTCCTTTTTCCACTACATCTTTTTCGTCTACATCTACAGACGATAAAAAAATGTATTTTTGAAGGATGTGATGTTTATTTTATACCAGTCTGTATAACGTTTTTTTCTGTCAAGTTGCTTGAATGGCAAAGTGGCGCGCAAAATTTGATTTCATCATCGGATATCCGAGAATGTGCGCAGAAGAGTGCTTGTAATCTTGTGTCCCGAAGTGGGTTTTTGTTTATGTACTCGTATTGTTTTAAAGGTCATGAATTAAGTTCACTCGAGGTTCATTAACTGTTGATCATTTCCTTGGTAAAATATGCAAAAAACAGGGGGGTTGATGGTGTTTGGTTGACATAGTTTGTGTGAAGAGTTGATGAGCTGTAGGTAGGTATTATGAAGGACCTTTTTCAAAAAGTTGTTTTGATTGTTTTATTCAGGTTTGTCACAAAATGCAAAATATTAAGTAAAACAGATTTTTTTTAAATGTAGGTAGCTTAGAGCATACATCCTGTTTTATTCCCCTCTTTTGCCAGACGGAAATTTTTCGGCATTTTACGTACTTAGATACTTGTTCGTAGACAATTTTCACAGCTCTAGCTAATGTCATAAGAACAAATTGTTGAAGTTATCAGTACGTAGAATGGTCTCGACTATTGTTGTTGTTTTTTTTTTTTCATGAATACTCAAGAGGTTAAACATTTACATCCCCGCTAACAATGCATGTTGGTTGAGGCCCAGAGGCCCAGAACATTCCGGACTGTAGCGCCACTTAATTAAGTCATGCACAGACTTATGACAGACTGATTTCCATAGTAAAGAATTGATGTTTAAAAAGTAAGGTTCGGTTGAATGCCTTATCGATATTGATATAAGTCCCGAACTAACATATGCTAACATTGTTCTTAACCTTTAATTTAATTTTAATGTAGAGGTATCTTCTTTTTTATTTATGTTCAGTTTTTGAAAGATTTCTTTTCATCTCGCTTAGTGCTTGTATATGCTGTTAGAAAGAAATCCCACACAACATAGACGAATTGGAAAGAACGTCACCTCGACAGATATAGCTTTAAGCTAGAAAGTGACTTTGTCGGTTCTGCTATTAAATCAGACAACAACATCTCGTCAGAAATAAAACGAAGAATTACTTTTGGCAACCGCTGTTTTTCGGGCTAAAAAGTTAAATTTTTAGTGAAGCCCTCACTCGAACTATTAAGAAGATCCTATATACAACCCCAATCATCCAGTCCAGCTCTTCGGTGCTGAACCAAGGACCGTATCAAAAGTGGACGTTCAAATCCTTCGTATATTTGAGCGAAAACTTCGTCGAAAAATGTTCGGTCCCATTTGTATTGATGGGCTATGGAGACGAAGATTCAATCAATAACTTCACGAACTGCATAGCGACATAGGCTTGATAAAAAAAACTATCCATTTGGCGTTTAAGATGGTTAGGACATGTAGAGTGAATGAATATTAATACTTCGGCTCGAAGAGTCGGCCGCAGAAGACAAAGATCTCCCCTTAAGTGTCAAGCATACGTTTTACTGTGTGTGCATTGCCGTTGTAGTTTTTGCGTTGGACCACACGGCGCAGTGTCCCTGATTCAAATTCCGAAAGAAACGACACCTACGTTTGTTTCAATGCCCCATTGCTTGCGAAAGTCTGACAAACATTCAAGAGTATAAAATAAGAATATCTTCAAATTTCGGCGTTAAACGGGAGACCCAAGTCTTTTTCGCAAAAATAAAGCTTTACACATAAAAACAAATGGAGAAGCTTGGGTTGAGACTCTGTATTTACATTTTCATTGAATTTTATTTTATTGATGGTGGTTTGATGGATTGATTCGTCACCTACTTCGAACCTTTTTCTGTTTGCATATAGATCCTTCAACTTGGTGTCATATACCAGGGCTTTATAGCCGCTTGACTACAAAGATATGTATATGCCCCCACAAGATTTGTTCAGTCCCTATCCCATTCTTATGGTACGGCTTATATTTCGGCTTAAAAAAACAACACATTAGTCAGACATCCTGGGAAGTCGAAAGGCATCGATTGATATATCTAAATATAGTTACAAGTTTATAAACAAATATAATCAACATCACTGTTTGGCTGAGATGCTTAACTTCGAAATTGCAAACAACCTATTAAATATCGGAAAAGGTGTAGATGGTGACCATAGAGTACATTATGCTTCGAAAGATTCTCCTTCATCCTAGATGACACTATAATTCCTACTGAATCTGTGTCTTAAGAACATATCAGTAAGTAAGTCCGGTTGTTTCACACTCCAAGTTGCTACAGATCGTTTCTGTATTGCTTCGATTCGAATAGTATGTATTCCGAAACATTGGTGTCCATTAGGAGTACTTCTCCTAGCCATCATTTTTCTTCTCTGGTCTTTCATCTCTTTATAGTCCTTTAGTCCATCCGAGGTCTGCTTATCGTAACTCTTCCTCCTCTTGTTTCTATTTATATTTATATCGGTACCAGACAAACGTTTTTTGAGCAAAAGTTACTGCAAGTGCGCCTTCCTCACAAGCATCGAAGATGCCTCTTTGGCCCTACCTAAGCTTACAAAATGGTTTTGCGCTAATAAATACAGTGTCGAAGTGGTCACATGACAATGCGCCACTTAGTATAAATCATTTTTAGTATCAAATCGTTCGGTGAAAACATTCTCAGATGGCCAAGTTTAGATAGTGTAAGACATTCCACTATATATCACGTATCTACAAATTGTGGTATATTTTTGGATTTCTTCTATTTGATTTTTTCAGGGCCCTCGTTCCGAAAAGTGATTATCGTTTAATGCTAACATTTCGACGGTACATCTTGCATCACGTAATAGTCGTTTTTGCTGTCGGTGATATCACTTTATTTGCTTCACTAAAACAATAATCGTCAAATCACAGGCGATTATTTAGCGATTGCTCAGATTACCGTCTGAGTGATAATCGTTTTAAAAGTTTCGGAATGACCCCCCTGGAGAACTTTGATTACTTGGGGTGGCTGATCATATTGTTGGGTCATAATCGTTCACAATTTACGGCTGATATGTTATCAAAGGTGACGTTGAGGTTACAATGCCCCGGTAAATGACACATTCTTAAAGTCCTATATTGAATTATCGAATGTTTGTGGTAGTAGTGAGGTAGGAGTAACAATGATTCTAACTCTAAGGAATTAGGTAGAAATTTTAATTTTCTTTCTTCAATTTCAAAGAGGTGACTTGATCTTTCATTGAGGATGCTTATTGGCGATAGGAAGCATCTGTCGGTAATTGAAAAAGCTGTGTTGTCTTAGTTTAGGGATTCGCAGTATGGTTAAATTTGTCAAATAACTTAGTACCGGACGAACTTTTGAAGACTCGTCGAAGGTTTTGTTATTAATCCATTTGCCTGAAGGCAAAAATACACATCAATATAGGTACACATCTGTATTTTGATGTGTATTTTTTTAAAACTGATCTTTCAGTTTGAAGTTCATGAGCTACTGTTGGTGACAATTGGAACCTAATTGTAAAGCCATAAGCTGCTATAAGTCTAATAAAGATTTTATACCTGAGAGTTTTGCAGCTTTGCATTTTTGCAAAGTCAGTATAAAGATAATGGATCATGGATTTAAATAACTTATTGAGGAATTTCTTAATTTTAATATACTAGATCTAGCTTTCAGCTTCTTGATATATTTTCTTCTCTTTTTCAGATTTCCGGTGATGATCCCATGCTCTCATTAATACAAATAGTCATTTATTTGGAATTCATCCCTAGATAGATTGGTAAGTTCCGTGGTATACCTAAGTCAAGAAAAAGTATTTCAATCTGCATTCCTCGTCGTCTCGAAATTTAATTAAAATACCCAAATCAAAAGCATGGGAATTTCCTTTTTTTTTCACCTTTTCCTTGCATGGTTTTGATTTTGAAGGGATCCTACAGACTAGTTCAGTCGAGGAAAGAAAATTACACAAGGGTGCATCTTGCATTCCCAGGTAAAAAATAAATTCGTCCGTGGTTTTTTTTATGGGGGTAACAAAATCAGCGTGTCTTATGGGAATAATATTTGACAAGTCATTCACACATGGATCTTACAAGATAGATTACGTTGGACTATAATATGCAGTCCTATTTTTTTTGTTTATACTGGTAAAAAGGTATCTTCACCAAAATCCATGTTTAAAAAAATACTTACCTATCTCTTTATTTTATCAATTTCCAATCAAACTGTCATATTCGGAAATAACCTAATACGGACCAATAATTGTGAAACTACTGAGTCACGAAATCTATGGCAAAATATTGCTCATTCAATAGGGATACTAAAAAATATGTCCCCTTGCGGGACAGGGATACTTTTTTCTGTTAAAAAATACGAAAAATAAGGGAAAAATGGGTTTTTGCAAAAGGGCACAACTCTAATGTTTGCAGCTCTTTCCTCCAATTACTTACGGTTTTGTGATTCAACTGAATGCGAATGCAATGGTTTGTGACCCCTATTTTAATGAAATTGATTTTTTTTTCGGCAAAAAGTATCTATTGTCTATTGATTTCTCAAGCATTATATAAAAAACCGATAGTTTTTAGGGTTTTTTTTTGTTGAAATTAGTTTTATTTCGAGGGGAATTGTTTGATCGGGTTAAGGATCAGATTTAGGTACATGAAGGTACATTAGAGTAGGTAAGGTAGCTCTATTTATTTATTTTTGTTGACAAGATCATTGCAAAAAGTACATATGGAACAAAATAAGACTGCTATGCAATATTATCGTTTATAAAAATTGATTGGGAAATTTTATAAATGACCAACTTTAGTATAACAGCTTATGTTTATTTATATTGTATTTTCTTAAAATATAATCTTTCATTTTTTAAATGACTTAACCATGCAATAATCAATATTGTAAAGAAAAATAAAATACACACCCAAATGTAAACAAAATAGTCAACGGACAGCTTACTGCATGTAATGTTGATATAGCTATTATGAGCATTAGCATAAGAGTAGATAATCTTAGAAAAAGTAATATTTTCGTAATTTTAATACATATACATGTCATATATGGTCAAAAATAAGTTATTTGAAGAGTTCTGCAAAGTGATGCACGATCACGCACATTTTCACAATTCTCTCAAAGGGCGCGGGTTTTTGATTTAACTCAATGAAAGGCAAAAGGTTTCTGATGACATTTAGACCTTTGCCGGAAATTTGGTTTTTCAATCGAAATGTTGTTTATCATAAGGCGAGTTCCACTTCCACTAAAAGATTCCTGAGAAGTTTTTTTTCCACTTCCTCAGTTATGATTTGAAATTTTCTTTTGTTTCCACGTTTCATATGACACCTAATTGCACATTTGTCCAAAGCAGTCAACTGTTTGGTTTAGCAGACCAGTTTTTTTTAGTTTACCAGTCTCTTTTGTCTCTTTTAATATTTTTTTTATATATCAACAAATATCTTTAAATCTTCAATCATATTTACCCCCACAACGGACGTAGTGTAGGTTAGGTTAGAATGGCTGCCAGCGTTCCTATTTTAGACCATTTTTTTGGTCCATTGTGATACCACGTGGATCGTGTCCATTCTCCTTACTATCCCAATTAACCAATTAACCAGTGTCCCGTAATGACACCTATGGTGGCGCAAATATACGGTCTATCGAGCGAATGGTTATTTGACACGTCGTGCCAAGACTATATCTGAGGTTAGATTTGCTTTTAGCATATTGCGCTAGTAAGCTTTTGCGGGTAGCGATAAGAATACCTGGTGCACCCGTGTCGGGTACAACTGGTAGTTTAGTCCCATGTCTGACGAATTCATCAGCCTTAGAGTTCCCTGGAATGTCACTTTACCCATGCACCCAGCATATGTGAATGTTAAAATGCTTAGACATCTCCAGACAGAAATGATCGGAAATCTAGGCTTGTCTTTGAATTTGTTAAGACTGATTCCAGGGATTTGATGGCCGCTTGGCTGCCTTATAAAATGCTCATATCATTGCCAGATATTACATTCTCTTTCAGCCAGGATAAGGCTTCATTGATCGTCATGAGTTCCGCCTGGAACACGCTGCAAAGATCAGGAAGTCGGAAAGATAGGCTGAGATTAAGCCTGTCGGAGAAGGCAGCAGCACCCATCCATCGATTTAGTAGTGTAGTTTACTCATTTTTTTTTTATTTGAAGTGAGAAAAGGATGAAGATGTAAGTGCAAAGCTCCAAATAGATCGCGTCGAAAAAAAGAGGACATGTATACTCTTTAAAAGAGATCTTCTGGAAACCCATTATCTAAGCACATCTGCAATAATATGACTTCTGCGTTAAGGCCTAAAAACTTTGTATCCACTTAATATGATCAACCCGGTTGTTCATGTCTGAGCTAACTCTGAGTTAAACCAGATTATTTCTATCTAGAGTAAACTCATCAAAGTTGACTCGATGTCTAATCCTGAAGCTAGTTTGATTCTTCGCACTGAAAAATTTTCGATCGACTCTAATACTATTCCAGGTTCGTTTTTTTTTAAGAAAATACTTTAAAACTGTAATAATTGAATTTGTTAAGTCCATAATCTATTTAAAAACTGAAAATCGGGTTTGGTGTCTTTTAGCACCCAGCCAACGAACGCTCAGGGTTCCTAGATTCGTCCGACACTCAGAGGACAGGGTAACGAGCCGAATTAAACTTAACAGCATTAATTCGGCAAGGATTCGAAGATCCCCTTGTCTGGAGCATTATTGTTAATTCGTTCCTATTGTACTACATCCACAGCTTGGTGTAGCTCATAAAGTTCGCTGTTGTATCTTCTCCTCCATTTGCTTCCTCGGATACAGGAACAAAACTTCAATAAAAAAAAATTATTTCGAATGTACCTAATATTTGCTCCAATTTTCTGTTTTTTGTCCAGCATTCGTCGCCGTAAAGTAGGACTTATAGTATTATGGTCCGGCAGAGTTAACATTTGGACTTTCGGGTTAAAAGTTTTAATCCCATTTGTTGCTAAACCGAAAAGCATTAGTTTCCTAGGGTCAGTCTTTGCAGTCTTCATCGTATCTCCACTAAGGTGTCATCCGTTGGGTTGGTTTTGACTCCGAGGTAGATGAACTCTTTAACTGCGGTAAATGCTTCTACAATGGCAGGATGGGAGTGGCCAATGGTGTCGATATCGTCTGCGTACCCCAGTTGTAGCTGGTCGAATTTGTTGACGATAGCGCCTTCCGTATTTACTCCTGTTGTCATTATTCGAAAAAGTTCACATGAGCTGCTTCCAAATTGAACGTTGCATCGCGTGCCCTTCAGTGTTAGTCTGTTTTGATGGTATCCCGAATTCCGCCATCGCTTTATAAAGCTCTAGACGATGGATGCTATCATACGCGGCCTTAATGCCAATAAAAAAATCGATATATCTCGAATTGAATTTCGTTGGTCTTAGTCAGGACTTGCATCAGTGTGGAAAATTTGTCTATGGTAAATCTGCCGGGCTTAAGACGTTCACACAGTATGTTGCAATTAGGATATTGTATACGACATTTAGCAGGGATATGTATCGGTAGTTTCTGCAAGATATGCGGCCCTATCGAGATATCCGTCGGAGCGGAAAATTTTCCGATTTTTGTGCGTTCAGGTGTATTTTTCGTGCAAGTGCCATTCTTTTTCCGATTTCCTCCGACACTAATTCTTCGCGGAATTTATTTACGAATTGTAGTGAAGTGAAGCCGTCGCGTCTGTGAAGTATTTTTTTTTTCGATGACACATACCTCGAATGGAATTTGAAACTTCGACAAAGTATGCGTTGCGGAAAATTGTCCGCTCCGACAGATACCTAGATAGGGCTTTTTTGCATATAGGACATATGAAGTTTATATTCCAGCTATCGGGCGTGGTCTCACCATGTAGACTTTATTGATGTTATGATGCATGCACACTCTATAGCAGGCAACTCCTTCTTATTGGAAAAGTTCTGCGGTTTTTTTTTTTTAATTTTTTAATGGCTACACTAACTAGGACAGAGGGCTACATCTTCGTTGACTGGAGATGCTGGAAATACTGCCCGAACACATTTACGATTTCCTGTGCGTCAGTGACTAGGTTGCCAATTGCCATTGTTATTTCGTAGAGCCTGCGCTCCCACTTTGATACCAGCTTTTTGGCTTTTTTGTAGACGATCTTCTTGTCGAGAGATTCTTCTATATCCCTGAGCTGGGAAGGTGCTGTCATTTTACCCTTCGAAGGATTTTTTTCTCTTCGGTACCCTTCCCTTGCGGCTCGTGTTTTACGTTGTTGAGACTTGATATGTGCCTCTTCTGTCATCTTTTTTTTAGTACTTGCAAATATCATCATAACACGCGCATCTTTTCAGGGTGTGTGGTAGCCTTTGGTGGATTCGGCTACTTCCTTGTCGATATTGCGATACTGTATCCAGATCCAATGGGTGTTGATATGGGTGGGTGATGAGGGCGGGGTGTTTCTACCTAAGTTGTTGTTGTTTGTAGACTCGGGCAATCTCCGGGTCACTAAGTGGATCGACATGAAGTCTCTTTTTTTATTGCTCCATTCGTAGCTTCTTCTAGTTTGACAGTCGAGCTCTGAATTTAAATGCGAGAAGGAAATATCTAGAGTAGACATTTGGCTCACTGAATGTGAGATTACATTATGTTGGGTAAGCACATGGTCGATTTGGTTGGCGGTTCGACCACCTGGAGATCGCCAGGTTGCTTTGTATATTCAAAGTCGTGGAAACCTAGTACTAATGATCACAATATTACATGCTGTTTTCGTTTTGTGCAGGCTGAGCTTTCCGACTAACCCGCCAAAGAAGTTTACCCTACCGATTTTCGCATTAAAGTCTCCAAGTAGGATTTTTACTTTGTATTCCGAACAGGTTCATTTCGGAAGGTTTTAAAATTCTTCCTTCATAGTGTATTCACATTCAGTCCCACCGATAAATGCCTTTGCACATTATAATGGTTTTGTTGCAAAACGTTCCTCTTATGTGGATCACAAATTATTAACTAAACTACGAGATAAATCGCTGCCGTTGGTCTTCGGATTCATCCGCCACCATATCTGTTCAAGGGGCCTGACTAGCCCTTGAGATTCATTAATTACCTCCGGATATGCTACAGCAACTCATTTAATTATCCCAACTGGGACTGTAGACGTCACCGTTGATTCCATCTTGGGAATTCTTCCGCTGTCGTCTTGGAAAACGAATATGTGCGAGGACATATCTTTTCACCCTCTCTCATCTATATACCGCCAAGACTTTACAATAGGGAAACCCTATCAACAGTCAAGGTACTTGGCAGTTGGCGGTCGTCACGACATGACTAAGAGTACGTGTTGGTAGGCATCAGCTAGGTGTAAGCGCATATGTTTTCATATAATCACATTGCATACCATTTGACCGCTATAAGAACTTTAATTTTTTTATTGTGTTCATATTAAATACAGTTGCAAAAGATTGCAATTAAATTTCCTAAATTCAATTTTGCAATATTGATGAAATGAATGCAATCTATTGCAATTAAATTCACACCTTCATCAAAAGTGAAAATGTGAATCCCTAAAATCACATGTCATTGAAAATATTCTTGTGTTAACTATATATATTTGCACAATGAAGTGTTTTACTATTTTCAGTTACTAATATATCGTTTTTATTTGAGCAAATTTCCTTGTAATGAAAACATCTACCTCTAATCGTTACAGTCGCCATCTACCTTCGAAATGAGTATAACTAATTGAGTGAGTTCAAACCCTATACCCAAACCACACATGCGAACCCTACAAATGCAAATGACATCTGTCACGATGAAAAGTCCTACCATCAGTTTTCTTGAATTTCCCAAACAAGTGGTTGCAAAAAAAAGCCGAAGGATTGCAAGGACTGTTTTTTAACTACCAAACAAATAGTACCGCTTCGAATTGCGTGCTGTGTATACCATTATGCGTCAAGTGTTTTTCTAAGTTTCATAATTTTTCATTTAATTTCATCGGTTTGTTGTGTTGACGTTTTATGTGTGTGACTATGGACACGAGTTTTATTTGACGATTTGCTTCCTGATTTATTTCATTGTCCTTTTGTTCGGCTATTGAAAACGCTATAACTCGCACACGGTTAACATTCTAACTACGCACAAAGAAAGGATACATGAATGTACATACCTACGTCGTGTCATTTTACAATCCAACATTGACCGTGAAGTGTTGACCTAACAAGTAAAGAGGCTAGTAAAAGTACCTACGTGGATTTCGGGAAAACCACTTTTTGAAAAATCATTTTGAAAGGACGTAGGTAATGAAAAATTCAGTGTTTTTAATTTGTTTGACAATTTAGTAAAAGTGCTTGTGTTTGTGGTTGGAGTCTTTTGAGATTGATTTCTGTTTCCAGCATAAAAGCAACTGGTAAGTGAATATCATCTACTTTTAGTACATTTATTCTATTCAATCTACCACAATGTATCTATCTGTGTAATTTGTAAAACAATTGTATAGGTCTAACGAGATGACTAATCCTCGTCCTTAATGGTGGGCAATTCACCTGAGTGGTATTAGCATAGCAAAATAAACCTAAACTTATGTGATAGGTATGTGTGTGGAAGTGTGCGCGCACAATTTTGCCGGCATGTAGGACGAAATGACACGGTTCAAGGTCACCAAATGAACTGTATGCATCCTTGTTGATGAAACGTCAACTTGAAGACGTCACAGACATAAGTTCTTATGAACTTACGTGTGAAATGCCTTCTTTGGCAGTAGAATTATCATGCAGTCGTGGCCGAGCGGTTAAGGCGTCTGACTAGAAATCAGATTCCCTCTGGGAGCGTAGGTTCGAATCCTACCGACTGCGAGAAGGTTTTTTTTATTTTTTTTAATGTCGGCTTATCCCATGGGATTTCTTTTACCAGCCAGCGGGGTTATAATCTTGATAAGACTTTGCATATTTTAATTTTGTGTACCCTTTCCCATTGGGGTATATTCGTTTTGATACATAGTTTGTACTAGGTGTTAAAGAATGTAAGCCAACTATTGAAAAAGAAGGTTTATTAAGTTTTAAGGCACACAATTTGGGAATGTATTTCTTAAAAATAATATCGTCCAAAAGTAAACGCACAGTGAAATTTCTTATGACGACTCGGCGGGTAGACACTGGTTCTTCTCTTTCAAATTCGCCAGGGAATTCAGTTTATTGTCGTGAACTTTAGATTTGCGATAACCCCACAGGAAAAAGTCCATAGAGTTTAAATCAGGACTGTGTGGAGGCCTATTCATATCAGATCAATTTGCCAGGGACAATTTCACAAACTCGTACCAGAGACGTATTGCACGTGTGTGACGTTGCGCCATCCTGCTGGAACCATGTTCTTTGGTCACGGCTATGTAATTTTTCCAATTTAGGTATCAAGAATTCGTTATGTGGAGATGTTCCACATACTTACTTACTTACTTAAGTGGCGCTACAGTTGGGCCTAAACGAACATGCCTCTCCAATAAGCCTGGACCTAACTGCCTCCAGTTGCGCACTCCAAGTTGGTTAAGGTCGGTTTCTACTTGTGCACGCCGCTTAAGGCGAGGTCTTTCTCTACTGCGTCTGTCCTCTGGCTGGGAATCGAAGACTCTGCGAGCAGGAGTAATTGGTAGTCATTCGTTCTACATGTCCTAGTCATCTTAAACGTCCAATGCGGAGTTTTTTTTTGACCAGGGGTATGTCGCTGTACAGCTTGTATAGTTCGTGCTTGAATCTTCGTCTCCATAGCCGGCAACGCAAACAGGACCGAAGAATTTTTCTCTCGAATCGACCAAGGATTTCTTCATCCGCTTTTGATACGGTCCATGCATCAGCGCCGTAGAGCAGGACTATGGGATGATCAGGGACTAATATAGGATCTCCTTGGTAGTTGGAGTGAGGGCTTTACTAATAAATTGCCCTCTTAACCCGAAGAAACTGCGATTGGCAAGAGTATTTCTTCGTTTGATTTCTGACGAGATGTTGTTGTCAGTGTTAATAGCGGAGCCGAGGTAGACAAATTCCCGTTCTACCTCAAAGTTATATCTGTCAATGGTGACGTTCTGTCCAATTCGTCGATGTTGTGTGTCCTTTCGTGTTGACAGCATATACTTAGTCTTACCCATATTTACTGCTAAACCCATTTTTGCCGCTTCCTTCTCTATACTAGTAAACGTGGCTATGACATCACGTTGAGTCCTACTAATGATGTCAATTTCGTCGGCGTATGTTAGTAGTTGCACCGATTTTTGGAAAATTGTGCCTCTGGTGTTGGCTCGGGAGTTTTGCACAATCCTCTCAAGAATCAAATTGAAGAAGTCACATGGCAGCGCATCGCCTTGCCTAAATCCTTTTTTGGTATCGAATGTGTCGGTGAGGTTGTTTCCGACCCTAATGGAGCAGCGAGAATTCTCCATCTTTCCTACACAAACGGACGAGTTTTGGTAGTATACCATTTCTTCTTGGTTTTTTTCCAGGACCTGCCGAAGTGTGAAAATTTGATCGATTGTTGTTGGTAAACGGTTTCAGGCGTTCACATATTACGGCAGATGATCTTGTAGGCGATGTTGAGCAGACTTATGCCTCTGTAGTTGGCGCAGTTCAGAAGGTCTTCTTTTTTTGTGGATCGGACAAACGATGCTGAGGTTCCATTCTTCAGGCATGCTTTCATCCGACCAGATTTGGCTTATGAGTTGTTGGATGTTACTTACCAAGTCATCTCCGCCAGCTTTATAAAGCTCAGCGGGAAGGCCATCATTTCCGGCGTCCTTATTAAGCTTGAGTTTAGATATTGCTATCCTCACTTCACTTAGGTCGGGTGGTTGGCAGTTTTCGCTGCCGTTGTCAGTATTCAATGGTTCTTTCTTCCTGACAGCGGAATGTTGTTCGTCATCGCCGTTTAACAGTCTGCAGTAGTGGTACTTCCATAACCTCAGCATCGACTGTGTCTCAACTACAATATTTCCTTGTTCATCTCGACAGGATTCTGTTCGAGCCTTGTATCCTTGGCTTTGAAGTTTTGTACTTTGGTAAACTTGCGAGAATGGTTTCTGGAGTGGCACCTCTCTATATCCTCGATCGCGCCTTTTCTTGCTCTTTTTTCTTCTTTCTGAAAAGCCGGTGTTCTTCCCTTCTTCTCTGCCTATAGACCTCAATGGCAGCTCCCGTCTTAACTTGCAGCTTAGCCTTGTAGGCCTCGTTCTTGGCTGCGAGCATCTGTCGGCATTCCTCATCAAACCAGGGGTTTCTTGCTGGTGGACGCGAGAAATCTAGCACATCGGTTGCGGCTGATCTAATGGCTTGTTGACAACGTTGCCATTGTGCTTCGACATTCGATGCTGGTGGTATGGTGTGAATCGAGAGGTTAAGGAATACCCGTTTCGCAAAGGCCTTGCAATTGCAGTCTTTCGACATTAAATGTTTTCACCGTATTTCTGGTTTGTTGTGGCGTGTTGGAGATCCACATTCTTACCTTGGCTGCAACAAGGTAGTTGTCCGAGAGAGGCTAACTCTCGGAATTTTTGGACATCCAACATACTGGATGCGTGCCTCTTGTCTATCGCAATGTGATCAATTTGGTTGACTGTTCGGTGACCTCCATGTCCCCTTATGGATATCGAGGTGAAGAAACCGTCTGCTGGCTATGTGGCATTTCGTTCCGTAGCGAAGACAATTAGCCTAAGTCCCTTACCAGACGTGTTGTCGTGTAGGCTATAGCGACCGAGGGGTATTAATATATTATTATTATTTATTTATATATGTATATCAAATTGATTTGATATTTTGTTGGTGAAGCAATAACTGGAAAACGGCTGGATTGTCTTGATGGTGATCATATCAAATGTATCATCTATGTGGACCACGTTATTGGTCTACGTGACTTCTTATGATATATGTACCTTCTCGATTAGACGTTAACTTAAAATATTTGCAATACCAATTCTATTATTTGTGTTGCTTTCCCGATCGATTTGAATTTTAATTCTTTTTACGGCCATAGGTTCTCATACGTGATGAAAGGCTAATTTGAATTGTGTAAGCCGTGCTAATATAATCCATTCGGTTATTACTTTTTGAGAAAAATGCTTTTGCTAACATTCAGAACTTCTTAACAGAACCAATTGTTTTCTTCTGATAATAAAATCCCCTCATCCCACCAATTGATAACATGAAATCGCAAAATGACGTATTTTTAATTTATATACACAAGCATTCGAAACATCAATTGTTGATGTCAAAGTAATAATTAAATATGAATATCTCCTCCACGTGCCTATCACTTTACATGAAACCTTACCACACATACTTCATCATCCTTGTTGGTTCATATAATTCATTCCGACGCGTAATCAATTTCCAACGCCCGAATAGGATAATGTCGTCCCTATCATTTAGCGATTATTAGCCTATGAATAAAATTAGTAATTCCTTTGACACATACGCATTACCCATTATCTATAAATCTACTTGCACACACCCACTCACTGACTAAATGTACCTCAGTGTGTACGTTAAAAAAAAAAAAGATACGAGTGCGCCTTCTTTAGGTAAATACGTAATCGCCGCAGATACACCATAATGGCATTGGAAAATATTTGCAAACATTCGGCTGTACATCTTCCTTCAGCTAAGTCCGATTGTATGTTAGTCTATAATTATCACGCGCCGGGCTTAAATAGGCATTACTTGCATCAACATACACAACATATGATTGTGTTTGGCTGGAATATATGGGCTACGTAACCCAAGGCCTTTGGCGTTAGAATAGCGCACACTGACACGTGATTCTCCAATGACGCATGAGGAGTATTTTATGAAAATTTTAAATTAAATATCTCTTTTGTCTTTTCCTCTTGAAAATAGCTGAGAACCAGAACACAGTTTTCAAGGTTCTTTTGGTCGAAATATTTTGAACTTTGAAACGGTTGACATTGTGAATGGAGGCAGAGTCTTTGAAGAATTCTGGTGTAGATTTACGACTTTGTTACGTAAATCCTGTGATCTAAAAATAAAATATACCTGTGCGTTAAAAATAAAACGATGTTATAATAGGCGTATCAATTAAGCATTCCTAGCGGCAAGTGTTTGTTTGGTGAATAGAGCCCCCCTATATGCGAAAAAGGGGCGCGTATATAAATATGATGCAAACATTTTTATAACACTTGTGAAATGTAAAGATAAGGCAGGTGCTGACGAAAATATTTAATCATTCCGGGATTGGCTTTTGTAAATATGTTTACTTGAAGTGCATCTATTTCGCAGGAGGTCGTTAACATTGACGTATACAGCTCGGGATGATACAAAGTCTACGATTCGAAGTTCAATGTCAATGGCAATAACAATTTTATGTACGGCTGAGCTATTTTTTTGATTGTAGGGAAATATTTGCTGGGCATTTAGCCATGGGTGTACATTTTGATTAATTTTATTACTTTTTCCTTGATGAGCTTTCAATCTAAAAAGAGTGTTAACGTCGGGAAGTTAGTGTTATCTTTGCAAGTATTTGTGTTTTATCTTTGTGTTTGGTCGTCCTGTTTATAGGGTAGGATGGTGCTTTATTGTCCCTATCTCAAATCTTTTATATCAGCTTCTATCTCTTTAAATTGTAAAAATAACCATCAGTGTCTAACATTGAAGATCACATCAAAGGGGTTTTCAAGGGGAAAAGGAAGACGTTTGAAACAAAATACAATTAGAAGTCTCCATAGTCCGTCAAAGCAAACTGGACATAAGATTTTTCGAAAATTTTTCTCTCGAATCGACCAAAGATTTCTTCATCCGCTTTTGATACGGTCCATGCTTCAGAGCCATAGAGCAGGACTGGGATAATCAGTGTCTTATATAGGATCTCCTTGGTAGTTCGAGTGAGGGCTTTACTACCAAATTGCCTTCTTAGCCCGAAGAAACAGCGATTGGCAAAAGTTATTCTTCGTTTGATTTCTGACGAGATGTTGTTGTCAGAGTTAATAGCGGAGCCGAGGTAGACAAAGTCCCGTACTACCTCAAAGTTATATCTGTCAATGGTGACGTTCTGTCCAATTCGTCGATGTTGTGTGTCCTTTCGTGTTGACAGCATATACTTAGTCTTACCCTCATTTACTGCTAAACCCATTTTTGCAGCTTCCTTCTCTATACTAGCAAACGTTGAGTCCTACCAATGATGTCAATATCGCCGGCGTATGCTAGTAGTTGCACCGATTTTTCGAAAATTGTGCCTCTGGTGTTGGCTCCGGAGTTTTGCTCAATCCTCTCAAGAATCAAATTGAAAAAGTCACATGACAGCGCATCGCCTTACCTAAATCCTTTTTTGGTATCGAATGTGTCGGTAAGGTCGTTTCCGACCCTGATGGTGCAGCGAGAATTCTCCATCGTCATCCTACAAAAACGGACGAGTTTGGGCGGTATACCAAAACTAGACATGGCTTTGTATATTTCGTCTCTATAAATGCTGTCGTATGCGGCTTTGAAATCGATAAATAGGTGGTGGGTATCGATTTGGACTTCTTAGGTTTTTTTCCAGGATCTGCCGAAGTGTTAAAATTTGATCGCTTGTGGATCGATTGTGGACTTTCCTGGCTAATGCAGACTTATGCAGACTTATGCCTCTGTAGTTGGCCCAGTTTTTTGTGGATCGGGCAAACAATGCAGAGGTTCCATCCTTCAGGCATGCTTTCATCCTGAAATGGGTTTGTAAGACGTTATTTCATCCGGTGATTTTCCTGATTTTAGAACAATTATCATTGCCGCCACTCTATTTTGGTATATATTGAAATCGAATTACCGTATTTAGGCTTTAGTTTCTGTATTTCCGTTTAAGCTCGGTAATGCTTGCATGTCTTACTACATTATTCTTGGTTGTAGTGTCGAATACATTTCATTTAGCGCAACAACATTAAAGGGCTTAATGTTTCCTCAGAATGTGCAACGAAAACGTCAGCTTTTTCCTTGTCGCTTTTTGTCCATGCGTGTTGAGTTACCCTAATTGGTGCCACAGCGTTTTTTTGCCTTTGCATGACTCGAATCGCTTTCTAGAGCGAAAATTGTATATTAAAATACAAAATCCCGATGTTTTAAGTTCCTATTTCCCCTTTGTTCCAAACTACGTATAAAAACGAATGCACCCTATAAAAAAATTGAAAACCCATACACCTTCTGCTCCATTGGTATTCCCATACGAATATGTTATGTCAAAAGTCCAAATTTACATTCCCTTTCTCTCTGTGCTTGACTTTCTTTCACTCCATATCTGGAATCTGATAATTCTTAGAGAACACACAGCTCATAAATAATGATGGTGATACATCAAAAAAAATTCAAGTCTAACCTAAATTTCGTCACAAATCTCGTCTGAGATCTTAATAGCATCATTAGTAATCTAAATGTAGCTGTGCAAAGAGAGGGAGGTCTATCAATTCACAGCTTTTAAAAGCGCTAAACCTAACCCATTAGTGATGCATGATAGCTATAATGGCAAATCCGTTTTTGACGCTGTTCCTCATTAAATTAAAGTTGATTGGGTTATCATGAAAAGTAAATCGTTGATTGCTAATAAACGTTTCTTAAATTAAATTTATGTGCATAGGTACGTATATATAATTAACATTTCAACAAAATATTGTCGCAAATTTACTACCTACAATTCATTCATCTGGATTGAGAATTCGTATCAAATGATCATTTGTTGTATTTCTAAATGTTGGAATCTTTGTTTAATAAGTCGAAAGTGTATTCATCAGAGATAACCAGCCTATTTAAGTTATACCCTATTCAAGTAAGCCCTCAAATTATGACCAACAATCGACTTAAACTATACGTAAATATCTAATTAAGATATGTATATAATTCCAAAGCAAATAAAGAAATCATTACACCTACATGCGGCACTAAAATTTTATTTACAAATAATGAAAATCTCCTTACGTTAGTGTACTAACGAAGGCAAATAACAACTTTGGTGTAAATAGATTGCCACCATAATTAACAATTTGTATCTACAGCAGTACAGGTATTTCTTGATTACGCATTCAAACTACCAGTTGCTTTTTTATCACATGCATGGAATTGTATCTATATCTCAAATGTGTATGCGGCACAAAACGTAGTAACACGAAATACATCACAGCTTAGTCAAGAGATTTGAATTATTTTTTTTATTTTATTTTACTCATTTTTTTAGTATAAAATTTGTATAAATAATACGTCATGTCGTTTCTGTTTAAACGTCTCACAAATAGAAAATCTCTAGATACTTCAAATTAATTTGAGGTGGGTGGTGGAATACACATATCTATATAAGTTAGGTCTCAGGCCAAACAAACTAATACTTCACACAAAATTGCTTGCTTCTATTAAATAAACAGACATCTTGTCTTTAAATAAAATGTCGACGTCAGTTAGAGAGAATCGGTGAATATTTAAATTTACTAAAATAAAAAAATAATAACTTTTGCGCACTACGTCAAAAAATGTTCAAAACTATTCCAGCATTGACTTTGTGGAATATGATATAACTTTGGTCATGCAAAGTAAACAAGATTAAAATTTATGCAGTTATTTAAGAAAATATTTTCTTAACTAAGAAATGCTGGACTTTGTGCTTTATGAATGATTTAAGTGACAAATACAATTGATACAATTCGGTGTCATAGTTTTGGATGGGGATTTTTGGAACATCGAAAATGATTAAATAGATTTAAAATGCTATTTTAGTCGGGCGAATTTGATGCTTATATTCTTTTACGGCAACTATTGTATTCAGAATGAGAATTTTTATATTTTTCAATTAAAGTGTCTTTCATTAGAAAATTGACAATTTCTTTATTAATTAAAATTCCAACTACTTGAAATATCTCAAAAAAAAAAAAAAACATACATATGAGAAGACTACAACTCACCCCATCCTTAAAATTAATATCCCCAAAATGTGTTCCTTATGGCGATGAAATATTAAAAATGACCTCGTCACAACATACTGTTCAGACAGTTTATCAAAATCTTTTATGGTTCGACAAAAAACAACGTGTTTCTCATGCATATGCTTGGGGGTAGCGTATACAAATGGTTTTTGTAGGAAAAAACACCCAAAAAGTGGGCGTAAGTTCAAATGATCTAAGACTGAAATGTTCATATTATCGTAACTAATGATCGTGCATCGAAAATTTTTTCGAACCTTTTAAAATTTTACCGAAAAACATTTTTTTTTACTGAAAACTCCCTAAAAAAACATTGTTTAGACGAAATATAGATGTTGGCATGTCTAAATATGTTACTAAGACACTTTTTTTAAAAATCTTAACCGTTTGGCCAAAAACAACGTTTTACTGAAAAATAGGCTTGGCAGTGGACGGATTTTGATAATTGTTAAACTTATTCTGCTTCGTCAGCCAGAGAGTCTACTTACCAAATTTCAACACTATAGCTCAAAATTTAAATCGGCGACACACAGACGGACAGACAGACATGGCTAGAGATTCTGAGTCGATCTATATACTTTAAGGTATATCTTTCGAAATTATTTCTCTTTGTTACAAACTTAATGTCAAAACTAATATACCCCTATGGGATAGGGTATAGAAATTCTTAGGCTTGAATTACTATGAAAACATTTATGAATGGAATTCGATTTCATTCCTATGTCCACCACGGGGACGTATGCAGCGGTCGATACTTGCTTATCCGGAATGAACCTGGGTCTCAACCAACATGCCACTTCAATTAGCCCGGTCCTTAGCTAACTGCCTCCAGTTGCGCACACCAAGTTGGTTGAGGTCGGTTTCTACTTGTGCGCGCCACTTAAGGCGAGGTCTTCCTCTACTGCGTCTGACGTCTGGCTGGGAATCGAAGACTCTTCGAGCAGGAGTATTGGTGTCCATTCGTTCTACATGTTCTATCCATCTTAAACGTCCAATGCGGAGTTTTTTGACTAGGGGTATGTCGCTGTACAGCTCATATAGTTCGTGGTTGAATCTTCGTCTCCATAGCCCGTCAACGCAAACGGGACCAAAGATTTTTCAAAAAATTTTCTCTCGAATCGACCAAGAATTTCTTCATCCGCTTTTGATACGGTCCATGCTTCAACGCCGTAGAGAAGCACTCGGATCAATATGCTAGTAGCTGCACCGATTTTTGGAAAATTGTGCCTCTGGTGTTGGCTCGGGTGTTTTGCACAATCCTCTCAAGAATCAAATTAAAGAAATCACATGACAGCGCATCGCCTTGCCTGAATCCTTTTTTGGTATCAAATGTGTCAGTGAGGTCGTTTTCGACCCTGATGGACTAGCAAGAATTCTTCATCATCATTCTACACACACGGACGAGCTTGGGTGGTATACCAAAACTGGACATGACTCGGCTCTGTGTAGTTCGTTTCTATATATGCTGTCGTATGCGGCTTTGAAGTCAATAAATAGGTGGTGAGCAACGATTTGGGAGGGCTCAGTGGCGCGATGGTTAGTGCGATGAACTGCCGCGCAGAAGGTCTGGGTTCGATTCCCAGCCGTAGCAACACCTAAATGATTTTTCACTGGCCCTCCTCTCGTGATGATCTGACAAATCGTCCGAGTAGTATCAATTGTCAAGAATAGCTTATCTCAACTTAGCCGTTCGGAGTCGGCATAAAACACGAGGTCCCGCCATCGTGCCAGAAGTACACACGCACACATGAATGGTTGTGAGAAAGCTAGGCCCTGGGTACTAACGAGCCTGTTGCGCCAAAAATTTGTATTTTTTTTTTTTGAGCAACGATTTGGACTTCTTTGGTTTTTTATAGGGTCTGCCGAAGTGTGAAATTTGATCGGTTGTGGACTTTCCTGGCCTTAAAACACACTGATAAGGACCGATCAGGTTGTAGGTAAACGGTTTCAGGCGTTCACTTATTACGGCAGGTAGGATCTTGTAGGCGATGTTGAGGAGACTTATGACTCTGTAGTTGGCACAGTTCAGAGGGTCTCCTTTCTTGTTGATCGGGCAAACGATGCTGAGGTTCCATTCTTCAGGCATACTTTGGTTGTTACTTACCAAGTCATTTGTGGATGTTACTTACTAAGTCATCTCCACCAGCTTTATAAAGCTCATCGGGAAGAAGTCATTTCCGGCGGCCTTATTAAGCTTGAGTTTAGATATTGCTATCCTCACTTCACTTAGGTCGGGTAGTTGGCAGTTTTCGCTGTCATTGCCAATATTGAATGGTTCGTTCTGCCTGAAAGCGGAATGTTGTTCGTCATTGCCGTTTAACAGTCTGCAGCAGTGGTTCTTCCATATCCTCAGCATCGACTGTGTCTTAACTACGATATTTCCTTGTTTATCTCGACAGGATTCTGTTCGAGCCTTGTATCCTTGGCTTTGAAGTTTTGTACTTTGGTAAAACTTGCGAACATCGTTCCTGGAGTGGCACCGCTCAAAATCTCTTTTTTCTTCTTTCTGAAAAGCCGGTGTTCTTCCCTTCTTATTTGCCTATTGAACTCGATGGCAGCTCTCGTCTTCACCTGCAGCTTAGCCTTGTTCGTGGCTGCGAGCATCTGTCGGCATTCCTCATCAAATCAGGGGTTTCTTGCTGGTGTCCACGAGAAACCTAGCACATCAGTTGCGGCTGATCTAATGGGTTGTTGGCTTCGTTGCCATTGTGCTTAGACATTCGATGCTGGTGGTGTGGTGTGAATTTTCGATAACTCGGCCGACAATTCGATCGATGCGGCCGCTACAAGAGTACGCATCACAGCTAAAAATGTTGTAGTCGTTTCAGTCGTAAGGGCGAAGGGGAATTTCCGCCGTTCGTATATGCATCGGCTATGCTGTTGTTTGGTGCTGGTGTAGCAATGTGAACACTGGGGTATCAACATCAGTACCCCACATAGTAAAATTTCGCTGTATGAGATGCACTCTTGTAGTTGTATACTCTTTGGTTAAGGTGATGCAGTATTTTTATATTTTGTTCACCTTGAATGGGTGTGTTATGACGAGTATCATAGTCTCACAGCTGCACAAGCTGCGGTCTGTTTGCCGTAAATATCTAGGGGCACTAGAGCATCGCTAATGAATATGCAAGCTGATCTTTGAACTTTCCCTAGAAGGTTGTGGTTGTAGGCCGTTTCTAGAGCCGTCCGCCAGACCACAGGAGTATGGGTCTTATGATGGACACGTAAAGCCAGAGAGAGATATGTGGTTACATACCCCATTTCTTTCCGGTGGCATTCTTCCCTCTTGGGAAATTGACTTTCAAGTCCAGTATCTTATCCAAAACCAGACCCAGGTACTTGGCTGATTCTCCGAACTTGAGACTAACTCCATTTAGTTTTGGAAGGTCAATGTGCGGGACTTTATATTTCCTACTAAAAAGGACCAATTCGGTTATTTGAGGGTTCGCGCCGAGTCCACATCTGGCTTCCCATTTAGAGAGTACAGAGGGACCATTTCGTAATAGTTCATTAAGGGTATTCAGGCACTGTTCTCATATATGTGGTGAACTATCCTACCGAAGTTATAAATTCCTCTGATTTGTCATAATTGCTAGAATTTCAATGATTCCACCCATTTCGCCATTTATTTTTAAGCGCATTCCATTTTTGTTTGACTTTTATTATGACCACCAACAAGACGCAAGACGTCTTTAGAAGTATGGTATGCTCACGAGTTGGAGTGAGGTTCCAAAAATAAATAGGTACCCTCGAATGATAATAAGAGACGAAAGGGATTTGATTACTGATGTTCCAACATGAGAAAAACCACAAGTCTTGCTTTCGTAAACAATGATCCGAACCAATGTAGCAACATTTGGTATATTTATGGTACCAAAATAGCCGTGACGATATTTTATTTGTACACTGCAGTTTATCCTATTCAAGACCATTATTTCCGATATCGGATGAAAGTTCATCTTTTTTTAATTTCCTATTAGATTTATTAAACAAAACACGAAATAAAAAGAACGTCTTCCGCAGTCGGTAGGATTCGAACCTACGCTCCCAGAGGGAATCTGATTTCTAGTCAGACGCTTTACTTTTAAATTCATTTTTTATTTACTTAAAATACTAACTTACTAACTAGACAAAAATGACTAAATCTAACTTATAATTAACAATTTTTTCTTAAATTAGCCTATCGGCCCTAAGCGGGCGCTCTAAGCTAATATGTAATATTATTTATTTTTAATTTTGCCTTTCGGCTTAAATTTATCTCATTTTGTTTTTTATTGAAATATATTTTTTTATTTTCAAAGAAAATTTAAAAAAACTTTGGTATTCGACATTTTTATTTTTATAAAAAGCTTAAACTTCTAGTCAGACGCCTTAACCAGACGCCTTAACCGCTCGGCCACGACTGCTTCTGACATTTCTGACAACTCCTTTTCAGCATCATCTATGTGATAATTGCACCTATAGATATCGAGCTTTAAAATGGGGGAATCACAGAAAAATCATTAAATCTACTGACCCATGCAATTGTCTGTATCTACACATACCCACATAGTTGATTGTTAACAATCAGCTTGGCCTCATTTAGTCATCCAATATTTTCTTGGAAAATTACAATGAAATAGGGCTTTACAACCCTCACAATAACACGTTACATTGTCGACTTTTATTATCAATTATCACAATAAATTATGACCCAATCCTTAGCATGACTGCCCTTAGTCATAAAACGTGACAAAAGGTGTCTTCAAATGTCAATGTCGCGAAATGTAACACCTTTCCATTATTTTTCCACATCATATCGTAACCTGGTCACAATGTCAAGCCATTGACATTATTTGTCCAGACCTCCTGCTCCCTTCTTCTGCACATAAATAAAACATTTCCAAGCCTGAATATGCAAAAGATATGAAAAAAAAAACCGAACTGGTTTACCCGTCACTGCGGTCGTCGCACTTGAGCGAACCAAAGGGTGATCGTGACCGTTAGTGCAACGAATCGAACGAAGCGCATATTGAAACGTCACGTTAGCGTAAACTTTCACTCGAAAGATATTTATTTTGAAAATCTTTTTAAAATAGGAAAGATCTAGAAGTTAGATGTGGATTTTGAACTCAAACCGATCCTCATGAATTATTTAGTAGCTCTTAACATATGGCGTCACCTTTGGACACCTCCGCGCACCGGTGCATACTAAGTTATCCACGCACATGTTGAACGAAATTAAAAGAAAGCAAGACTTCCTAAAAAAGAGAACTGGTTATATAACTTTCCCGCAGGTCAGTGGTCAGAACAGAAAGGTGTACGAAAATCTTCCAAAAAAGGGGGACGAGTTTCTGTCCCCATTTCTTGGCCCGAGTGTGAGCTGGTATGAGTAGACATTACGAAGTTCAAACACCTCGCACGACTCGATTACAGCCACGATAAGTGATTGAGTACCGGCGCGAGTGTGCTAATTCCACTCGATTGGACAACAACAAAAACATGGTTACGTCGACAACTAGTCGTTTTAGTCGTATCTAAAACGAATTCAATGTAAATTCACACTTGGATTACACTAATAATGTGTTTGTTTAAATGGACACCACCTTGCATGCTACGTGTTTCGTTATTCTATCTTATGGGTGCCGACAAATGGCGGGGAAAAAAACCTACTCGAATCTACTCTCTGATACTGTTGACTAATTAGTGCGTACTTTCACTGGGCCGTTGCAATTCCTGATGTTTGAAAATAGACACCGCACTTAGTTCAATATGCAGTCGGAATGAAGATAGAGATACCCGGCAGGTAGCGCGAGGCCAGTAAGTAATACGTGCCAATAAGCACATCAGTTTATGATGTATCTCTTGGTATAAGGAAGCCTGCTGCGACCCGCCGGTTTCACAGCGCCGATGCTTTCTTTTGAGATCAATTGATTTTGAGAAATTAAACGGAGGGGTTTATAATGCTAGTAGGTGCCTAGCTATCTGTAGCATTCCCAGACAGCGCAGCGTTGCTATGTTGAGAATTCCGTTTTGTACATTATATAGACTGATATGGTATTGGATTGATAACAAGAGTGATTGAATTGATTCGATTTAATGTGCGTTAACCATGCACGAATACAGATAAAAGTCGTAGGATGAAAAGTGTTGCCAGATGCGTGATGCAGTGTAGACGGAAAATTTGAGAAAATAAATTATGAACGAGTTAAGATCATCTTATAACACCAACTAAGCCTATTTTATGCGTCGCTCTTTGAAAACTACTCTTTTCTTTGGAAAACCTTTGATATTGAAACGTTTTTCCTTGTGGTAGAACAATGGCCAATTTTTGTTCTCTATGCCTTTATTTTCTTCTTGCTAACTCCAATCAATTATAATCCCATTGCCAAAATATTAAACTAATCTAACTAATCCTCAAATGAGACGAAGCTATATTAGATGGTGCTCGCAGATGATCTTGGATTGTTGTTGTTAGTTTTCATATAAATTGTTGGAGCCATTTTCGATTTTTGGTTCTTCTTCATTGGAACTTTTTTTTTTATTTTATAAATTCTGACTTGACTAAGCTATCTATTGTGCTTGCCGTCAGATGTTTTTAGGTTAATAGCGCTTCTACTTTCCTAATGTAGCTGATAATACGTTCAGCAGAAGATTTTCTTACTTCTTCGGGACTTAATAATTCCCTGAAGAAAGATTCCCTTCTCATACCGTAAAGGGCCGGGCAATCACATATGATATGTTCGGCTGTTTCTTCTTCTGGACATAGTCTGCACACCGGTGAGTCGACTAGATGCATTTTATTTAGGTGATATCGCAGACCGTGATGACCAGTTACGTAGCCTACTAAGTTTTTGATATCGTGCCTGCGAAGATTTAGTGTCTTATTCGCATCTGCTTTGAAGGGCTGTATAGCTCTTTTGGCCTGTCTTAGGCCTGGGATGTTCTCCCAGTATGAATACCAGTTGTTTTGTTCCCAGTTTTTTATAACCAGATTTATGGCTGATTTGGGGATTGCACGGAAGGGTTCGGGTTGAATGAAGGGGGTTTCTGAACCATTTCTGGCTAGTTCATCAGCTTTTTTGTTACCTTCAATCCCCTTATGTCCGGGGAACCACCATAGTCTGGTTTTGTTCCTGGAAGCTAAGAATGATTTCTCCGTTGTCAGAACCGCTCAAGTGACTTTGTTGCTCCGCTTAGGGCATGTTCAATAGTCTTGACAGCCGCCTGTATCAACCGTTTTCTTGAAGTGCATGGGGTAGCCAACAGGTATAAAAAGTTCAAGGGCTTATTGCATTTCAGGCCGACTTGCCTAAATATCTCACTTGAAAGCGAAATAATGTCGATTATCAAAACTCGGTGTTATTTCACGGTACCGGGAAATAAAAAAAACTCATTTTGATGGAGTGCTTGACCCCATATGTTCTATTCTATCTTTCTTCAGCTTTTCAATAGGCGTGTTCCACTGACGTATCTTTCCGATATCTCCAAGATCTCCCAACACGATTCCTCACTTCGGAAAGCGGAGTTTTTCGCAAAATTTTAGCCAAATTGTGTTTAAAATAATCAGAAAAAGAGTACAAAGTTAGGACAAAAAAAAAATACAAAATATTTTGTGTAAGAAAATTTTTTTAATATAGTTCATATATATCCACTTCCTTAACATAAAATAAATAGTTTCACATTTCTTAGCTGAGTGAGCCGAGTCGATCTAGCCATGTATATCCATCCGCCTTAGGTGTCACTGATTTGTGGGCCTTAAATTTTGAGGTTAAATTATGAAATTTGGTATAAGCACTCAATGCCACGCCCACTTTTCAGAAAAACGTTTTTGGTAAAATCGTAAGAAAATTTTGAAAAGTGTCTGAGCAAGATATTTACACATTTTGAATACCTATATTTTGTCAAAATAAAGTTTAATTTTTGTGAGCGTTTTTTTGTTTTTGGTAGAATTTTTGGAAATTCCGAAAAAGAAACTTTCGCTGAAAATGTTGTGATAATAATTCAATGAATTTTTCGTCCTTATATCATTTTAACTTACGTCAACTTTTGAGGCCGTTTTCCTAAAAAAAAACGCCAATGGAAATGTCCCACTTTTTCGACATTTTTATTTCTATTTCCATATAATTTTTTATTTCATTTCTAATTTTCCTTTACATAAAGAAAGGTAATGTTTTCGTAAAAAAAATTCGACCTTTAGATTTTGATTGATTCCAATGATAGAGAAACCCAAAAAAGTGGTTTGTGGGATTCCGCGCGTCAGTTTGTCTATCCGTAATGGTCTCTCCAGCCTAAACGGCTTGACCGATTTTCATCAAACTTCGTATCCAGGTTTTTTTTGGTCATAATGATAAGCGACTTTTTCTTACTCTTACTTACTTACTGAAGTGGCGCTACAGTCCCAGATGAACCTGGGCCTCAACAAACATGTCTATCTTTACTTTTAGCCATTATAGTACCGGTTCCTGCCATATAAAAGTTTCTCGCAAACTATTTGTTTGAAACAATTCCACATATGTAATTAGTTTTGGCTCAATTATTCCTTAAAGAAATTTTTAGTTTTCGTCAATAACTAAAAATCATTATAATTCACATGGACACTGATTTTCTTAAAATTCCGGAATAAAAGTTCTTATAATCATAGTCCTCACGCTTTTCTTTTATGTTTTAACATCAGTAACCAAAATCAATGTAAAGGTTTTATTTGACCAAACTATAAAAATCGACCAATTTTCGCATGCTTGGTATTTGATATTACATAAACCTCACAGTGAAAGAGAAAGTTGCGTACGACCCAGTCGTGCACCCACCACAAAGAATTTAAAAAAAATTTTGCTATTTCGTCTTTTATTTAGAAATATTCCTAAAACGTCCCGCCATGTCCATCTTTTTGAGAATATTGTCCCGCGTTTTCAAATTTCTTTTATGGCAACCCTACATATAACATATAATAAGGTCATTTTTGTCGAACCATAAAAGATTTAAGATAAACTATCTGAAAAAATGTGGTAAAATGTCTTTTTCTATATAAAGGGTGGTTAAATTTTAAGTGTCGATGCTGATTTTGAATAAAACAAATTATTTAGGATATTGTTATTTCTTTTAATTATGATAATATTGGTATGGTTATATTATATGTGGAACAAAATATCGACCAAATGGCCGCCGCGTCCTCGGCGGCACACCTCCATCCGCTGGTCCAAATTTTCGATGACGCTGAGGCATAATATTGAGGTTCTATGCCGTTAATGTGCCGAAATATCTCATCCTTTAGCTCTTCAATTGTTGCTGGCTTATCGACGTACACCTTTTCTTTCAAATAACCCCAAAGAAAGAAGTACAACGGTGTCAAATCACATGATCTTGGCGGACAATTGACATCGCCGCCACGTGAGATAACACGGCCATTGAATTTGTCGCTCAAAAGAGTCTGAAATTGAGAAATGTCAAATGAAATGCAGAAAAAAACTTGACGTTTAGGTCTGGTTCAAAAGCACATTCAACATCGGCCATTCAAATTTAACCACCCGTTATTATTTTGATGGAAGTTTAATTAAAGAATGGAATCTGATAGGGTGTTCAACGATTCGCACAGCGGATTGTAGCCTTTCCATATACTTATTTTTTATTTGTTTATTTCTAGCGTTTTTAATATCATTATAAACATACATTCTGCCATGTTGAAAGTTATGCCTACTCGAGTTTTTTTTTCATACATACTTTAAAGTCTCAGGTTTAGTCTTTCAATGACACAGCAAGAGCTTATGAGAAAGACTTACGCCTTTGTTTCTTCTTGTTCGCAAAAAATAACATATAAAATAAATTTGTGTAAGGGTCGAGTTATAGCTTTTATTAAAAAAGCACTCATTGGAATTTTTCTTTTATTTCTTGTGGCTTTTATATAAATACAATCATTGGCGATTGGTGTCAAAACAAAGCTAAAGCATTTCAAAACAAAATCATCGAAAAATATTTTAATTTTTAATAAAAGTTTTCTCAGAAAATCACTTTTCGTTTTTAAATGAACAAAATTTATTTTTCTGAAATAATGTTTGTTATTCCAACCAAGACACACAGAATTTTCCAATGATTTCTATAACCAGCTATGGAGGTAAAATTTCAATTCATCATGTTTTGTGTTCCAATAAAGTTGTTCAATGATAGCAAAGATTATGAATTCTATACAGATGACGCATTTCGAACAAAAAACTGAAATTTTTGCTCAGTAGCTGCATGGTACGAGCGGGCGGTGTGCATGAAAACACATGAAAAACAAGAACAAAAATAAATGGCGGGCTGTGCCAGCAGGATCCGCCATAGAACAATTTTTCTTATATGGAGTGCGTCATCTGTATAGAATTCATAATCTTTGCTATAACTGAGCCCTGAATCTGTATAGGCGTGTTCCACATACGGATACCTCGAAGATTTTCCTCCGCTGCCGCAGCTGATAACTTTTATTCAGTGGCGCAACATTTCCAGCGTATGGGGACTTTTTTTTGTCAAAATAATCGTGACGGTCCCATGTAGGTCTACACGATGCATCATCAGAGTGTCAACAACTCATCAAACTTAATGTAGATATAAAATTTATGTAAATATTCTTAACTGGTTTAAAACCATCAAAATGGAAACAACTCTGCATATCTGGCAACGCTGCTACTGCACACATTCTTGGGTTTGACAACGAAAGCAAGTGTTGGTGTCAGCGACGGCCAGCACAACAGCAGAGACACCAGACCAGCACCAGAGCGGGCAAAGTGAATTTCTTGGATGTCGGACGTCGGTTATAAATTCTGGTTTTCAAATGTATCATGTATGCCTATGACACACTTGTTTCTGTGTGAGTGTGTGTTTATATTTTCGTTTGTATAGCTTGAGCTTGTCGGCCTGGCGGGAAGAAAACTGAAAACGATCGAGTGCGCGCGATCGTTCATCGTTTGGTTTTCTTTTCTGCGCGGCGTTTAACAGTTCCCCATTCAAATCGAATCAGTCTTGAAACTCTCACGCTCGCAAGCGGTACAACAAATCGGTCGTCTGGCTGTCCGACCAGTCTGTGGATATATTTCTATCAATAAATGTGTGTTTAGTTAGACACTTTTAAGTGAAAAAAAATGTGCAGCTGAGGCTACAGCTGGTTAAACCCAAATAGTGCAATAAAACACCAATCTACGCTGTCATTTTTTTTTAATTTCCCTTATCAAAGCGCGAAATTTGTCACCAATAAATGTGTGCAGTGTTTTTGTATGTTTGTCAAAGTTGATTTTATTTTCCAATTCTAATTGAATTTTTAAAAGCCAGTGATCCCGTAAAGAAAAAGTGAGTTTTCCAATTTTTATTATTGTGTTAATGTGTGTCGTCTTCCGTATGAAATGATGTAGAATTTCTATATATCAAGGACTACCTAATAAGAAAATAATCAATAAGAGGAAATGGATTTTTCTTTCATAATTTGCAATGTGTTTGAAAAAAAAAAAAAATATAAAATGTATAGTGAGCAGAATCCTATTTTTAATTTATGCGCCAAAATGTTTTCGTTTTTCGGCTGACGAGAGTGCATTTTAGAAATCCAAATGTAAATATTCTGTAATTGTAAACATTTCTCGGAAAAGTCTGTTAGGTGGGTATACTGTACTATTTCTTGTATGTTGTCTACCTCAATGCTGAGTTCTGGAATTTCCTTATGTACTGTGTTCGTTGACTTATCTGTGGAAGAACAGAAGACTAGACGTCTTTGTCTATAAGGAGAGAATAATTTTTTTTCCACCAACCTACGCTACACGTAAATGTATCTTTGTCCTATGGAATATTTTTTTTTTAATTTTTCATTTTCCGGAAATAGTAGAAAAATTATATTTTTATAAATGTTTTCTAAATGTAGAAATATTTTCGTTTGCCTAACCTTGTAGTTTGAAATGGAAAACATTTATGTTGTTATACAACACCTTATCAAAAAAAAAAAAAAAAAAAAATGATCTAAAAATAAATTCCTACCTATTCTATTTTTTTTTTAAACGCACTTGGACCCTGCCTTTTGAATTAATTTGTGTACTATGTACCTACCTACTTGTGTCGAGTGGTGGAATATATTGATAATATATTAGTAGCCACTGATTGATTAGAACTTTCTTTTTATTTGTGATAACTGATAAGCAAGAAAATATTTTATTGTAGCGAATATGAATCAATTAATGGACAAGTGGGTTTTAGGCTGTTAATTGCTTCGATAATTGCACGCAATTTTTCGAACGTTTGATGATACTAATGCTAGCCGGCCGACACGTAACGATTCGTTAGGTCTTTGAAGTTTGCTCTGTTGATAGCAAACGTCACAGCTGTTTCAAGTGTAGGTTATTCAATTAATTCTTATCATTGTTAATATGAATTTGTGGTCTAATTAAGACCCTATTTTAAATGAATCCGTTTTTATAATAAGAACTAGCACATGTTTTTATACGGACACATGTTCATATACAATTATGTCGGCTTACCTACATAGGTGCGTCCAAATTGCTGACGCACTCGAATGTACCTACGTCAACATCTCTAAGGGTCGTTAGTTACTCATCATTTACGTTTATAAAAAAAAACAGTGACACCTGCTTTTTCACTTACCACTTCGCTTTCCATTCGGATTATAATGCAATAACAACAAAAAATGTTTTGACAAAGACTGCGTTCTGAAACTCAGATTAGATCTGAGTAACAGGTTAAGTTAACAGATTTGGAACGTAAAATCTTAAGGTAAACTACAAAAATGGGGCAGTCCCTATTTTGCAATCTAAGGGTGATAGATCTTGACAAAATCGGCACCTGGAAAATATTTTTTAGTCGATTTTTGAAAATACTGAAAGGATGCATCTTAACATTTCTATTTTACTGCATTCCTACTATCCCTAACCAGGGGTTAGTCGGATCGAACTAAGAGTGCTAGATCTTGTCAAATTCGTCATCTGGATATTATTTTTAGTCGATTTTTTAAAATACTGAAAGGAAGCATCTTAATATTTCCATTTTACTGGAGATTATTTTGTAGTCGATTTTTTTAAAATACTGAAAGGAAGCATCTTAACATTTCCATTTTACTGCATTCCTACTATCCCTAGCCAGGAGTTTCTCAGATCGAACTAAGGCTGATAGATCTTGACAAATTCGTCATCTGGATATTATTTTTTTGTCGATTTTTTAAAATACTCAAAGGAAGCATCTTAACATTTCCATTTTACTGCATTCCTACTATCCCTAGCCATGATGTTTGTCGGATGGAACTAAATTATTATTTGCATGATTTCGAATGGCTCAACCTAATTTTTCGAATGACTTTGGATTTAGATCAATCAACTGGTGGTATGGTCCAGAAACCCGCGTTTCTTTCTTTCCCAATTAACTTGGGATAGTGTCTTAGAAATTAAGGCTTTCTCTATATTTTTGTTAACATTAATTGTTCGTTTTTAACAAATCTGAACTGTATATAAACAAGCGGCCTATATACACATATGACAGCTTTCCTGGCAGTGTACCGGGTATTTAAATTTTTTGTTATATATGTGGTTATTGTGTTAAAGTTAACAACTGTTCCACTGACATGTTCTTCATTTTGTATGTCATTATTGTCATTTTTGCAGAATGACATATCAATCATTCAATTTAGTTTTTTTTTTTTTGGAGTTTGGTAGTTTTTTGGCCTGGCGTTCTTTCGACAAACAGTCCTTTGCGTTTGTTTTGTTTTGCAGGTGTTCAATAATATTTGCTATTTTTGCCATAGGTCTAAAAAAAATTCACGTACCAAATAAAAAACAACTCCTTAGAAATTTTTAGTTATCGTTAACCCTGGATATATATATCCAGTCTTTTGCCATAAGCCTGTAACTCTCTTCGAAAATGACAACCAAGTTTCCCGGTACGATATCCTGTAAACAATCACTACAATATGGGCCCCGAATCAATTTTTGAAGTAATATTGTGTGTAGATTCATTGGCCTAGTGGTTAGTTATGATAAAATAATATTTTTTTAATTTTACAATTCATTTAGTCAAACCAACTTTAAACGTAAAATAAATACCAAAAGAATTACTCAAAATCGTTTTAAGGGATCTACTTCTTTATCCAGATTGAAACTGGTCCTCAAACAACATGCCTCTCCAATGAGCCGGGTCCTTAGCTAACTGCGTCCAGTTAAGCATTTCAAGTAGCTTGAGATCGGTTTCTTCATGTGTGTGCGAGGTCTTTTTCTACTGCGTCCGACGTTTGGCTGGGAATCGAAGACAGCGACCCGGAGTATTGGTGTCTATTCGTTCTACATATTGCGGAGTTTTTAACCAGGGATATATCTATCGCTGTACAGTTCGTATAGTTCTTGGTTGAATCTTCGTCTCCATAGCACGTCAACGCAAACGGCACCGAAGATTTTTCGAACAATTTTCCATTTTTTCATCCTCTTTTGATACGGTTCATGCTTCAGCGCCGTAGAGCATGACTGGGATGATCAGGGTCTTATAAAGGATCTCCATAGTAGTTCGAATAAGGGCTTTACCACTAAATTGAATTCTTAGCCTGAAGAAACAGCGGTTGACAAGAGTAATTCTTCGTTTAATTTCTGACGAGATGTTGTCAGAGTTAATAGCGGATCCGAGGTAGACAAAGTCCTGTATAACATCAAAGTTTTATCTGTCAATGGTGACGTTCTTTCCAATTCTTCGATGTTGTCTGCCCTTTCGAGTTGACGGAATATACTTGGTCTTACCTTCATTTAAAGCTAAACCCATTTTTGCGTCCTTCTTCTCTGTACTAGCAAACGTGGCTATGACATCCCGTTGAGTCCTACCAATGATGTCAATATAGTCGACGTATGGTATTAGTATCTGGTGTTGGCTTGGGAGTTTTGTACAATTCTCTCTAGAATGAGATTAAAGAAGTCACATGACAGTGCATCCCCTTGCCTAAATCCTTCTTTGGAATCGAATGTGTCGGTGAGGTCGTTTCCGACCCTGCATAGACGGACTAGTTTATACATAAAAAAAAACAAATACAAATTTTTGGCGCAACAGGCTCGTTAGTACCCAGGGCCTAGCTTTCTCACAACCATTCATGTGTGCGTGTGTACTTCTTGCACGATGGCGGGACCTCCTGTTTTATGCCGACTCCGAACGGCTATGTTGAGATAAGCTATTCTTGACAATTGATACTACTCGGATGATTTGTCAGTTCATCACGAGAGGAGGGCCAGTGAAAAATCATTTAGGTGTTGCTACGGCTGGGAATCGAACCCAGACCTTCTGCGCGGCAGAAGGTCTGGGTTTATACATGGCTCTGTATAATTTGTCGCTGTCGTATTCGGCTTTGAAATCGATGATTAGGTGGTGGGTATTGGGTTTAGGTGGTGGGACTGCTTGAGTGCTTAAGGTTTTTCCTGAAACAGCCAAAGTGTAAAGATTTGATCAGTTGTGGACTTTCCTGGCCTAAAACCACACTGATAAGGGCCGATTAGGTTGTTGGTAAACGATTTCGTGTTTCACATATTACGGCAGATATGATCTTGTAGGCGATGTTGAGCAGACTTATGACTGTGTAGTTGTCGAGTTCAGAGGGTCTCCCTCCAAAAATCCAAACGCGTATTTCCAAACATTTTACTATTAGGCAATATACAAGTTGATATGGTATTTAATGGAATAAATAATGGACTTTTTAAATATATGAAATGTCATTTTAATTTGGCGGTTTTTTTTCCATACGAATAGCGCCACTTTTGCGACTAGTAGAGAAAAAAGAATATGTCGATGTATACCAAAATGCTAGCCTTCAGTAGTCAATTGACGACTTTTTTCTCTACTAAATAAAAATTTCCTTGAATTCTATAGCACTTAACATGTTCTTTTTTCACATGTAGAGGCGCTTTTCAAACTTTTCCACTCGTCAATAGGGTTTTCTTACCGTGTTTACTCTACAGAATAGCCGGTGCTCACATAAGGCGGTGTTTTTGTTAACGCGGGTCTACTGTATTTATATGACTTTTGAGGTGCTCAAATAATATAAATACTGATAAAAACATCTTATCGGTCACCTACAACAAAAATATACAATAAAAAAATATATATCTTATCGGTCAATAAAATATTTTCGTCGGCTTCTAATTGAGTTATTGCAGCAGTGAAGCTTATTTCTTTATAGACGAGACTAAAAAGACCACATATAGGCAATCATCAACGAACTCAAATATATCACTTTATTTGGTTATTTTTTTCTTATTGATCATAATAAAATTCTTCTTCTTCATAATAAAATTCTAAATTTCTGGTATATATTGAATATGAATATCATTGAACATGCCGTTGTCAGATTATTATGTCAGAACTCTGACGTAAAAAAATAAAAATCAGAAAACAGTTTTACGATTTTACTACGTCACTAGATACAGGTTAAATTGTATGCATAGGAATTGATATCTTAAACCCTAGAAGTATTTTGTTTGCTCTTTCATCAGGGTCAAATGAGCTCATTATAGGAAGCACTCACTCAGCCTTGTTTTCACTTAATGTATGATTCGGGGTCAGACCGATCGTGTATTTTTAATTCAAAAAAAAAACAAATTACCTAACTAAATGACTTCAACTAAAATTTAAAAAAGGGATCAGTCGAAAATATTAACGAATTATCACCAATGCCTAATGAGGTCAACTTTTGTTGAGTTTCAATTCCAAATTCTGCAAAATTTAAAATCCGAAAACGGACACTAGTTGTATCGAAAAAACACAAGTGATTGGAAGGCTTTGTGAGTGACACCCATAAAAAAAATCTCACTAAAAAATTAGCAATTAAACAACGTTTTTATAATTGTTGACAGAATCTGCAATGATCTTTTGGTTTAATTCGTATTTACTTTAATCCACCGCTACACTTTTCTTAATACTCTGCCTATTTCTGGGTAGGTGAAAACTTGCGTACATCCTACTTACATACTTAAGTGGCGCTATAGGCCGGAATAAACCTGACCTTCAACCAACATGCCTCTCCAATAAACTCGGTCCTTTGCTAACTGCCTTTAGTTGCGCACTTTATGTTGGTTATAGTCGGTTTCTATTTGTGGCGCCAATTCAAGCAATGTCTTTCTCAACTGCTTCCGACGACTGACTGGGAATTCAAGACTTTGCGTCAAACTACCCACCAATATAATACCTTGAACGTCGATGGTATCGATAACGAAAAGTAGGTTCTTTCAGTTAATACCTGATAAGGTATCCCGAAATAAACCTTCTCTTTACTAACCGCCTTTATGGTTTTCGACAATAACATACTACAGGCTTAAGTTGAGTTTGTAAAAGTAGGGAAATAGAGAATTTTTATTTAGCATTTCTAATTTTCTAATGTTGTAGTACGAATATAATTATATCCACCTAAGGTTTTGAGGTCTCACCGTAACAGCATACGACCACTAAGGTGTTATTAACCACGTCAAGTTCAATATGTATTCCCAACCAGGGATATATTAAGGTCAGCGTATTTGGTTGACACAACTGAAGCTACGCGATTCCTATTGCCAAATCTTATCACGACTTTGATACTAAATACTCAATCAGAATATCTAGTACAGATGAATGGTCATCTTACAATGTGGTATCCAACAACGAAATAGCTATCTACACCGATGGATTTAAAATGGGCTCTGGGGTCTACTCCGTTAGAATCGGGTTAAACACATTCATTCGATTGGCAAACTGTAGTGTTTTCCAAGCAGAGATCCTAGCCATACTCGAAGCTGCCGAATCGGCTAGAGTATTGGACATATCACAAGAGGATATCGTAGTATATCGTAGATAGTCAACATAAAGGCTCTGGCAACCAACATAATTAAATCACGAATAGTTGGACGCTGCCGTATAAAGCTAAATACTCTATGTAACCAGAATAAAGTAATAATTATGTGGGTGCCAGGACATAATAACATCCCTGGAAACGAAAAAGCAGACGAGCTAGCAAACTAGGATCCTCCACCTGCATCCCCTTATGTGACAATAGGGTTAGTCCCCCACTTGCTTTCAAAAAAGAGAAAATAACCAGATTCACGCAGAGTGAAATAAAATCCAGGTGGCAAAACATTAACACCTGCTGGCACACTAAAGACCTTTGGACGGAACTAGGCGGTAGCAAATCTAACAAGCTTATAGCTCTGAACAGGTCACAATCTGCTATGTAAACATTCCAACAGTATTAACCTAACTGACTTGCACAAACTTTGCAGGAAGCGCGGAGACTCAGACGTCGAGGAGGACATCGTCCACTTATTGTGCCACTGCTCCGCGATCAGCAATAGCCGTAACAAACTCCAGGTACAATAAAGGGTATCGCTATGGGCCGACGTAGGCGTATGCGAGTTTGACGACTCACTTGAATGTCAACAGCCCATATAAAACCTAACCTAATTTATAGAAACTCCGTGGGTTGATTTCGTTATTTTATTGTAGGTACCGATATCGTGGCAAAAGAAGAACATAAACACATAGATGGTAGTCAGCCTATCGAATTATTAGAATATAAGATCTCTTGTGTCAGCGAAAGGCTTCACAAAGACCAATTATTAGCTGCTTTTTAGTGACGTTCTCGGATCTGTTTTTTGTGCCGCTTTACTTATTTGTGGAGCTCTCTTAAAAAGTCTGTCACTTAGACACAATAGTGGAAGAACTTTTGTGAAATGTAGCTAAAAAATCGATATGCGATATTCGTAACTCAACTGTTCGTAACACCTACCTCGAAAATATGGAAAATGTACTCCAAAGTGGGTTTGTCAGTATGAACAACACCCCAATAGAGATCAATGTGGATTCTGAACGTTGAACTTGCTGTCATCTGTTTTTATTTTCACCTGGAATTCGTTTATCGCGTATAATCCACACTCTCATTCAAAATGGCGCGATATAACCTTCGTTATAAAGGTCGATGAGATAGTGTAAGGCTTTTAATTTTGTTTTGCGATAATACGACCGCAGTCGATCGTTTGATCTGATATTGGTTATCTACTGCACATAGGGGGTGGGTGAAATGCGTTACGTCGTTCAAAGTGCAGCCCTATATAAGTGTGATATCAAAATCGATTTAGTGTTCACCTTCATCAGTCAACATTTAATCAAACGAAACGATCACCAATATTTTTTTTTTTTTTAAAATTTGCGGTCTAAATATTATAATTTGTAACCAATCTCGAATGAGATCATTTTCATCCAAATAAACGATAAGAATACTGTTTTAGCTACACCAGTGTGTAATACAAAATTAAGCGTCGCGTCGTAAATTAATATTTATTAGCTCGAATGGCGACCGACGGCTTGTCACAGAGGTGTATCTGTAACTGGTGGAGATCTTCATTGACGCGACGTTCTGTTTTCAGACTGTCGATTCATTTACGATTGATTTCAGAAAGTTATTAGTTACAAATCAATTAATTTCAATTTACTTTATGAAATTCCAATATTGTACGAGTTTTATAATCCAGTTGTGTTGTGCGTCAGAAGAGACTGTGACGCCAATTCAGATGAAGGCGCACCCCCTTTCCATATCCGAAAGAGTACCACAAGACAATGAACTTTTGTGGGAATATCTGAAATCAGATTGTACCCTTATTTTTATTTTCATGACATGTTTTGTGGTTCAATTGTTTTTTTTTTTTGACAATTATGGGGTTACCATCGGTAAAAAATATGCCATCGAAAGCTGAGGGAATTGTCAAAACGTATATTCTGACAATTTTCGCTTCTTGATGTCATTTCAAAAGAAAAAAAAACTCCCGATATCATACATTTTGAAATGCATGCACTATCATCGGAGTCAAGCATGTATCACTAGAAGTAGGAAACCCATTTATATTTTCCAATGACACGTTTCGTTATTTGAAATCTGATCTTCTGCTCAACGGTTGATTGTCTACATTTACATCTACTAGCAAAATAAAAACTGAAATCATAAATCGGTTTTATCTGTTTTCTAGAAAATGTCCCTATTGTTATTCTTATCTTTCTCATAAGTAACTCGATCGGTTTTTTTCTCAAAATATCTGTATAAGCACTAACTTAAGTGGATTGTGTTTGTTTATCTGCTTAGTTGTTTTGAGCCGATGAATTCTTGGTTATCTACATTATTTGTCGGAATGCACTTTCCTCAATATCCATAGGGTTTACCCAACCAAATGGTACTATGTTCCTACGAAGTCTCACTTCCGTATAAATGGGGACGTTCCCATAGTAACTTTTAAATGGGAATTCGATATCTGTTGGAAATTACAAGATTTACTATAACTGCTACGCAGTACGCATACGAATTTCATTTATTTTCTGGAAAAATACGTCGTTCCATAGATGTGATCATCAGATTCTGAGCTATTTGTATTCCGCCATATAATACAAACGATTCAAATGAATCAGATTTATATGGATATCCCTGTTTAATATTTCGTTTGAGTATACGAAATATCATATAGTTGATTTGATGGGGTTATCTAAAGTCAATAGCCCTGGGGAAAATCGTCCAAAATGCAAAAAAAGTTAAAATAAAAAAAAACTACTCTGCGATTTGACATTTTAAAATTTTTGGGCGATTTTACATACCCAAAAAAGTGATTTTTAAGTTTTGCTCAAATGAAAAAAATACCACATCGTCCAGCATTTTTAAGCGATTTAACATTATTGCAGAAAAATGTCCAATCACTCAAAGCTGAACTAAAAATAATGGTATACACATATAACAATGCAAGTCGAGGGTTGAAACGCCTAAGATCCATGCTTCCCACTTTTCACTGACATCAACATTGATCCAAATGCAAAATCAGAAATAGACTATATACTAACTTTCTACTCTACTCGGGCGGTATGTGAAATCGTGAATTCTAGGCCGATTTCCATTTTGACCATTTTCCTTCCAGTTCCCACAAAAACGGTTTTATTTTTGGGTGATTTGCCAATAAATGTTAAATCGCCCACAAAACTTTTTGGGTGATTTTACTTTTTTTCTATCTTCTGCATCGTCAGGGTCAATAATGAATTTTGACAAAACCTGCAAATATTTTTTGGCCGCTTTTATTATTTTTTTAGGAACTTTCATTAATTGTTGGGCGCTATGTGAAAAAATGCCACTTCTCCCAAAATGTTGAGTTTACACTAAAACTCGGCCAAAAAAATGGCATTTTTTTTTATTTGGGTAATCTGTCACCCTGCCAATCCAATGTGTTATGCACTTACCTCGATAAACATCCTCACAACATAAACTTTATCCTTGTACCATTCATTCACTTAGGATGACTTAAACCAACCTATTTATTCAACTATCAGTGTTTCTTGGTTGATTTCAGCTTGGTCAACTAAAGCCATTGTTATAAATGGCTGTTCTTGAGGATTTGCTCACACTCTACTCTGAGATACAGATTAAGAAATACTCTACATTAAGACGTGGTACCGCTGACGATGTGAGTAAAAAAATTACCTTAACCTAACATTCATATGCGGAATATGAGAGGCACCTGGAGTTTGAGAGAGACAAACTTTCGATTCTACAAGACCAACCCAACAGTGGAAAACCGAACAATTCACAATGACATTCCAGCTGTCAGTTCTGTAGACAAATCCAATTTGCTTGCTGCGCACTTCGCAGCCAGTTCTACATTTCCAGATTGTGCCCAGTCTCCTCCTGTACTTGAGAACGTAAATCATTCTATGGGACAAATTCAATTTCGTTGCAAGAGTTTTATTTGATCTTGACATTCATAAATCCGCTGGTCCCCCATTATTCTGAAGAGGTGTTCTTCTACACTAGCAAAACCACTGGGTAAGATTTTATATCAATCCTACTCATCAGGACTCTTTCCGAGTAGATGGAAAACTGCATTTGTCCAGCCTGTACCAAAAAACGCGAATCTTCTACTCTCTCCAACCACCGACCAATTGCACTTACGTCCCTTCTTTCCAAGGTCATCGAAACGCTGATAAATCGTCAGCTTATGAAATATCTCGAAACACGAAAACTTCTCAATAACCGGCAGGGATTTCGCAGAAACAGGTCTACTGGTGGAATTTGATGACATATCTCACCGAAAAGTGGAACCAATCAATCCACCATGGTGGAGAAAGCAAGATTGTTGCGCTGGTTATTTCAAAGGCGTTTGGCAGGACTTAACATCAAGTCCTGTTTTCGAAAATGCGTGCATTGGAATCGATGAAAAACTTCTTCTATGGATTAGAAATTATCTGTCGAAACGTTCAATTCAAGTTGTTTTGAACGGCTTCAAGTCTGCAACTTACCAAATAAATGCTGGTGTCCCTTAAGGCTCAGTTATGTCTCCGACTCTTTTACTCATTTTTATAAATGATCACCTGTCTGCAACTTCTAATTCAATTCATTCCTTTGCTGATGACAGTACCCTCAGCTTCTCATATTCGTTTTCAGGTCCTCGTCAGTCATCGTCTGCCCACGTCTGGTCAGGTGCACCCAAATTAACATTGCACATACTAGCTAAGATTCAAACTTATAGGAGACATAGAAATAGCGAACTGTTTAGTTTTGCTCGAACTTTGTCGAAATATCTCCTGCCTTACCTTGTTTTATCGCTATTTTAACAACCAATGTTCAAATGAAATAGCCAGCTGCATTCCTCCCATTCAACAATTCAGCCGCAATACTCCTTGCGCTATGAATGCAAATCAGTTTACCCTCAAGCCTTTCTATCGGACGAACGCTGAAATATAGAGATTAGTACATAAACGGAAGAACACGAATGTGGATTGCTCTACCAAACTCTGTTTTTCCTTTCCATTATAACTTGCAGGCATTTCAAACCAATGTGTATAGTTAGGAGTTTTGAACCCAGTTGTTTCGCCAAACCGAAGTAGCAACGGTTTATCTTCGACGGAACTCCACTAGGGTGTCATTCGTGGAGTTTATGTTAACTCCGAGGTAGGCGAACTCGTTAACTACCTCGAAATTGTTGCTATCAATAGTGACGTTTTTTTCTAGGCTGTGGACAGATGCTTGTTTGTTTGTTGATAGCATGTACTTAGTCTTGTCCTCATTTACTTCAAGGCCAACGGATTTCGCCTGTTCTTCAATCTCCGTGAACGCTTTTATCCCAACATGTTGGGAGCGACCGATGACGTCAATATCGTCCGCATAGACCAGCAGCTGGACGGACCTGTTGAAAATAGTTGGCCAAAGATATGCATGCTAATCATTGAAATTTTCCCAACTCGGTTTGAGGCTGGTTTCACAGTAGAGGAGATAGGAAAATTAAGAAAAAAAAACTACGTTTAGGTGATTAGTAATTCTCCGACTTTAACATTGGGTCGACTTCTAATATCAATAGCTTATGATAGACTAGAAGTGGATTCCTTATCTCCGTATTTGATCTCTCAAAAAAAAAAAAAAAACACTTATGAGGTGAGGGCATGTAGACTTTTGGTTGCGTGTTTCTACCTTAGTCCACATCTTTCTCAAATCATTTGCTTATCATCTGAGTTACTAAAAGCTTTATGAGACCACGTTCCATTGCCTTTGTGTTGTCAACTTCAAATGGTCTAATCGGTTTTTCGTGGCATGTGTTTTCAACCCTGACCTTCACACTATAATACTGTTATCAAGGGACAAATGTTTGTTATTAGTCTTCTCTTGGTTACCGATGAGCAGAGTGTGCCTTGGACCGATCGCGTGGGTAAGGCGATAAAGTTGCGTGGCGCGATTCGGGAAGTCCGCGATGAATTATACAACTTTATCTCCTGATTATATGGTATATAAATACCTAAAATCCTCAAGTTAAATGTGATATCGTCAAAAGTGCTTAGAGGTTCCTATGAAGACAACATTTTAAGAATTTCTGAGCGATTTCATTGGGTTATGATAAACGTCTTGTATTCTTTAGGAATCGATTAGTCACTAAAACACTCTGACAATGTCGTAGAATGCTTGGACCATTTAGGTTTTTAAAACAATTTAAAACAAAACGATTTATGGGATACCGATCGTGTATATTCATAATCAAGTCTAGGTGGCTGTAATCTACTAATTCTTCTCGAAATAAAGTCATAATAGCAAAGTAAAAAGCATTTTTCGGTAGCAGTTTTTTTTTTTTATAAAAACATTCTGGTGATGAAGCAAAATGTGTAGAAATGAAATTAATTTCAAATCTACTAGATACACACATTAGGGACTTAACATTTTCGTTTCAAACAGATTCCAAAGTATTCTTGCGGATTGCAAAAATGATTAAAGTTTGGTTAGGTTTAATGGGCTCGCATATGCCAATGCTGGCGCCTGTTTATGTTTGTCTACCTAGTTAGTAAGTTAGATTGGCTGTTGGTACAAGGCGAAACGCAATTAGCGCTGGGGTGCGCCGTTTTGATGCCAAATACTTGTGCGGTTAAATGCTGTGTCTTGTTGTAAGTTGGCGTGTACTAAATCCAACCAGTGGCATTAAGGAAGGCGATCAGTTCTTTGATGTGTTTATCAGAGAGCTCGCGGATGTTGTCAAAGAAAGGTTTGCCTTGAGTTCGTTGTCTTACTCTTGACAGAGCCGGGCATTTGCACAGAAAGTGAGTTAAAGTTTCCTTCTCCCCCACCTCCTTGCAGCTGCGACAGTTGGTGTTGTGGGGTATACCCATTCTAACAGCATGGTCACCGATGGGCCAGTGTCCTGTGGTAATTGCTATCACCCTGGAGACTTCCTTACGGGATCTGCTTAAGAGGTCGCGTGTTCTTGTCTTGTTGTATCATGGCCACATATCTCTAGATATGGCGCACCCACTGAGGTCTCGCCACCTATGTTCTGCTTTTTTAAGAGAGTGTGTTTTTAAAGGAGTGAGAATGCCGATTGCACGTGAGCTGGAAAGGGACGAGCCCAGCCTGGATAGGGCACCAGCCTGCTCGTTTCCACCTATGTCACTGTGGCCTGGAACCCATATGATAGTGATACTGTACTGACTCCTAATGGAGGCTAGTTCGTTCTGGCATTGAAGTACTAGCTTTGATGACGTCGATGCCGAAATAATCGCCTTAATAGCAGCTTGACTGTCATCAAAAATAGCGATATTTTGTTTGGGAGTACTATCGTGTCTAATCGCGTGACAAGCCTCCCTAATAGCCAGCAATTCCGCCTGGAATACGCTGGAGGAGTCAGGGAGGCGAAACGATTTTTTTATTTTTAGTATGTCCGAGTAGACACCTGCGCCTACTCCGCACTCCATTTTGGAGCCGTCGGTGTATATGAGTGTGTAGAAATCTTTCTCAACCACTGCGTTTTCCAATCCTCTCTAGTTGGAAAACCAGAGGTGAAGTGTTTGTGGAAGGTCAGTTTGGGTATCATGTAGTCGGTATGATGGTCAGCTAGACCTGCTGGCATTGAATCTAGGATATTGCTATGCCCATAGGGCTTATTTAACCAGCAGCCGGATTCTTTGAGCCTGACTGCACTGCACATTGCAATGCCTTTGATATGGATGTCTAGAGGGAGAAGATGAAGGAGAACCGTTAAAGCATCAGTGGGACATGATCTCATGGCCCCAGTTGTACCGATGCATGCCGTTATTTGTACCCTCTTACGTTTGTCAATGATGTACCCTTTACTCATAGAAGGCCACATGACTAGTGCCCCGTAGGTGAGTATCGGCCGAACAACAGCCGTGTACATCCAAAGTGTCATCTTTGGTTGTAGGTCCCATCTCTTGCCAAATGTTTTTCTACAGGCATAGAAAGCTATACATGCTATACTACTTTGTTCTATGTTGGTTTTCCAATTTAGCTTAGTAACCAGGATAGTCCCTAGATATTTGGCATTGGATGAGAGTGCGAGCGCTTGTCCATTAAGTCGGGGGAGATTAAAGGCTGGTACATATATTGGTCTTCGTGGTGAAAAGCATCATTTCCGTTTTGCTCGGATTAACACCCAGGCCACACCTTGTAGCCCAAGTACTAACAAAATCCAGAGCGTACTCCATGATTTCGCTAATCACTGGAAGAAACTTTCCTGACACTAGGATCACTACGTCGTCCGCGTAGGCCACTGCCTTAATCCTATCCCGATCAAGTCGGACCAGCAGTTTATTCATAACGATAAGCCACAACAGAGGAGATATCACACCACCCTGTGGTGTACCTCTGTCAGCATATCGCGTTAGGATGTTGTTGCCTAGTGTTGATTGAATGATTATAGACCTTAGCATGGATATAATCCATTGGCTAAAATGCTCCTCTACACCAGTTACGGTTAGGGCCTCTAGTATGCTGTCTTTGTAGTAAAGGGACTTTTCGATGGTCCCTAAAAGAAAGAAAAACTTACATTTTCTGCAAATTTGGTTTATGCTAGATAGTTCATCCTGTATTCTAGAATATTGCCTAACAAATTCTGTCTATGGAGATATACTCTCTATTCAGAGATGTTAGCTAAGTTGTATGGTTTGCATTAATTTTTTCGTTTATCGGTTTCCCTTTAGTATTACAACCATAAACTTGGTATTTTTGCAAAAAGCGTTTGGCTATTTGAGCCGACATTTGATAGTATTGGGTGCTTAATTTTTTATATCAGGTAACACAATCATAAAGCGAAAAGTGAGCACATTTCCCAACATATTTTCTCAAACAATACAAGCGGGAAATTTGATGGAAATGTGAGTTTTATATGTTAGGAAACATTTGAGCAGTAAAATACAATTGAGGCGCTTAGGTGAAGAAGGGGTTAAACGACATTTTCAGGAAATTTAACTTTTTTCAGCAATGAAAGGGGTTTTATGGCAACTTTAGTTTTCGTGTAATCCACGTTTCTCTAAGTGCTATAGTTTTCCATTTAGCTGCATAGGAATCTGGTATGAAGGTGGTAAACGCCATTCAATTATGAAACTGTAGGCTCAAGTATCTCAAAACTATGCAAATTTCACTTAACTCCTTCTTCATATAAGGGCTTCAATTGATATTAAGATCAAGGCCGAAAAATGTCAAAAACATCAGAGAACTGCGATGAATCTGAAAAATAAAAACGACCAGTGGTGTCCTAAATGCTGAAAAAACTTTTCTACTCTGGAAAGTATTTTTGAATTCATTGCAAGTAAATAAGCAGTTTGAAAACAAACCGCAAACGAAAAGATATTTGCATTTTTTATTTTGAAGTAATTCCAATAAAATAGAGCTGTCCCTTAGGTTCCTCCTTGCTTTTTGACGGTTTTAGTGTTCAAAAATTGCTGATTCCTCCGCCATCATTCTGCATGCGATACTATTTTATAATTTTAACGCGAATTTTTAAACCAACAACAATCACAAATTTCATATATTGTAGTTCATCTATGAAAACTAATTTTTATTTTATTAACGAATTTCTAAATAACACATAAATTCACAACCAGCTGATAAAGAAGTAAAATATGTTTTCCCATTGATTCAGATAAAAAGCATTAAATTCTCGAGAAAAATAACATGCGTGAGAAAAATATCCCCGGAAATACTCATAATTGCGCTGATTAATTAAGGGTTGGTGTTATATGTTGTAAGAGTTTTTTCTGTGTCAAATGCTTTGAAAGTGTTAATGGACCACTAAATTCTGTTTGCCTTAATCATTTTGTTAAACACAGTCAGAGTAAGATAAACGTCTTCTTTATCGTCAACGATAAAATCTCGATAAGACGGTTATAAATCGCAATTTACTGCATTGCATTAAAGTAGCTACTGTTTTTTTTATTCTTTAAAGATCTGTAAACCTTATTATTTAAATCAAACAACACTTGCGCTATCTTAAGACAAATAGGATTTCCGTTCTTTCTGGAGCACGAACATTGCACATACATACATTATGAATGCCGCACATTTATCAGTTTCAGTTTAACTTTTTGGTAATTTTTTTTATCTTCATGGTTATAACTTTTAGGCGAACCTTGCGGTGGGTTGATGTTTATTTAAAAAAAAGCAAATCAGACAAATCTTTGCTTATAAATAATAAGAAAGTCGGAGGATTATCATTTAGTAAGATACATTCTTGTTTTCATGACATAGTTTTAGTCTTCTTAATGAGTCTGAGCTGCACAGAAAAATACAGAAACGTGCAGATTTTTGTGTATTCCACAGAAGTGTTCATTAGCTCGATCTTTATAAGTTGGACAATCAGAGCAATCGGACATATAAGAGCTTTGGGGTTTGCAATTTTTACATATCTGAATTAAGTCTCCATCAGGGCAAACAATAACATTACAAGGGTTGGGTACGATTTGCCGAATTTTTAAATGTCGATTTAAAAAGATGAACCGTCATAATGTCGACTTTCGAAAAGTCGATTGGTCAAAATACCGACTGATCAAAATGTCGAATAAAGTAGATTTTGAAAATATCGCCTCGTAAAAGGTCGACAAGCCACTCTCGCATTCAAAGAGAGCATTCCTGTTTTATTTTAGCTAAAAGTCGAAACTTTTACCGACAACTTTTCAATCAAAGTTTCTTAATATTTTTACAGCTATCCATCTATTGGTTTCATAATTTCTGTCTTAAATTATTAAGGAATATTTTTCAGTTGAACTACATTTAGGTAACGAGTCTCTGTTTTTTTTTTTTTTTGCAAAATGTCAATCATTCATGCAAAAGTAAACGAGATGTAAAGTGCTGTCATTCGCAGTTCATTTTCGCCATTCAGTTAACATTAGGTTTGGTCAGGTTAGAGTGGCTGCCAGCGTTCGCCAGCACACTTAGCCCATTTTGGTCCATTGTGATACCACGTGGATCTTGTCCATTCTCCTTACTATGCGTGGAAAACCATTCTGAGCTTTTGATAAAGCGGAGGAGGGTTTTCACTTCCGTTTTTTGCAAAATCACTGATATTTTGAAAATAGTAATCTCCAAGATGTAGCTTCCTTTTGTTTGATAGGGCCGGGCAGTTTCAAATAGATGAACTATTGTTTCTTCTTCCTCTTCGTCCATGTAACTCCTACAGAAGTCGTTTGAGAAGAGGCCTAGCCTTTCTGCGTGCCTACCCTACCTATAAACAGTGTTCCGTGATGACACCTATGGTGGCGCAAATATACGGTCTATCGAGCGAAATCAGTCCCTTTGATCTTCTCAAATCTAGCTCTGGACAAATTTGTTTCGTTATTGGACATGTCGTGCCAAGACTCTAACTGAGGTTTGATTTTGGAGCCATTGGTATAAAAGTGGATCGAGTCGTTAGCACGGGTTCGTTGCTCTCCCATGACGTTCTGTCTGGGATTGTGACGCGGAAACTCTTATCAAAGTTTAACCTGGTAAGGGTGTAATCGGTGTTTTCAGGAATATTTGTATGTTCGTTTAGAATTTTTGAGTGTCAATATTTGACCAATGTTGGATGGTTTTAAGACGTATGGCTGAGTTAGCTGTCATTCAATGACCTAAGTGACCTAAGGACTATCACAATTACGCTGATAGTCCGTTTTTGTTGCAAATCAGGATGGAGCAACTACCTCTTTGAGGCTGAAGGAGCAACACAGACCAGCACTGCATAAGTATCACAAGCGAACTTAACCAGGTATCCTCTTTCTCTTTTTTCAGGACACTTCTTCGAAGGGTATCGCTATGGGCCCACGTAGGCCTATGCGTGTTTGACGACTCGCCCGAGCGTCAACAGCCCACATAACCTAACCTAACCTAGCTGTCATTTGCTTGCCGAAAATATCTAGGGGTAGTAGGTGAAAAAGAAAGTCTAGTGCTGCTGAAATAATAACAAAAAATAATGAGAAAATAAGGGCCTATTTTTTTTTGACAAAAGATTTCTCATTTCGCAAATTCTCGCCAAAATACGATCAAATAATGCCATCGCATTGGACCATGCGTCATCTGGCATTTCAGCAACTTTTTTGTATGGAGCCAGACCAGCTCATTTTACATTTGAGCTGCGCCTCTGAATATTCGAAGTAATCAAGAAGTGTCGAGGGCCAAAGTGCTGAAACGATGCAAAATTATCATCTGGGATGAATGCACTATGGCACAAAAACATTCTCTTGATGCGTTGAACAGAACACTTCATGATGTAAAAAAAACAACGACAAACTATTCAGCGGCACTCAGGTGATTTCATACAAACACGTTATATTATTCCACGTTCAACGATGCTGAAAAAGTCCAAACATGCGCGTCAAAATGCTATAAGATCCATCCGCTGACACATTCTCGAAATATTGTTAGATTTCGGCGATGGAAAAGTTGCTGTGAATGAAAATACTGGTTGCATAAAATAAAACGCATCCAATTTACTATTATATTGACAAGGACAAAAGATGTCCGTTTGCGTCTTAGACTTAGGCATACCGTGTTTTTCACACGGACAATTATACGTGACATAGGCGTTTTCTTAAAAAAAAAACGATTTGTATACCTTACCCCATAGCATATGCAATAGAAAAACGTTGTTTTATTGTCAAACCATAAAAGATTATGATAAACTGATTAAGCAATATATTGTGACCATCTTCGTGAATATTTTAGCCACGCCTACATTTTGGGTATCTCTAATTTAAGAATGGAATGGGATATGTTTTTTTTTTATTTAGCAACCAAAATATTCACTAGAAAAAATTTATATGGCAAAACAACGTTTGCAGGTTCATCTTGTATCTAAGATATTTTAAAGTTGTTTGATTTGTGCGCTCATATCATCTGTTATCTCAAAATAATATTTTTACTGTATAAGTTCACTTAAAAATAGGTGAGCATACACAATCAGATGGCAACCAATTTACGTATATTTCTATTTTTATTTTAAAACGCCTGACGACATTTCGCGTAAGCACTGTGTCAAAAAAAAAACCATGATAACTTTTTGTCTACCACATTAAAAAAATTTCAAATTTTCATAATAAATTGCAAAATAAAAAAAAGAGATACGAATCGCCTACAACACGAGCGATCATCAATCCCAAGTATCTAACAAATCGTTGCCCGCACTTCATCGTTCGGTTAAAGTTTCATTTGGTATCCATTATCTCTAGTTCCATTTGATAGTGACACCTTTTACAATTGATTACAAAAATATCACATGATTACACAAATTTCTAATATCTCAAAAATAGATACGGACATCAAAGTAATTTCACTTTTATGAGCAAGGATTAGACTTGTCTCTCCATCCGTATTGATGTTTGTGGAGTATAAAGGTAGAGATTTGTTTTACAATTAATTAAGTAGTGCATGTTGATTAAGTTTATACTACTAATAAATGCGGATATTGGGGGATTTTATTTTGTGCATCTGTTAGTCAACGGAAAATATTTGAAGAATATATTATTATACGAGTTTGTGATGTTGACGTGAGGCGCCTGTCGTTTGTTGATGAAAAGAGGATTCATCTGATGCGAACTAGTTAGATGGTCAATACGTAAATGAGTGTTAAATGATATTGATGATATTTTTGTTGGACTTTGATGAGGTGACACATCAACCAACTAATAGATCTTTGTTGTACATATATTCGGTCCCGCATTAGTTATTTTTTTGGTGTCAATCATATGTTACATGATGCTATTAATTACGAGGCTTCTCGTGGCGTGCAATTATATACGACTTATATTATTTTTCGGTTTAAAGAAACTATTTCGTGTTGGATTTGATGGTTTATACACGATTTGGAAAGTTTGAATTGGAATATAATTGAAATTGTAAAATTATTTCGCTGTTGTTATTCATTAGAAACAGTTGATGGCAAAGTCCCATTAGCTTCCGTCACATAAGTGAGTCCTTAATGACTTTGAATATCATTGGCATAATCATATACTATGTCTGTCCCATAATAGGGAAACTTACTTTTCGCTAAAACCTCTGAGCGATTGCTCTGATATGACGATAGGATTGCCTATCACCACGAATGCAAGGAGTGACTAAAGATATTGAGATTGTCCAAATATGTTATTCAGACACTTTTTCAAAATTCCTTACCGTTTGGCCAAAAACAACGTTTTACTGAGAAGTTGGCATGGTAGTAAGCGATTTTTGAAAATGTTTACACTTGTTCTGATTTTTCATAGTTCTAGCTCAAAATTTAAGTTCAAAGAATCGGTGACACATAACCGGACGAACGGATCGACAGACAGACAGCTAGCGATTCTGAGTCGATCCGTATATTTTAATGTACATCAATCGAAATTATATCTCTATGTTACAAATTTAATGTCAAAAAATATACCCCGTTAAATTATAGTTCGAATTCGTTGTGCCAAAAATGTAAAAATGGGAATCCGATGTTCAATAATACGTTGCCTGCAAAGGCAACTGGAATACCATGGTGAAAGTGAAAAGGGGATTGAGCGTGGCCTGCTCTTCTCGACAACGAAATAATAACTCTACAAGGCGATCACATGTTTGAATATATGGTCCTGGTCCTGGTCCTGGTCATGGTAGGTGTTACGATAAGTGATTGGCCATAGAGTATCAGGTCGTGCTGGGAGGCAATCTGATATAAATTCAAACACGCAAACATATCAACTGTTTCTTTTTCTCTGACAAAGAGAAAGATATTGTTTTCGCGAAAAAAATTGACCTCGAGATTTTGATTGATTCTAACATTATGATGAAAGCAGAACTCAAAAAAGTGTTTTTTGTTAAAAATATATATTGTCAGATTGTGCCCAGTCTCCTCCTGTACTTGAGAACGTAAATCATTCTATGGGACAAATTCACTTTCGTTGCAAGAGTTTTATTTGATCATGACATTCATAAATCCGCTGATCCAGATGGTATATCCCCCATTATTTACGTTAGCAAAACCACTATGCGTAAGCTTTTCTATCTATCCTACTCATCAGGACTCTTTCCGAGTAGATGGAAAACTGCATTTGTCCAGCCTGTACCAAAAAAAAAGGCGAATCTTCTTCTCTCTCCTACTACCGACCAATTGCACTTACGTCCCTTCTTTCCAAGGTCATGTCAACGGGGTAAATCCAACCGAGTGGAATTCAATGGTTCCAAAACACAATACTGTCTTCTGTCATTAAAGTAAAACCAAAATCTGCAGCCATTATCCATGAATGGCACTTACATCGAAGAAACCGAAAAGCTTTCCATGCTAGGTATGTGTAACGATTTACATTGAAACGACCACATATTCGAAGTCGTTAAAAAGGCAGCGAAATGTCTAGGTTTCCTAAATAGATGTAAGAAATATTTCATCCCCTCTGATCTGACCACAATATATAAAGCGTTTATATGCCCTAAACATGAATTCAACGCACACATCTGGTCAGGTGCACCAAAATCAACATTGCACCTACTAGATAGGATTCAAACGCGTGCGAAAAAACTTATAGGATTCATAAGAATAGCGAACTTCTTAGTTTCGCTCGAACATCGTCGAAATATCTCCTCTCTTACCTTGTTCAAATTAAATAACCAGCTGCATTTCTCCCATTCAACAATTCAGCCGCAATACTCGTTACGCTATGAATGCAACACGAATGTGGAATGCTGTACTAAACTCTGTTTTTCCTTTCCATTATAACTTGCAGGCATTTAAAACCAATGTGCATCGGTATCTCATTTCTTCTCATCCCAAATTTCCTTAACGTCCGCACTGTGTTAAACCATATAACCAAAAAAAAAAATACCGTAATTGCTTCCGGCTGTCCATCTGTCCGTCTGTCCGTCGATCCGTCTGTGCGTAATGGTCACTCCGGCCTACACGGCTTGACTGATTTGCTTCAAACTTCGTATCCAGGGTTGTTTTGGTCATAATTCTATGCAATTTTTTTTTTACTTTTAGTCATGTTGTTAACGGTACCGGTTCTAACGATTTTGATTAATCTTGATATATACTGCAAGTAGTTCCAACAAAACTGCATACCCAGTTTTTTCTATATAACGGATTTTTGCTTTTAAGCCATATAAAGAAAATTTTCAATTTCTCGCAAACTATTATGTCAAATTGAATAAAATTTAATTTATATACTACAATTGCTTTTTGCAGCAATTCCAAATAAATATAAAAAAAATATATAAAAAATTGAAAAATAACGTCGTTCCCAATGTGGCATTTTTGTTCCCCATTTGTGTCACTATTTCAGCCGACAATAGGTATAAATAACCCTCACTAATTATGTGCTGTTATATCTATAAAAGAGGACAATAACAACACGACCATTGTTAAATAAAAATGTCAAATTCATTTACAAAAGCAACACCAATTCTTTCTGAAAAAAAAAAACCAATAGACACGCTTGTTTTTTTTGTCCACCTAATCTATTTTTTGACAGTGTGACACAAATACTGATGCCATTCATTATATCAATTATTGTAATAGAAGAAAACATAAACAAATCAATTGTTCACAATTAATTTGCTGGATCATTCATTCCAATTTAGCACACAACAAATAAATACATTTAACAAGAAAACAAAATGAACAGATTTCACTGATGGCACATGCTGCATTGACGCAACAAACCCTCCCCACACGCTTGTCACAAACCATAACCATTTGGTGGTAATAAAATCTATCTATACGCTATTATAATTTACAACCCACAGAAATACACAGTTGCGATGATCTTATACGCAATCTATCTCACACTGCAAACATTGACAGAATTCATCAATCGTGCTAAGTCATCACGTTATAAGATTCATCTTCAGAGGGCTTGACGGGGTTTCCCCACCACCACATATACCCTTAACGTGACATTTATCTGTCAAAGGTTTTCCCATCAATTTACTCAATTATCGCGTAAAAATTCGTTCATTCAGTTGAATGCGCCGCCACGAGACCGAAAACCTGTCTCCGAAGACCATGTGATCAAATTTGTCATTTTCTAGTATTAGCCTCTAAAGTTGTCGCAGATAAAAGCGCGAAAGTCCGACTCGTGATGCATAAATTACCCACGCTAATGTCAAAATATCTATACCCACACCAGAGAGATAAAATAAAACCGCTTAAATGTGATTTACCAGTCAAGGCATAGGTAGGGGCTCGCGCATAAAAAATGTCGCAGTCTTTTGCGATAAGAAGACGGTAATAGATCGCAAGCAGGGAAAAAAGGTCTTAGCTTCTAAATTGGTTTCAGGTGAGTCAAGACGTCGCGTCATCACGTGAGTATTTCACAAGAATTGAACTAGATTTTCCATCGAAAGTATCCCAGAGGTATATAACGGTTAGTTGGCAGTCAATTTCAATTATCAAGTGAGCGCGCATTGCCCTAGAGACAATCTTTATCGGTGATTTCCAAGTGAGTAATTTTTCAGGGGGCTTGTCCGTGTCCCTTATTAAGTCGTATGTTACATTCAATCAAAACGATAGTTCATGGGAAATGAGTGTTGAGTGCGGCTTTAAGTGACCACTTTTGTTTGAGGTTAAGAGTGCTTTCGGTTTGACAACATCATCCATGCGAATGAAGTGTATCTATGCGGTCATAAATTTATCGTTTTGACTTGGTCGGCTATTATATGGTGAATCGTATACGTAACCATATGACGTATTTTCAAGTTCAAAGTCGGGCAGTGCAGTAATGTGATATCGCTTTATGTTTGGTTAACCTATAGAGTGGTTTCAGTTTTTATTTCTTATTGCGGTGATGTCAAGACGTGTACGATCATAAACAGAAATGTTAAACTTTCGACATACTGCCATATGTGAGGGGAATTTTAATTTATTTAAATTACTCTACTATAGTTGTCATTTGGTGGTGCAGATACATGAGTAAATAAAAAATCAATTGCACGCAGTAAATGCGAAAAGCAAACTCTGGCGGATGTGTGTTGACGTTAGCATAAAGCTTAGCACGTATTGAAGACGACATTGTGTGTGACGATTTCCCACAAGCGGAACAACAACCGACACCAGACGAAAATTGCCTTGAGTGGTTGAAATTTAGGAAGTAACCGATTGTCATTGGCGGTATGGAATTGTAGTTTTAAATTGATGTACAAATGAAAACAGTGCTCTCTGATCTTTTCGATGCCGAAAATAGCCATCACCTCATGTGCGAAATTGTGAGGCCATAAATTCGGATGTTGATGTTTTATTTTATTATATCTATATTGAAAAATAGTGAAGTAATGAGCGAACAACGAATTCGCAGCATGAGTTCATTTAAAAAAAAAAGTCTTGCAGTCGCATTATGAGTTTCGTTCTTTAAGGTTTGTTTCTCTTTCAATTTTCAAGTTAAATGTCATTCAGTGTTTACTTATAGCGCCTAAGCTTCCCTAAGACTAAAAACTTCTTATGTGCGTGATTGCCGACGGAGAATAAGTAACAGACTTAACAAAGCTAGGATCAGTGTCTGACATAGATTCACAGATTTTTTTTAAATCAAACAACAAATTCAATGGACTGACCAACATTTTGGCTTTCTTTAGCTCACAAATTTTATGGCATTTTATGTTCAAAAATAATTTCTATGATCTCCGCACCCTGTCGCTCCAATTTCGCACCACTTTTTCGATCATACCCGGTCTTATTTCGTCAATATTTCGTCGAATGTTGGATTCTAAGTGATCAATTGTTGCTGGTTTATCAACATAGATCAGATATTTGAAGTACCCCCACAAAAAGTAGTCCAAAGGTGTCAAATCACACGAACGTGGTGGCCACAGATCCATTTTTTGAGATGATTCGGTCACTAAACATTTGGCTCAACAAAGTTATGATAGCACGCGCTGTATAGCATTTTGCGCGCGCCGCCTTGTTGGAACAATTTCTCCTCCAAATGATTTCCAATCACTTAAGGAATAAAAAAACACGAACCATTTTACTGTAGCGTTCGCCATTCAAGGTAATGTTGGCACCGTTTTTGGATTTAAAGACAAATGGGCCGATGACGCCTTCGGCATGTAAACCGCATCAAACAGTGATTTTTCGGGATGTAATGTCTCAGGAGTCTCATGAGAATTGTGCTCACTCCAAAAACTACAATACTGCTTGCTTACATACCCCTCAAGCCAGAAATAAGCCTCAAATGCTGAAGATGACTTGACGAACAAAATCTGGTTCAACTTGCAGTTGATTCTCAGCCCATTCATCGACGAAACGACGCAATTGATGGTCCGCTGCGGATTTAATTCTTGCACCAGTTGGATCTTATATGGATGTAGGCCAAGATCTCCAAATTTTCCAAGTAGGGGACGGGCAGAGACCAAGTTGCTAAGAACGGCGGCGTCGGATCGATAAATTCGGGTCTTCTGTAACACTCACGTTTGCAGCGGCGATGGCTTCTTCTGTACACACGGTACGGGCTCGATTTGGAAAAATATTATGAAAAAGAGTAAATGTGGTCATGAATCAATCCATAGTATTGCGTATTCGCTGCTCAGATAGACGATTATGCGCACCGCTCTATAAGTTTGGCGAATAGATCACTAATTTTGGAAATAAATTTCCACGATTTGTCTTTACATGGTGAATTGCCAAAGTATGCTTAAAAAAAGGTCAAAAACACTTTACCAATTCAACAATGATTTGTTAATATTTGAAATGATAACAAACAAAGCCAAGCGTTTTAAAAATCAATCATCTGATTACATTTACCAATACTGATCTCAATACATAATTCTATGATGCAAAAATATGACTCTTCACACACAAATGTATGGAGAAGCTAATTTTCGGGCCTTAAATTTTGGTTGCCTCAATAATTTCAGAAGAAAATAATTTGTTAACTTATTTTAGAACCCATATAAGTCCAATTTGAGCGTTTCGTAAACCGTTTTTATCTTGGCGTCTTTTTTTGTACAGTCTTACTCTATCAATGAAGGGTTGGGTAGCCATCGTTGATAAGTCTATATATAAATAGGCCCCTTAAATAATCTCGGAGTATCATGGCAAAAACATGTAATCTGTTGTTAATTCAGCGGCTTCTTAACAAAGTTAACTCTATTAGCTGAGAGACATTGTCGGCCAGACAAACTTTTTCTCCAATCTAAAAAAAACAAATAGGACCAGTTCTTGAATACTGTTTTCGTGTTTAGAATTCGGCAGTTTACATATTTGGATGGCCGTTTACAATGGGATGGTTTTACACAAGAAAGGGGTCTTGTGACATTTGAACAACCGAGTTAAAGTCTGTCATAGCAAGGATATTAATCTAGTAACGCAATACCAAAAATCGTTTAGTTATACAACAATCAAAGTATGGAACGTACCTCCATGAGATTTATTTGCACTCATATACAATATAAACCATTTCAAGATCAGGGTCAATAAACACTTTTAAACGTCAAAGGTTCAAAAGTATAACTACACTCAGTGAGTTTAATCGGCTGATCCATGAAAAATAAATAAATATCTACAATGTCAATCCACATTTGAATTTGGACTCTGTTAGTCAGTTTGTGTGAAAATTTTATCGTTCTACATATTTTTTTGTGGAAGAAGATTTTTTTTTTTAAAAAAGCATTTCAATTGGCGATATCACTTAATCCTCAACCTATAATATACTGAGATTCTTGTCAACGTCTGCAGGTATGCCTCCTATCCTTTGCTTATGTTCTTAAATTTCCAAGATCCCTACAAACTTTGTATAAAAAAACAACTGGACGCGTTGCACATTTTATATGGGTTCCCTTTTCAAAAACTCATAACTCCAAAGACAATGTTTTCTATATAAATGGAGTTAGCATTTAGAAGAGATGGATTATTTGGGTGAGTACCACGATAAACCTACATCAGTTGTGCTATTTCATACAAAATGATTGCCACGTTATGCCGCAGTCATATGAAAACAGAAAATACGATTTTTGAGTGGAACCTTCATAACTTCGAAAGGATTTCTGTATGAGCCTACAGAAAAAACAAATATCGTCGAATGCCAATTCTATAAGATATAATTTTTTTTAAAACATGGTGAATAGACTTGAATTTTATTTACCGTGTTACAAAGTGCACCCTAGAAAAAGGAGATCCTACGATATGGCCGCCTGTCTTATATGCTAATAGCATTGATTTGCCGTAATAATGTTGGACAGAGTTCCAAATATTTATTAATCTGCCGATGTGGGAATGTCCTGTTTGGTTTCACGTTAATTCAAAACAACTTTTTCAAAAACTGAGGAAACACTGCCTCTCAAACACCCGTATCCGGACACCCATAGGCAATCATCGGTCTGATGAGGGCCGTAGCAAATCACCTTCACCCTGCTGCTTCACACTGCTATAAAATAATCGTCTTGTCAGTGCAAACGCTTTCCTGGCTCTCGCCAGAGCATCATCTACATGTCTTCCGAAATATAGATACTGATCCAGCCAGATGCCAAGGTACTTAACTTCACTTTAACTCGGCAGTGGCTGTCCATTTCGTCCAACGATCATTCTTTCTCGTATCCCTAGAGGCCGAAGACAACGATGTACTTAACAGGATAGTTTCCGATTTGTGAAAGTTCATTTTCAACTTAAAGTTATCACAATATCTCTGGATCTTGTCAAAGTCCCGCTGCAAAAGAGTTCGAATGACCTCGACAGTAGGTGCTGTTCTGTACGCGATAAGATCCGTCCGCATACGCAATTGCCTGAGTAAGACTATCCATCATATCGCTGGTGTAAATGCTAAAATGAATCGAGAATGCGAGTTTACCGCTTCCTGTTGCAGACCATTTTTTATGAAAAATTCTGTGATAGAAGTTACAATGCCACTTTTGACAACAGACGTTCTACCAGTCAATATGCCATGAAGAATATATAGCAATGGTTTACTTATGCCAAGCCTGGTCAGCTTAAGATAGTGGCCCTCTAACCGTACAGTGTCGAACGCCTTAAGTCGATTTCCTATATTGGAACCTCATCCGTTTTTTTTTTCAAGGGCTTTGCTTTTTTTAATTCATCGATTTTTGAATAATGCTATAACGGTCTATTTTTCAACTTGCTTCCTGTTTTGGTTTTTCCCTACAGGGTGCGCCATCTTTTATGTCGGTATGTAAATTTGATTTATATATATGAGGTATTTTACTTTAAGTTGGTCCTTTACAATTTATTTGGACTAGTTTTTGAATAGAACACCAATCAAGATTAGATGGCGCATCCTAAACTTTTTTAGACTTAAGCGAATACTTGTAATCAACTTTGGTATCCGCCAATTAGTTCAACCCATGCCTACTAACTAATCAAATTACCAACATTTTAGATAATGGAACTTGACGCCAAGTGAATAGACCCAAGATCATCCACTCGGTGTCGTTATTTATTTGTATATCATGGACTTTAACCTACAACTATTCATCTATCACGCTTCCAAATCGTGCTGTTCATTAGGATCATATTTTTTTTTACATTTTTTATTGAAATGTATTTTTAGATGTTATATATTTTGTTTTGAAAATATTTAAACTATAAATTATGGAAATGCCAAATGGAATTAACACAGTTTTGCGAAAAAAAAGAGCTTGTAAAAGCCATACGGATTCCAAGGTAGTGGCACTTTCGGTCGGGCTGATATTTTTGAAAAAAGAAACTTGTTTTACAGGGGTTATGATCGAGGTAAAGTAGCCAAAAGAATTTCATTTTACTGCATTCCCACCGGCATGTACGTTAAAGCCACACCATTATTATTTTCTATTCTATTGCTAGTTTTGTTTGATTTCTAATTTCTGACACAACGTTACCTGGCACAAATCGATCATAACCTTGAAAATCCAAACAGCCTTAACTGATGCATAGATCTACACATTATTTCAATAGTGATAGTTTTTCTTAATTTTATTATTTCGATCGACTTCTGTCACGTTCTTTAAGACGCAACCTTGATACCATTGACCATCACTATTTTTTTTTTTAATTTGTTGACGTACACCCATTATCTAGGAACATCATGCGAAAATTAGCACCGATTATATCACATTCTACCCGATCAAATTTATTGGCAACTGCTCTGGGATGCGATTTTACTATCTTCACATCCGCACAAGCATTTTCATAAATAGTTATCTCAAAACTAACAATGCAAAATGTTTACAATGTTGCGGTGTCACGTTTCCTTTGCCAAAGGACATTAAGATTTTTATAGCATTTTATTACTAAACTAACAAGGTGTAGATAAATGCTAATAACCATAAACAACGTTACTTTAGTGGAATATAATCGATTCGACAATATGCTGGTTCTGTTTACTCGTCTATCTATATACATTTGATTGCTTATTTGAGTTTGGCATTTAAACGGGGGTAAACAAGAAAGAATTAATTATAATAGGACGACTTGTTCGTATCTGTTTGCAGAGTCTTGTAGAAATGTGGCAATAATTTTCAGGGTTAGTGTATAGATAGATCTGTTAATTGAATACACCATCTATCGAATAAAACTATCTTAATTGTATTATTGAATGCCATATTAATTCTGTTTTAGATCGGAACTGATTGATTGATGTTCATTGTGATGACTACTTTATGGTTCTTGAATAATAAATTCATCAATTTGATAGTTTAAATTATTTAAGTATTGGTCATGAAACTGTGTACAGGCTATAGGTACTGTTTCATGTCTTTTTGCAATTTATTAATATTTTTGTAGGTTTCATTATGAGTTACAGCGCCCACAGTCATTCCGAAAACGAGAAACAATTGACATCAGCCACTTGAATCAAACCACTCCAGGTTATCTTTTAAATATTTTCAAGTCTGTTTACAAGCTTTCTGATTATATTGACATCTCTGATTTGTCTACGTGCATGTAACCGATCGATGGTGTGAAATCCATTAGCTATTCTGAACGCATATTCCAATAAGACTTGAAAGTTTCGAGTGTCAATCTAAACGTCAACGTTTTAATTAAAAAATCTGTTGCTTGTCATCACTTTCTATGCATCATTTAGCGTCTAGCTATTAAAATTATAATTGAACTTATACTGCGCAGATAGTTTAGTGTTGCTTCTATGCTCCACAGTATTTGAGTCACAGAAGGAATTTCTAAGCGATTATGTAACCGATGACAAGTGTTTGAGTGACTTTTCATGCCTAGTCATAAACTAGAATTAGGAGTGGTAGACTTGAATAAGTAAACAAAGAGTTGGTTTTATCACATTATCAATATAACAAAGATCACTTCATTGTATGCCTAACAAAGCAAAACTTTATCCGTTCCTTAGTTCGTTTAGTCAATCTTGCTTAAGGAAATATGTGTCAGCAATTTAACTTGCTCTCCTATAGGGAAAGTATTGGCTTCATGAAAAAAATACCGAACTTGTAATTTTAATCGAGGTTAGGATTTCAATGGTGCAAAAGTACGAAAATTGGTTCTGAGTGTCAGTACAATTTCCTCAAAAACGGCTATCGTAGAAAAACATTTATATTGACGAACATTTGTTTAAAAATATTCGTCAATATAAATACTGCATACTTGTCGAAGATTTTCGGTATGAATGGAAGACATTCCTGTTTTCTGTCATCTTCTAGGGTCCATGGCATGTTGGCATTAACGTTGGTCTTTAAATAACCTCATAGAAAGAAGTCTAGAGAAGATTAGATTAGGTTAGGGAGTTGGAAACAAGTTACCATATCACTGCGGCCACAGTTGGGCCTATTGTGATTTGCTCCATTTAGAGCTCACTCATGATACCGGGCTTTGTGATGAATCATAGTAAATCTTTGAGTGGGCTGTCAGATATGTAACCTGCCTCAAGGAGTCAAGAGGCTTACGGTGGGATGATCACAAAGGCCAGTCAAAAACATAATTTTCCGAAAGAAGGATAAAAAAAGTACGCAAAAAACTATATTGGTTCAGGCTTTATGTTCTGCGGCGCCGACCTTTTGGAGCAATTATTTGTCCATGACATTATCAGTCAGAATTGCAATATCTGACAATAAATGATCTCAATGCGAAGATTTGTTTTTTCCACAAAGATGTCAGAATTGTCAACAAAAATCTGTAATAATGGCCCGATAACGGCTGCTTGAGCATCTTCGAAGATGAAGGGTTCATAGAATATTTTCGTACAAATATCGGATCTAATAAGGTTGGCTATGTTAATTAAGGGTTTTTAATGACGTAGAACCATTTATAAACATTTTATTTTATTTATTTGGTAACTGCGATCCTTGTCCTTGTCTACAGAACAAATGCAGAAAATTTCAAAATCCGTTCACTTCCACGGCCTCTTTTTAGAAAAACCATGTTTTTGGTCAAACGGTAAAGAGTTTTGATAAAATCTTTATCTCTAGACAATCTAAATACCATATTCTGTCCCTATATAGTTTATGCTACGCCCACTTTTTCTGGACGTTTTTTTTTTGTAAAATACATTTATTTTTGGTCACATTTTAAAGAATTTTGGAAAAAATTTCGATGCAAACACTTTCATAATGTCAATATAACCCGCTCCCACGTTTGGACGCGTATTCTTACAAATATCATTTGGTATTCAACGATACGCTTAGCGGATAATAGCCTTCTTAAATGTTTTTTTCTTTAACAAGAATCGTCGTCGATTTTTGACATGTTCACTACAAAATTAGCATTACCCAAGCGACGACGCTTTTTGTTGTGTTAATTAAATTTTGTACGGATAGAACTTCAAATCAGCGCGAATTTGGCATCGAACAGAAATACGAGATATGACCAACGGTGATGACGGTGATCTCTCAATCCCGGGCTGTACAGCGTTAATTTTCTCATTAGACCGTCTTGGATGACGTTGATATTGATGCTTGGGATTACTAAGATTGACGATGGTGATACATTTTAAGTGCAAACGTCAGATGGAGTGGTCTGAAAGCGCTTCCTTCACTCAATATTTAGCATGAGGAAAAGCTCGTTCCGATGTCACAATCTAGAACATGTTGTGAATATAAATCTGCAGGATACCTGTGCATTATTGTAACGTGTACTAATCCATGGCAGAACGTTGCTTGAACGGTTCTGTCAAAAGCCGATTAAATTGTTAAATTGATGGGGTTGCCAGATTTAAGAAAGGTTAAAATGGGCGAAATATTGTTCTATATATTACAGATTCTTCCTGCTTTTCACTTTTTTTTTTATCTTATTACTGTTCCCGTATTTAAAAATTAGTCAAGGGGACATGTTATAAGAGAGAAAAAACTACCCATTCAAAAATCAGTAAAAAAATGTACTCCAGAAATTTCTGTTGGTAAAAATCAGTAAACTTGACGGGCTTAGTTGAGCGATGGTTGTGATGAGTTGCCGCTCAGAAGGTCTGGGTTCGATTTTCACTGACCCTCCTCTCGTGTTGATCTGACAAAATTTTTCGAGTAGTTTCAACTGTAAAGAAAAGCTTATGTCAACTCAGCAGTTTGGATTCGGGATAAAACAGAAGATTTCGCCATCGTGCAAGAAGTATACACGCACACATGATTGTTTGTGAGAAAGAGATAGCTCCTGGATACTAATGAGACTGTTGGGCTAAGCATTTTTTTTTTTAATTTTTAGTGCATAAGTACTGTAACAGACCTTACGTAATGCAAGGAAGAACTCCAAACAATCAGAACATCGATCAAACAGTGAGTAACTCACATTTTTTTTCGAACACAAAAGTCCGTACTTCCATCTCCAAACAAGGGTGATTTTCAAAAGCATGTCACATTACCAAGGGTACTAAACAATTTTCAATGATCTTGACCCTGATTACGTTTAAAACGGTGGCCCGTCTCTAATTGATTAATTCAATGCAATTAGTAAGTTACTTCGTCTCGCGGGTTCACCAGCCATAACCCTTCCAATATCATTGATTAAGACATTAACCCAGCCCCCATAACCGGGTATAACAATTTATTCACTTGAGGTGTGTCTCACGTTCCAATGAAAGGGAAATTTAATTAGCATATTTATAAATCAAGTACAAGTGACTAGTTGAATACTTAATCAATAATATTGAAATAATTTATTTAATTGTTTTCCGAATCAAATCTTGCAATTACTGAGCTCTAAGTGTAACTCACATCTCACGACGTGTGTAGGTAATAAATTCAATTAGGTAAGAACACGAAATGCAACATAAACGAATCAATTAGAGCTTTAATATGTGACAGTCTTGACACGATTGACTCGAGAAGTCAACAATAAAATAAAGAAATACTTGCCTCTTACTAAAACGTCTTTAAATGTGAATAGTAGTTCAATCAAAAATCCCATTCTATATATAGTACATCTTGACAATTTTGATTAAATTCTGCGGTTATTGGTAAGAAACTGCAATATTTTAATTTTTATAGGAAGTCTTTATTTATTCGGAATTATATTTATAGGTGCTATACAAGTTAATATATAGCTAACAAAAGACAACTGAAATCCCGCATTATTTTTTGCTTAACATCTAACAATTACAATTTTCTGTTAAAACAATTTTAAATACACTTACTATGGACATAAATTAAAAATATAATCATTGAAAATATGTTAAGCATGTGTTTGCCTGCGAAAACAAAGTTAGCATTTAATTAATGTTTAATTCTTTGATTTAAAAATTTGATGTGATTTTAATGATGTTTAACTTTTTAACAATCCCATAAAATACAGTTGGGCGAATAGGTTTAATTGATTTTTAATATCGAGTTCCTCTTCTTGTTTTTATTAAAAAAATCTCTGTAGTTTTATATTTAAATATATACTATAAGAAAATTGCCTTAAAGATGAATAGGAATTGCGATATATTTAACTATACTTCAGTTTACAAATTTATTAACAACTTTGTTTCTTTTTTTAATTGCAGATAATCTACAATCATGGAAATGACGATAAGAAATGAAAATGGGCCGGTCCACGTAGAACCGCAATTATCAGGAGGCCAACGGGCGGCTAATTTCTTTGGCAATCATTGGAAGGGGCTGGTTGTGTTCCTTATTCCACTTCTTTGCCTGCCTATCATGCTGTTGAATAACACCCCTGTAAGTAGAAAGCAAATATTACGACATTAAAAAAAAATTATTCCGTTAAGGGATGTTGAAGTTGTAAAAAAACTGAGCAGTAGATACAAGTAAATTACAAGTATTAAATATTGTTTAGAAATGCTGAATAGCAACGATTTTTCAAAATTCAACTCTCATATTTGAAAAGTTTCTTTCTCTCCGGAAATTAAAAATTTATGTAAAAAAAACTAATATTGAGCATTCTCATGAAAATCTCCGTTTATTGTTATAACACTTGTTAAACGAATGAAATATTTTAAGTATACTAACGAAGCATCAGCTACATCCACAAAGAACTTTGGCGAAATAAGATGTGTACAGTAAGACTAACTTACTTAAGTGACGCGACAGTACGGAATGAACCTGGGCCTCAACCAATAAGCCTCTCCAATTAGCCCGATACTTAGCTAACTGCCTTCAGTTGTGCACTCCAAGTTGGTTGAGGTCGGTTTCTGCTTGTGCGCGTCACTTAAGGTAAGGTTTTCCTCTACTGCGTCCGACGTCTGGCTGGGAATCGAATACTATGCGAGCCGGAGTATTGGTGTCCATTCGTTCTACATGTCCTAGCCATCTTAAACGTCTAATGCGTAGTTTTTTGACCAGGAATGTGTCCCTGTACAACTCGTATAGTTCTTGGTTGAATCCTCGTCTCCATAGCCCGTCAACGCAAACGGGACCGAAGAATTTTTATCCCGAATCGACTAGGGTTTTCTGCATCCGCTTTTGACAAGTCCATGCTTCAGCGCCGTAGAGCAGGACTGGGATGATCAGGGTCTTCTATAGGATTATATAGATCTTAGCCCAAAAAACAGCTGTTGGCAATAGTAATTCTTCGTTTGATTTCTGACGAGATGTTGTTGTCAGAGTTCATAGCGGAGCCGAGGTAGACAAAGTCCCGTACTACCTCACAGTTATATCTGTCGATGGTGACGTTCTGTCCAATTCATCGAAGTTGTGTGTCCTTTCGTGTTGACAGCATATACTTCGTCTTACTCTCATTTACTGCTAAATCCATTTTTGCCGCTTCCTTCTCTATACTAGCAAACGTGGATATAACATCACGTTGAGTCCTACCAATGATGTCAATATCGTTGGCTTATGATAGTAGTTGCACCGATGTTGAGGTGACTTATGCCTATGTAGTCGGCCCAGTTCAGTTGGTGTATTTTACCAAGTCATCTCCGCCAGCTTAATAAAGCTTAGCAGGAAGGCCGTCATTTCCGGCGGCCTTATTAAGCTTGAGTTTAGATATTGCTATCCTCACTTTACTTAGGACAGGTGGTTGGTAGTTTTCGCTGCCGTTGCCAAAATTGAATGGTTCGTTCTGCCTGACAGCAGAATGTTTCCGGTCATCGCCGTTTAACAGTCTGCAGAAGTGGTTCTTCCATATCATCAGAATTGAATGTGTCCCAACTACGATATTTCCTTGTTCATCTCGACAGAATTCTGTTCGAGCCTTGTATACCTGCCTTGTATTCCTGGCTTTGACGTTTCACACTTTGGTAAAACTTGCGAACATCGTTCCAGGAGTGGCACCTCTCTATATCCTCGATCGCGCGTTTTTCTTGCTCTTTTATATTCTCTCTTTAAAGCCGGTGTTCTTCCCTTCTTCTCTGCCTATAGAGCTCAATGGCATTTCTCGTCTTCAACTGCAGCTTAGTGTTCATTTGCGCTTCATTTTCTTAATCTTAAATGTCTTCTGCGTAGTTTTTTTCTGATGGAACCATGTCGCTTTAAAGTTCGATTTTACTTCCAAAGCCGATTAGTGCAAACTTTACCGAAGATATTTCGATGAATTATAAACTTGAACCCACCAAGACCCTCTACAGTGTGATCAGGGTCTTTCATAGGATTTATTAAATAGCCCAATAAATGATTTTATTTATTCAACTGCGTTCATCAGCTGACGAAACAGCGATTGACAAACCCTTTTATTTACAAACATATTGCGATATCTGACAAACATCCAATAGTATCAATCTTTCAATTTTGATGGTCGTTCCTATCCGTTGTACCAAAAAAAAAAAATTAACTTTGCGCATAAAAATGCATTGAGAAGCTAGGTTTAAGGCCGTTAATAATACTAATAGTGGCCGAAACGGTTGTTACAGTAATCGTAAATGTATTACTCCAGGCAGATATTGGGATTATCGAAATGGATAAAACCAGGGTTCTTTGAAGATTATTACTCAATTAAAATTACATCGGTAAAAAGGAAGATAAGATACTGAAACACATTCTAAATCCAAAATTTGAGACCTTATATAAGCCGCAGCGCACTTGAAGTGCTTCGCAAATTTTCGAGTCGCCACTTATATAACCTATAGGTATACACGGAAATGTTTCTTAAAGCAATTAATTCTCATTTAATCGTTAACGATCATATTACAAAGCCTGCTTGAAACCCCATTGTTTACCGGCTTAAAGATAAAAAATTGTTATTTTTAAAACAGGCATTTCTGCGATAAATGCCGCAAACCAAATGAAACTGGATACTAATCAGGTTTTTTTTGAATATAAAGCATTTATCATCGTCATTTATCCTTAAGGATAATGACCTAACGAAGTGGATTTACGTTGACCAAAAATACCAATCATTTATACGCGAAATGCGGACATTATTCATATGCAAAGAAACGTTCAGATAAAATTAATAATATCAACCATATTGTATTCAAGCAGCTCAAAACTGGAAACATCTGGATGGATTAATGCAGAAAATAAACAAACAACAACGTACTTGAAAGAGAGCAGAACGTAGAAAAACAAGTTCAAGCCACAGTTATTAACATCAGAACTAGATTGTTACAGCTGAAACGATCTTTGAAATGGCCTTCTCACAAAAAAAAACATCTACACTTGAGTTGTAAAATGTAATCTCACATGTTCGACGGTTTAACTAACCAGGCTACAGTTGCAGTTGATTTGTGTTTACATAGATATTTTTGGAAGGTTTAAGGCTTAAGTCACCAATCGCGTTCCGAAGTTCAGATTAAGTACCTTCGATTGAATTGTTTATGTGACCAATAAGAACCTAAATGCATTTAAGATATTTTACTGAATCTGAGTTTCGCAACGCGGCCATTAATGGTTTCCAAGGTATTCAGTTTGTAACCTTCTTTGTAACCACCTAATTATTCATTCTTCAAACATTCACGAGCAGATATCTGCAATTAAATAGTGCAGCAATGCTAGATATAGGCTAAAGATTATTCCAAATATAACTAAAAGAATCAATCCATTCCATTGTTCTTCAATTTTGTACCTGTCAGTACCTAACCTGTATGAACGCTCTTGACATTTCTAATAAGCCTTTGTGTTTGTGTTTGCCCAAAAGATATCGACTTCTTCGTCTACGTCTGAACGTCATAATAGATAATAGAAGTGCTCATTGGGGATATCGAACCCTATGAAAAACATATGAGAAGCTTCAATCCGCTGTGCGAAACGTTAAAAACCCTATCCCATCCTATCCTAATAATAAATGTCCCCAAAAAGTAGGGTTCTTAAAAAAACTGAAGGAATCTTGTTCAGACGGTTTATCTAAATCTTTTATGATTCAACAAAAAACGACGTTTTTCTATGGATATGCTATGGGATAGGCTTTACAAATAAGTGGACAGGGTTCAAATGAACTATAGACGAAGGTTCATAGTATTGTTCTCGAAATTTTTTCGTCGAATGTTTTTTTCGAGTTGTCCTAAAATTGTACCGAAAAATTTTGCACACAAAGTGGGCGTGGCGAAGAACTTTATGTAGATGAAATATAGATATTGCGATTGTCTAAAAATGTTATTCAGACACTTTTTCAAATATCTTCACCGTTTGACCAAAAAGAACGTTTTACTGAAAAGGGGCCATGGCAATGGGTGGATTTTAAAAATGTTCACACTAGTTCTGCTTTGGCGGACAGAGAGATATACAAAATTTCATCAAACTAGCTTAAAATTTAAGGCCAAAAAAATCTGTGACACACAGACGGACAGATAGGGCTAGATCGACTCAGCTAGCGATTCTGAGTTGATCCAACTACTTTAAGGTATATCCATCGAAATTATTTCTCTATGTTAATGACCGAGGTAGGCTTGGACTAAGTAGGCTTGGACTACTAAGCGCTTATCCCTGGTTCAAATCCCGTATGTGACAACACCTAAGTTGTTTTTACTGCTATACTTCTGGCGAAACAATAACGCTGTTATAAGAAACTTCTAAAATTTGCTGTTCAGAGGCGGCATTCAACAGGAGGTTCTCTTCTTTGTTGCAAAATAAATAACTTTGCACATACAAATGAAGGGAGAAGCTAGGTTCAGGGCCCTGTGTGCACCTTAAATGTCGGAAATTAAAAAAAAATCAGAAGTGGAAGTCTACCTCAATAATATTCGCAGCTGGAAATGGCTTCAATGAGGAGAATACGATAAATCCCGATATCAACGTGGTATCACAACTGACCAAATCAGGTTTATTGTGTGGTGGCGAACCGATCACCGTCTCTATAGGTTAATCTAACCTATGAATCAAGTGATCTTTGTACTAGAGGTCCACTTTTGAGTTCAATTGAAGTGAAGTATGCCATCTATGAGTACGAGAGTCTTAGTTTAGAGTTTGATGCTGCATAACACTATTTTCGCCTGATTTGGGTAGATTATAGAATTTCGTTTCGTAGTCATTAATTCCAAAAACTATGGATATATCGAAGTTGTTAAACTTTTCGTCGCAACCGATTATCGATACTTTACACAAGGCTGGCTCTGCCAAGCTGAGTGAGTCCAAATTGTTTGTCAATTTAAGATTTGTTTGCTAGCAACCTAAATGGAAGGAAGATATCTTCTCCTTGGCTTCCTCGGAAAAAATATTCTTCCATGAAAAAATGTTCGTTAGATAGTGTTTGCTGTTTGCTGCACTTTTCCGCTTATCGTCCAGCATTCGGCAACGTAAAATAAAACTGATTGGAGTATTTTCTGGCCGAGCCAGCATTCGATCTTTTGATCCCATTTGTTTCTCAGAATTAAAGCAGTATCGGTTTCAAAGTGTCAGTATTTGTCGAACCTCCACTACTGTTTAATTCGTCCATTCATTGACTCCGAGATAGATGAACTCGTTTAGCTTTTTGGTAGCTGCTCCACTGACCTCTTTTATACTGGAAAGGAGGGTTACCTATTTATTGACTGAGCGCGCCTTTTTTTTTCTGCACAGCCGCTGAAAATGCTAACATTCTGTCAACATCTACTATTCTGTGCGTTTATTTTTAAAGCATGTGTTCCGACTCTAAAACCAGTTTCCTGAATTTTCCCTTTCGAGGAAATTTTTTTAAGCCGGAAGGCTGCGTGTTATTTTTCTTCTACGCAGGATTTTCTTCAACTCCTTTCGTCGGGCTCTCTACTTTTTCCACGCTGCCTTCGTTTGGTGTTGCATAAAACCTTTTGCACCTTTTGGGTTCCTAAAAACTTATTCATACAAAAAAAAATTAAATTTATAGCGCATCAGGCTCGTAGCACACCTTCATGTTTGTTTTCATGTTTACATGCCTTCTTCTTGCACGATGGCTGGACTTATACTACTGGGAAGGTTTATCAGATCACAGAGAGAGAGAGAGAGAGAGAGAGAGCAGGCCAGTGAAAACATTTGATTATTGATACGTCTGAGAATCCTACGTTGATACGTCTGGAACCTTCTGCGCGGTCCTTATTCGACTAACCAACGAGTTATGCCCTAACGTTATACCACGGGCTTCTTCACTGGTAAAATGGGTTCAAATGTCTTCGAATTCATGATACTGTGATACTCGTTTGCTTCTTGGCGGTAGTAGACGGACGGTAAAGGCATAGCGGATAGTCACTCACTCAGATCTTCTGTATTCACTATCTCCGTTTCTCTATGGTTCTTAACGTGTAGATTTTTCTGTGTCATAAGTTGTTTCTTATCGTTAGACAGCCGATCTCTGAATTTTACTGTAGCGAGTTAATAGTCAGAGTCTGCGATTGTTTCTCGAGAGAACAGCAGCGAATTGACCGCTAGCAATGAGCGAAATTGAGATGAACATTCAAGAAAGATTATATTTAATGTGTAGATTAAGAGTATCAACACTGTTTCCTAATCCCTCTTAAATTTAAAATTAAAAAATGTTGTCAGCTATCAAAGGTATATTGGAAATAGTAAGTCCAGCTTCTCATTTTGGCCGCAAAAAGGCGTTCATTCAATCATCAACAGTCGATGTCCTTTCAAAAATTGTCTTAAAAAAGATTTGTCCATACGAAGCGTTATCTAAACATGCACGAACGTTGCCCAAAATCCAACAATAAGCCTCAGATAGTTTAATACAGCCCTGCAAATATTAACCTGTAAGCTAGAAGTCGAATAAATAAGTTGGTGCAAGTCACCCTTAGCGTAGAGCAAGGTTATCCCGTAGGTATTAGGAAAACAAATCAATCGTCTGACTTCAAATAAATAAAATCTACTGACATGTCGGAAGCTTCATACATCAATCCAAGGAAAGCTATGAGTCTTGCTTAGTCACTTTGAATGTTAATCGATTTTTGTTGTCTCATATTTATAGTTCCCTATATGTTCGCAAGAGTGTATGAAGTCACTTGTATTATTTTTTGTACGAATACAACTTTTACTTCTCACAATATTTGAGTAGTGCAACGTAGATACAATGTTGACATTGCTTGAGGGGACATTTGTCTGTCCCTCGGTATAATCTGAAGGTTTCAATATAAAATTACAATGAACAAACAAACAGACTATCTACACGTTAATATCAAGATTCTTGAAAGTATCTATACACAAGTCAATCTATAATTTTTTATTTTTTTTTATAATTTCAGGAATACAGATGCATGTATCTACTCGCTGTAATGGCCATTTTTTGGGTCACCGAAGCTATCCCACTCTATGTCACATCGATGTTGCCAATTGTTGCCTTTCCCTTAATGGGAATCATGGTAAGTCTGTTGCCTATAAGCCTTTATAACTCATTTTCTAATAAATCATTTGTAATACTTGTCTCTTTCAATTGAAATATAGAGCTCCGATCAAACATGCAAACTATACTTCAAAGATACCCTTGTGATGTTTATGGGCGGTATAATGGTTGCACTTGCGGTGGAGTATTGTAATTTGCACAAACGCCTTGCGTTGCGCGTTATTCAAATTGTAGGCTGCAGTCCCAGAAGGTAAGCCCGCACTACAACAGTGTGGTTTTAGTCAGTACTCACTATTTAAATATCATTGAACCAATTACAATGTTGAACTGCATCCATTATACAAGCCATTATGTGCGGCGACACCGCGCCTGTATAAAAGGTCATTCCCAGCTTAATGTGCTGTCGGTCTTGACTGAATTATAGCGCGTAGTTAGGCTTGCACATGGGGCACCCTGAATGGGTATTTCAAATTGATAGTACGTGATATTAATTACTAGCAATTAGAAAAGAATTGTTTTGGAGTTGGATATGGGTGGGGATTTCAGAGATCCATTGAGAAATTCCATTGGTATGAGCTTGTACTTGTATACACCAGATTGCATTGTTTGGATGGTAATCGCACCCTGTTGTCCGAGCGAGAAGCGGATGAATGATATTTTCTATGTGGGAATGGCAAGAGAATTAACATATAAAAACAAAGGTGTAGATATACTTATTTTCGGATTGTTCATCATATAATTTAGGTGGATGCAACACGTCATACACGGACTATAAGTTGAAATGTCTGAATTGCATTTTGTGAATGGAAATACTTGATTGACTAATCAACATGTATACTTCTGATTTGGTGCACTTCAGGGAGAAAGGTGTTTTAATTCCCTAATGCAAGCACTTAGTTTCTTAAGTGGCACTTTATAGTTCGGGTAAATCTGGTTTTCAACTCCATGTCTATCAAGTAAGAGCTATACTTGGCTGACAGTCTTTAGTTATGCACTTCGAGTTGATTGAGGTCGGTTTTATTTTTTTTTTGATTTGACCATGGTATACTTACTATCAAGGGGTAATCATCTTGCAAAGAATTTTGTCACTCGTTTTTCGTTTTTCCAGTGCTGAGTCAAATCGAAGCCATGCTATGCGACATGTCTTGGTCTCTTAATTCGATGTTAGAAATATTTTACTCTTTTGATCGGGACACAACTTGTAAACCGTTTATATAAACCAAACATGAAACAGGTCATAAAGTCATCCGAAAAAAAACTTGTAGGAAATATAGCAGTAGCGAACTCATTAGTTACGATCGAACTTCGCCAAAATATCTCCTGCCGTGCTTTGTTTTAACGGTACTTTAACAATCAATGCTTAAACAAAGTAAACAGTTGCATTCCGCCCTTTTAAGAATACAGCCGCAATAGTCGCTGGGTTATTGGGTTACCATCCAGCGGACATACGCTGTAATATAGATACTCGTACCTAAGCCGAACAAAACGAACGTGGAATGCTTTACCAGACTCGTGTTATTCATTGGCATTATAGTTTGCAGTCACTTGAAACCAATGTGCATTGGTACCACCTTACTTATTATTCCCGAATTTTATAAAACCCACACTATGGAAAATATATAAAGGGTATTCACAACCCCTTGAGTGCGCGCCAATTATAAAAAAAAACTCTGCCAAATATCAGATCATTTATTCAAGAGTTCATTCGACAATGTTGTTGGGTTAACTCATGTCTCTGGGACTTCATCAACAGATCCAAATGGTTTGGTCAGTCAGAAGTTCAACCACTTACACTTAGAGCACTCAGATGTTATGGATTCCGAGCGAAAATTAGAAAAAAAATAAAGCCCTTCTATCCTACCTTACCTAATATTGCACTAGGATTACGAATTGTTTCATAGCTACAAATTAAGACTAGAATGAAGGGATCTTATAACGACCCCATTAAGTAGTTCGAGTTAGGAATTTATTAGTCGCTTTTCTATTAAAAATTTTCTTGAATTATGTCGCTAACTGTTCACATACCACTTCAAATCTAGCTTCGGCGAAAATAGCTAATCCCGTGGAATTTCTTCACCCAAGTTCTAGAATTTGTTGGTTCTGAAAGTAATCATAGCAATCCATGAAACCGATATCTTACGATTAAACATTGATTTGTATTTAACCGCAGCAGCGAAAGACGATAAGTGCTTGGGCACAGCATAATGTAAAGTGTCACGGGAATCAGATATCGCAGGTCACTGAGGTGATAGCTTACAAATTAGCTTAACACGGTTCAACCATTAAGTCTGAACTTGCTGACACCGCTGTAAAAGCTTTAAGGTAAACTATTAAAAATTATAGTTGGACCGAGACTTGCGGGATAAACACGAAACTATTAAAACCAGACAAAGAAATAGTTTCTAGTAACTTGAAACTCTTGTCACGAACCACAATGTAAAGGCTGTGCTGTCGAGGGCTACATAAGATAGGCCCTAAACAATTTTCAGTGGTATAATCTTTATTGAAGATTTCTGTGACTCGTTGGATCATAGGTTATCGTCTCTCAAGTTAGATCCACGCTACTTAAAAATCATCTCCTAATGCGAATAGTTCTGTTGGTAGTTCAACAGAGCCGATTTCGTATCCAAAATAGTTTGTTCTTTATTCTGGAAGACTGTAGCTACTTCAGTTCCACCACTTTCTCGGCGTTTTGCTAACTCACAAGATGCTGGAAATGGAAAAAATTGGTAATGCCCTGCTGTCAGGTGTCTGTTGTTTGCCTTGTCTATTTTGAATCGTGTAGAACTGCTTGATTTTTGTCCTGTTGCAAGACTTTGATTTTGTACATATAGTGCATGATTATCTTCTAATTGTTTTTTTTTTCTATTCCATTATGTTGCAGTTTGTTCCAACTTTCCGGAATTTGCAAGCCATATCCATTTGTTTAAGGGCAGCTGTAATATAGCGTGGATTTATCTAGCTCTTAAATGATATTGCGATAGTGCTTACGTTGTTTATTGATGGAGGGTGTGCTTATAGTCGTCGCATCTTTTATTCTTTTATATTCTAAGGAGCAAAACGTGAAGCCATCTTTTTGTGCCATTCGCCGCTTCTTCTCGATGAACAGTCGTGCAATGAAATTATTTCCGACAATAAATGTTTAGTTTGCTTTGTGAACTCGACGTCTTACATGTGGCACATATACCAGATCTTCCTTGAAAGTATCGGTTCTATTCCAACCAACGAAACGTAACTGCGTTGGGTGTGATCGGTGTCGTAAGACGCCTATTCATTACATATCGACAGGGTTTTATAATCAGGATTGATGGATCATAACTATCCCGCTTAACTACAACTCTATTCGTTCCCTTATCTAACGATACCTTACCTTAATTTACTTTTCCTAATTCATCCATGACATTGGAATTCTAAAAGCTTCCTACTTTTTTGACTAGCCTGCGTTTTCGGAGTACTACTACGGAAACTTCATCTTTTCTATTCTCTCTCTCTCGCTCTCTCCACCATCCGAATGGTTCTGAGTTTGGGCAGAGTTTTCATAAACGTTTGTCTAGCTCTGACTTATAGAGAACCGAGATACACTTTACGTCTTTCTTCTCTCCTACAACGCTATTCCTTTACATATTTGCATTACATATCTAAATGTGCAATTCTTAAGCGATACCCATCACAGAACTCGTAAGTTTGTAGCCGGCTTTAACTGCCATTTTCCTCTTTGTCTTAGTTGGGTATTGCTAGTATACTTTATCGAAAACTAAACAAAACTAGCGCTAAAATAAGCCGTTTTTACCTTAAATAAACGCGTGTCCTAAATCCTAAGTGTACTAAATCCTTCCCGTTTACAGGTCGTTGAATCTCTTACTCAAGCGATCGCGTAGATTGTAGAAACCTACATATCTTGCTGTTTTGCATTTGAATAGAATGAATAAGCTGGTAACTCTCTTTTACAGGTGATAAGGAATACATATACTAATATCGTAATCATCGATAGGAGAGTTATAATTGCAAACCCCGGACTCCTCTTTCGAGATCTTTTTATGAAATATATTGTATTCCTTTATACTGTAATTCCACCTACCCATTGGCATCAAAATTACTTAGTTCACTGAACCAATTCTACTCAAACTCTGGCTCTTGTGTAAATAGGTATCATGTCTACCTAGACCATCAGAATTAAATTATACAACCCACACGACGTGTACATACTTTAATTCAATTGCTTTGCGACCAATTCACTCTTGTTCACGCTTTAGCATTTGCGTTTCATCGTAGAACGGTCACGCAACCGCAATTATCACTTCCCAATGATTCCATTGTTTCCATTCTAATTACAGACTTCACTTTGGACTGATCTTCGTAACAATGTTTATATCTATGTGGATCTCCAACGCTGCGTGCACAGCTATGATGTGCCCAATTATCCAAGCTGTCTTGGAAGAACTTCAAGCTGTAAGTTGAACAAGATTAACATCTCAATCAGAAAACAGTTCTAATGATGTCTAAAATTTCAGCAAGGACTTTGCCAAATGCATGTCAAACCAGAGTACAAAGCTCTCAACAAGAAGGAGGACGACGAAGAGTAAGATTTGATTTGCACGTTTGTCAAATGGAAAATATTCAACTGTCAATCTTTTTAGGCCACCATACCCATCTAAAATCACGCTCTGCTATTTCCTTGGAATCGCATATGCTTCATCTATGGGCGGCTGTGGAACAATCATTGGTACAGCTACCAATTTAACATTCAAGACTATCTACGATGAACGCTTCAAGGCTAGTGACGCATTGGATTTCCCTACCTTTATGTTCTATTCGGTGCCATCTATGTTGGTCTATACATTCTTGATGTACATCTTTTTGCAATGGCATTTCATGGGTCTATTCCGGCCAAAGAGTAAGGAAGCCGCCGAGGTGAATGTTGGCAAGAACGGCGCTGATGTTGCCAAGAAAGTCATCGATCAAAGATACAAGGAACTCGGACCAATGAGCATTCACGAAATTCAAGTTATGGTTCTTTTCATCGTCATGGTTGTGTTGTACTTTACACGCAAACCTGGAGTCTTCAAAGGATGGGCTGATTATTTAGACACTGTGTAAGTTAGATTAAAGCGGCCCATACACCCGACACATGTGTTGATATGGAAATTGTCACTTCAGATCTTGGAATTAATTTTTTTGTGTTTTAGGCCAATTAAGAACTCTATGCCAACCATTTTCGTTGTTGTCATGTGCTTCCTTTTGCCAGCTAACTATGCTTTCATGAGGTACTGCTGCGGAAGAGGTATGACTTATCTTGTTCGAAACATAGAGAAATATTAATCTTATTCATAATTTTAGGTCCAGTTCCAAACAAGCCAACTCCATCCCTCATCACATGGAAATTCATTCAATCTCGTGTGCCATGGGGTCTAGTATTCTTGCTCGGCGGTGGATTTGCTCTAGCTGAAGGCAGCAAAGTCAGTGGCATGGCCAATCTTATTGGAACCAATCTGGTATCACTTAAAGGACTACCACCATTTGTATTGTTGTTTATTGTTATCGTCTTTGCTGTTATATTGACCGCATTCAGTTCGAATGTGGCGGTCGCAAATATCATCATCCCTGTCCTAGCTGAAATGGTAAGTAAAATAAAAAATGTTTTATTAATCTGCTGTCATGATAGATATCAGTTTTGTAGAAATGTGAATTTGTTGTGCACATAATATCCTCAAGATCAATCAGGATGTAAAATATCAAAAAAGTCTTCCTTCTGTTGTCCTGCTTTCTGTTATGTGGCCTATGGCCTACTCGCTAGTTCGCACGATTACTGGTAAAGTGCTTTAACTCTTCTCCAACTGCAATGGCTTCTTCTGCACTATTCTTTGCCACGGTTTTCGCCTTCCCCAGGCATCTTCAGTAAATATATGACGTAGTAAGCTATGGGACTGTCAGCTGATTGAAGTGTAAGGCAGATTCCTTTGGCTGTAGCTATTACTTCATGAACTAATTAATTGTTCGAGTTACGATTTTGTCCCAAAGAATTTTGCATAGACGCCGATTCAAAAACATTTGCATGCTTTTTTGCATTGGGATCTCCACCCATATTAAACCACAGATTCTATGGCTTCGCCATAAAAAAAACATTTCTAGTGCTGTCCCTTGATTGCAAATGCAGCTGACGATTTATTGTTTAGTTTCACTTTTGGTTGGGACAATACTTCCAATAGATAAGAATCTCTCTACTATCTCAACCTGTTTTCCAAAAATTCTTCCACGGGTGAAGGAGCTATCAGTAATAATTTGCATTTTGGAATGTGTGGGACTAAAGGCCCCACAGCGTTCGCTTTGGTGATATACCTCGCTCCAGTAAGAGTGTCAGTTTATATCGTCATCATTATAGTCTATATGTTTAATGAATGATGTTAGAGTCCATCTAATACTTCCAGACCTACCAGGCAGCTATATTTCGAATTCCTTTGAATTATCATATTTTTGCCCGGAGCGTTTCATGGATTTATCTCCAGCACACAATTTTTCTATTTTTCGCATAGTGTTTGTGTATGTGGGTCATGCACTTGGGGTGAGTCTCTATTAGTTGAGACATTGAACGATATGGATTAGTTAAAAGCGGATGTAAGCTTCACAACTATTCTATGGTGATCCTGGTTGCTAGTTTGCACTAGTTTGTGTTGGAGACACTAACCTTTTGATATGCTCTCTATATTTGTGCCAATGATTCGGGAAGCAGGTTTACTATGAAGGTCTATCACAGACACCTTCTATTGAATATTTTGTCAGGAAAGTGACAATGACTATTGTGCTATGTGCATAATACCAAAAAGTATAGAACTACATAAAGTGCCCATCTCATACAACGAAAATTTACAATGTGGGGTACTGATATTGATACCCCAGTGTTCACATTGGTTCCACAGCATCAAACGAGCATAGTCGAAGCATACAAACGACGAAAATTCCCCTTCGCACTTACCTCCCGCGTTTGAAACGGCTACACAAATTGTAGCTGTGATGCTTACGCTATGCAGTTCCATACTCTTTGGTTATACCCAGTTCTGCTTTTTTCTCTTCGTATCCACGGCCAGCCTTTCCTTAGTTTCCTTCAAGATGGTGCAAGATAAACCGATACCAATCAGCATTTTTGTTCCTAGTTGGTCTGTGATTATTTTTCAGTTCTTTATTGATCAACAAAAGACGCATAATGAAAGGTCTTCGGCTTTCTTTTAGCTTAACTTAACAAGGCAGCTTTTCATCCTCTTCGAACCTGGACACATTGCGGTCTCATAAAGGCTTGAATTCAAAGATTTTCTTGGCTGGAGCAATATTCTTCAATCGCTCGATGTGGGCTAGTCAATGTAGGCGACGTATTTTACCTTTTGTACTTCATCTACTTCTTTGTAGAGCTCATAGCATTCTCGGTTTTATTGTCTCCCCGTTCGCCTTCGATGAGCTCAATGGCGCGATGGTTAGTGCTATGATCTGCCGCGCAGAAGTTCTGGGTTCGATTCCCAGCTGTAGCAGGTTAGGTTAGGTGGCTGCACGCGGAACGCGTGAACACTTAGACCAAGAAGGTCCGTTGTGGTACCACATGGATCAAACATCTTTTCCTATGAGTCGTCTGCCTAGTTTAACCAATCCGAGCTACAAATAAAACGGCGGAGGTTCCTGCTGTCAATGTTAATCAGGTCACCTAGGTTGTCGAAGAAGTAGTCTCCCAGGTGGATTCTTCTTTTGTTGGAGAGCGCTGGACATGAACAAAGAATATGAGTGATACTTTCCTCCTCCTCCTCGTCCATGCAGCTTCTGCAGAAGTCTTTGCTATAAAGGCCAATTCTTTTAGCATGTAGGCCTATGGGGCAGTGTCCTGTAAGGAAACCAATGATGGTGCTGATGGTGGATATGTTCAGCATCATTAAACCGAGGTAGCGTTTCTGGATATATATGGGCCAGATTTGCCGGGATATAAGACACGTTGAGCTGTTTGTCCATCTACAATTAGCTTTTTTGATCGCATCTAGTTTAAGTGTTGATTTACAAGTAGCAAGGGACATGTCTAACGTTTCTACATGTGGTAGAATATCAAGCGTGGTACCCCTTCTGGCAAGCTCGTCCGCCCTACAATTCCCTGGGATATTACTGTGCCCCGGCACCCAAAATAGGTGAATGGTAAATAGCTCTGCCATCTTGTTAAGACAGTCGGCATTCGTGGGCTGATTTTGAAGTGAATGCGGTAGATCTCAAGGATTTGATTGCCGCTTGGCTGTCACTGAAGATGCTAATATTCTTCGGGGATATTACATTAGTTTTAGTTTTAGACCCATCTGTGTAGCTGTGAATCGAGTTGTCCCATCCAACCGAGTCTTGTTCCCAATCAAGTCGGCTGGGAATTGTTTACTGGAAGTTACGATCGAAGCTGAGTTGGGTAGTGATGTGGTCGGTGTTTTCTGTAATGTTTAGATGATTTAATATCTTTGTGTGTACACCCTGACTAGGTGTCCATTGTGACGAGGCTCTTAGTCGCACAGCTGCACAAGCTGCGGTGTGTTTGCCGAATATGTCTAAGGGCACTAGATGTAGAATAGCTTCTTGAGCTGCGGATGGGTAGGTTCTTAGAGCGCCACTTATGCAGATGCAGGCGGATCTTTGAACTTTCCCCAGAAGGAAAGACCAGCACACCATACAGAAGTGTGGGTCTAACGATGGACACGTAAAGCCAGAAAGCCTTTTTACATGAGTATAGGGGTACGGTGGCTTTTTTAACGCGTTCTAGGATGTTGGCTTTCCAGTTCAGTTTCTTGCCCAAGAACAGACCCAGGTACTTGACTTATTCAATAAACTTGAGACTGACGCCATTGAGTTTTGGAGGGTTGACGTGCGGGATTTTGTATGACCTGCTGAAAAGGACCAGTTTGGTTTTTTGAGGGTTCGCGCCAAGTCCACATTTGGCGGCCCATTTGGAGAGTACTGAAAGACCATTTTGTAATAGTTCTTTAAGGGTTTTAAGGTACTTCCCTGATACAGCTATTGCCACGTCATCAGCGTAGGCAATCACCTTGCAGCCTTACCTTTCTAGATTAACCCAGCCGTAGCAACACCTAAAGGATTTTTCACCGGCCCTCCTCTCGTGATGATCTGACAAATTATCCGAGTAACATCAATTGTCAAGAAAAACTTATCTCAACTTAGCCGTTCGGATTCGTCATAAAACAGGACACACATGAATGGTTATGAGAATGCTCGGCCCTGGGTACTAACGAGCCTGTTGCCCCAAAAATTTGTATTTTTTTGTTCGCCTTCGTCGCATACAGGACCAGCATTTCGTAGAATTTTCGGTTCGATTGCCTAATATTTGCTCCGCTCTCCTGCTGATTGCCCAGCACTCGACGTAATGCAGGAGCAGGACTGGTAGAGTCATGTTTCGTCGTATCTTCAAGTTAACTTATAAAGCTGGAAGAGCGCCCCAAGATGATGCTTGGAGATGTTTACTGACTCTGATCTTGAATCGCTGTAGATTGCGCTTTTATGGAAATAAATTTCCTGAATGTTTGTACTATTGTTTGCTTGTTCTGAAACAAAAACTAGTTTTGGAATTGGGTAGTTCGTGTCGTAGTGTGTGTCTTATGGATCGCTTTGGTTGTCAATTAATAGCATTTGTTGGATAAGATAAAAAATGCCACATTGTATTGCAATCGTTAGCCTGTTCATCCCTCATGCTGCAACATGAATGTAGCAAGCACCCTTGTCGATGTCATGAGTGGTTGCCCTTCTAGTTTTAATCAGTCGTTGTGTCATCGATGTTTGTTTTAGTCGCGTTATGTCATAGCATAGAGTATACAACTATAGAGTACGCATCACAGATAAAAATGGTGTAGCTGTTTCAGACGCGGGCGGTAAGTGCGAAGGGGAATTTTCGTCGTTCGTATTCATCAGCTATGCTGTTGATTGATGCTGGCATACCAATATGAACACTGTGGTATCAATATCAGTACCCCTGGTAAATTCTCGTTGTATGAGATGCGCACGCTTGTAAGTTGTATACTCTTTGGTCATAGTCACCTGCAAACACGCAGCCTTCACAAACAAATCAATCCACTCTTAAGCCGAATCGAGCTCAGTGGTGCTGTAGTAGTAGCGCAATGGACTGGCACGTCAAAGATCTATATTTGATTACCAGTCCTATCAACACCAAAAAGGTTTTCACTGGCACTTCTCTCGCGATCATCTCAATTGTCACAAAAAGGTTATCTCCACTCAGCCGCTCGGTCTCGTCATACAACTATTGATGGCTCCATCTTGCACGAAGTACACACGCACAGATGAATGGCTGCGAGAATAAAGCTCGGCAATGAATTCACAGCGGCAAGGTGCGCCAATAATTTGTAATTTGTCATCGTGAACATTTTTTTTTGGATATTATATCCATGGTTGGTGGTTAAATTGTCCTCCCATTCCACTATCTCTAGCGGCTGGTAGTCTGTGCGGCCATATGATCCATTTCGACGTATCTTTTTCTCAATTGTCTATGATTCGTATATTATTGTTAGGTGCCCATTTTATTCATGAAGTTCCGTTGACATTATTGTTCATAATAATATTATTTTATTCTAAAACAAGACAATAATCGAAATTATTTCTTTTAGTCCCTTGCTGTTGGAATCCATCCTCTTTATTTGATTCTTCCCGCCGGTCTTGCCTGCAGTATGGCCTTCCACTTGCCCGTCAGTACTCCACCTAATGCCCTTGTGGCAGGATATGCTAACATTCGAACGAAAGATATGGTAAGTTAACAAGTTCACTTCACATACAATACATTTACATTCTAAACACAAATTACCACCTTAAGGCAATCGCTGGTATTGGCCCAACCATTATCAGTATCGTGGTCCTCTTCGTATTCTGCCTTACATGGGGCCTTGTTGTTTATCCCGATCTGACCAGCTTCCCCGAATGGGCACGCATAGAGGCCGAACTCCAACTAAATGCAACACTTAAAGCTGCACTTAATTCAACCGTTGCTGCAGTAGCAAACGCGACCACACTAGCATAATCTAAGAGCTTAAATAAATATTAAATTAATTATAACAAAATGTTTATTCAATTTTAAATTTAGTTAAAAAAACAGGAGTGAGTAGAAGCCCATTTTAGTTTTTAGAACAAACATCGATTTGCTTAAGTCATACTAGTTTTGTTTTTGTCATAGGGGTTTATAAGAAGAAAAAATGCATTTAAACAGCAGTAGATTCTTTTTTTATTGAATAACTTATTTAAAAAATAGATTCTCTCTTGTGTACGATGTGAAAAAGTTACCGAGTATTCACATACACACACTGCCAGGTTTCAAAAATAAAAATCCATCAATTATTAACAAGGGGATACATCAATAAAATAAACAAAAAAACTCACGGTGCATTTAATAACGTTTTTTTTATTTAAATGCATTTTTTTATAAAAAAAATATTAATTTGTAATAAAGAGTAACATTCAACTTTTACTGTAGCTCTGTCTGTCTATATCTTTATATCTACATTAAGCTGGTCTAAATGTCAATTAAGTCTCTTGCTTAGAAGAAAATCGATATCATGACAGGAATAATTTTTAAGTCTTACAAAACAAAAATCAAGGCGCAACTCAAGGAATTTTTGTTTTCTGAATACATAAAGCTTATAGTAATTAAGAGTTACTTATAGGTAAATTTAATGTAAGAAAACATAATATGGCAACTATGGAATTTAGGAAGTAGTCGATTTTAATTTAAAAAAAATATATAGATATTTTATTTTTCTATTTAACTGGACTGAAAATGCATTATATATCAACAAAATAAATAAAAAAAAATTAAAACGATTGTTAAATAAACTAAGACAATGAAAATAATAAAACAGCATAATATATTTTGTTAATTTTAATGTAAAATAAAATATTGTAAAGTTATAAAAAGATATTTTTTTTAATTAAAATTCAAAATCGAATATATTGCAGAGAATTACAGATTTTAAACCATTTGAAACGTAGATAACAATAAGTAGGCGCGTTCCTTTATTTAATTTCCATATACGTGTGGCTGTCGGCTGAATAGTGCAATCGATTTAACACCTACTTCGGTATTTGAAGGCAGAAATGGAACGCGTCTAATGTTAGATGCAATGGAAATCCCTGTCTAATCAGTGCTTACATGCATGATCGCGTTATACGTAAAACTCCAAAAACGTGCTTCACCGCTCACTGACGCCAAACTCCACTTTCCAGGAAGTTTATTAAGGCGGATTTAGAAACAGCGTTAGTCAGTCTATCCATCTTCAAAATCTTAACCCGGTACCGCTGCAAATAACGGCGTTATACGTAAAACTCTAAAAACGTGCTTCACCGCTCACTGACGCCAAACTCCACTTTCCAGGAAGTTTATTAAGGCGGATTTAGAAACAGCGTTAGTCAGTCTATCCATCTTCAAAATCTTAACCCGGTACCGCTGCAAATAACGGCGTTATACGTAAAACTCTAAAAACGTGCTTCACCGCTCACTGACGCCAAACCCCACTTTCCTGGAAGTTTATTAAGATGGATTTAGAAAGACCGTTAGTCAGTCTATCCATCTGCAAAATCTTAACCCGGTACCGCTGCAAATAACGGCGTTATACGTAAAACTCTAAAAACGTGCTTCACCGCTCACTGACGCCAAACCCCAATTTCCAGGAAGTTTATTAAGGCGGATTTAGAAAGACCGTTAGTCAGTCTATCCATCTGCAAAATCTTAACCCGGTACCGCTGCAAATAACGGCGTTATACGTAAAACTCTAAAAACGTGCTTCACCGCTCACTGACGCCAAACCCCACCTTCCAGGAAGTTTACTAAGGCGGATTTAGAAAGACCGTTAGTCAGTCTATCCATCTGCAAAATCTTAACCCGGTACCGCTGCAAATAACGGCGTTATACGTAAAACTCTAAAAACGTGCTTCACCGCTCACTGACGCCAAACCCCACCTTCCAGGAAGTTTACTAAGGCGGATTTAGAAAGACCGTTAGTCAGTCTATCCATCTGCAAAATCTTAACCCGGTACCGCTGCAAATAACGGCGTTATACGTAAAACACTAAAAACGTGCTTCACCGCTCACTGACGCCAAACCCCACTTTCCAGGAAGTTTATTAAGGCGGATTTAGAAAGACCGTTAGTCAGTCTTTCCATCTGCAAAATCTTAACCCGATACCGCTGCAAATAACGGCGCTATACGAAAAACTCTAAAAACGAGATTCACCGCTCACTGACGCCAAACCATACTTTCCAGGAAGTTTATTAAGGCGGATTTAGAAAGACCGTTAGTCAGTCTATCCATCTGCAAAATCTTAACCCGGTACCGCTGCAAATAACGGCGTTATACGTAAAACTCTAAAAACGTGCTTCACCGCTCACTGACGCCAAACCCCACTTTCAAGGAAGTTTATTAAGGCGGATTTAGAAAGACCGTTAGTCAGCCTATCCATCTGCAAAATCTTAACCCAGTACCGCTGCAAATAACGGCGTTATACGTAAAACTCTAAAAACGTGCTTCACCGCTCACTGACGCCAAACCCCACCTTCCAGGAAGTTTACTAAGGCGGATTTAGAAAGACCGTTAGTCAGTCTATCCATCTGCGAAATCTTAACCCGGTACCGCTGCAAATAACGGCGTTATACGTAAAACTCTAAAAACGTGCTTCACCGCTCACTGACACCAAACCCCACTTTCCAGGAAGTTTATTAAGGCGGATTTAGAAAGACCGTTAGTCAGTCTATCCATCTGCAAAATCTTAACCCGGTACCGCTGCAAATAACGGCGTTATACGTAAAACTCTAAAAACGTGCTTCACCGCTCACTGACGCCAAACCCCACCTTCCAGGAAGTTTACTAAGGCGGATTTAGAAAGACCGTTAGTCAGTCTATCCATCTGCGAAATCTTAACCCGGTACCGCTGCAAATAACGGCGTTATACGTAAAACTCTAAAAACGTGCTTCACCGCTCACTGACGCCAAACCCCACCTTGCAGGAAGTTTATTAAGGCGGATTTAGAAAGGCCGTTAGTCAGTCTATCCATCTGCAAAATCTTAACCCGGTACCGCTGCAAATAACGGCGTTATACGTAAAACTCTAAAAACGTGCTTCACCGCTCACTGACGCCAAACCCCACTTTCCAGGAAGTTTATTAAGGCGGATTTAGAAAGACCGTTAGTCAGTCTATCCATCTGCAAAATCTTAACCCGGTACCGCTGCAAATAACGGCGTTATACGTAAAACTCTAAAAACGTGCTTCACCGCTCACTGACGCCAAACCCCACTTTCCAGGAAGTTTATTAAGGCGGATTTAGAAAGACCGTTAGTCAGTCTATCCATCTGCAAAATCTTAACCCGGTACCGCTGCAAATAACGGCGTTATACGTTAAACTCTAAAAACGTGCTTCACCGCTCACTGACGCCAAACCCCACCTTCCAGGAAGTTTACTAAGGCGGATTTAGAAAGACCGTTAGTCAGTCTATCCATCTGCAAAATCTTAACCCGGTACCGCTGCAAATAACGGCGTTATACGTAAAACTCTAAAAACGTGCTTCACCGCTCACTGACGCCAAACCCTACCTCCCAGGAAGTTTACTAAGGCGGATTTAGAAAGACCGTTAGTCAGGCTATCCATCTGCAAAATCTTAACCCGGTACCGCTGCAAATAACGGCGTTATACGTAAAACTCTAAAAACGTGCTTCACCGCTCACTGACGCCAAACCCCACCTCCCAGGAAGTTTACTAACGCGGATTTAGAAAGACCGTTAGTCAGTCTATCCATCTGCAAAATCTTAACCCGGTACCGCTGCAAATAACGGCGTTCTACGTAAAACTCTAAAAACGTGCTTCACCGCTCACTGACGCCAAACCCCACCTTCCAGGAAGTTTACTAAGGCGGATTTAGAAAGACCGTTAGTCAGTCTATCCATCTGCAAAATCTTAACCCGGTACCGCTGCAAATAACGGCGTTATACGTAAAACTCTAAAAACGTGCTTCACCGCTCACTGACGCCAAACCCCACCTTCCAGGAAGTTTACTAAGGCGGATTTAGAAAGACCGTTAGTCAGTCTATCCATCTGCAAAATCTTAACCCGGTACCGCTGCAAATAACTGCGTTATACGTAAAACTCTAAAAACGTGCTTCACCGCTTACTGGCGCCAAACCCCACCTTCCAGGAAGTTTACTAAGGCGGATTTAGAAAGACCGTTAGTCAGTCTATCCATCTGCAAAATCTTAACCCGGTACCGCTGCAAATAACGGCGTTATACGTAAAACTCTAAAAACGTGCTTCACCGCTCACTGACGCCAAACCCCACCTTCCAGGAAGTTTACTAAGGCGGATTTAGAAAGACCGTTAGTCAGTCTATCCATCTTCAAAATCTTAACCCGGTACCGCTGCAAATAACGGCGTTATACGTAAAACTCTAAAAACGTGCTTCACCGCTCACTGACGCCAAACCCCACCTTCCAGGAAGTTTACTAAGGCGGATTTAGAAAGACCGTTAGTCAGTCTATCCATCTGCAAAATCTTAACCCGGCACCGCTGCAAATAACGGCGTTATACGTAAAACTCTAAAAACGTGCTTCACCGCTCACTGACGCCAAACTCCACTTTCCAGGAAGTTTATTAAGGCGGATTTAGAAAGACCGTTAGTCAGTCTATCCATCTGCAAAATCTTAACCCGGTACCGCTGCAAATAACGGCGTTATACGTAAAACTCTAAAAACGTGCTTCACCGTTAGTCAGTCTATCCACCTGCAAAATCTTAACCCGGTAGCGCTGCAAATAACGGCGTTATACGTAAAACTCTAAAAACGTGCTTCACCGCTCACTGACGCCAAACCCCACCTTCCAGGAAGTTTACTAAGGCGGATTTAGAAAGACCGTTAGTCAGTCTATCCATCTTCAAAATCTTAACCCGGTACCGCTGCAAATAACGGCGTTATACGTAAAACACTAAAAACGTGCTTCACCGCTCACTGACGCCAAACCCCACTTTCCAGGAAGTTTATTAAGGCGGATTTAGAAAGACCGTTAGTCAGTCTTTCCATCTGCAAAATCTTAACCCGATACCGCTGCAAATAACGGCGCTATACGTAAAACTCTAAAAACGAGATTCACCGCTCACTGACGCCAAACCATACTTTCCAGGAAGTTTATTAAGGCGGATTTAGAAAGACCGTTAGTCAGTCTATCCATCTGCAAAATCTTAACCCGGTACCGCTGCAAATAACGGCGTTATACGTAAAACTCTAAAAACGTGCTTCACCGCTCACTGACGCCAAACCCCACTTTCCAGGAAGTTTATTAAGGCGGATTTAGAAAGACCGTTAGTCAGCCTATCCATCTGCAAAATCTTAACCCAGTACCGCTGCAAATAACGGCGTTATACGTAAAACTCTAAAAACGTGCTTCACCGCTCACTGACGCCAAATCCCACTTTCCAGGAAGTTTACTAAGGCGGATTTAGAAAGACCGTTAGTCAGTCTATCCATCTGCAAAATCTTAACCCGGTACCGCTGCAAATAACGGCGTTATACGTAAAACTCTAAAAACGTGCTTCACCGCTCAATGACGCCAAACCCCACCTCCCAGGAAGTTTACTAAGGCGGATTTAGAAAGACTGTTATTCAGTCTATCCATCTGCAAAATCTTAACCCGGTACCGCTGCAAATAACGGCGTTATACGTAAAACTCTAAAAACGTGCTTCACCGCTCACTGACGCCAAACCCCACCTTCCAGGAAGTTTACTAAGGCGGATTTAGAAAGACCGTTAGTCAGTCTATCCATCTTCAAAATCTTAACCCGGTACCGTTGCAAATAACGGCGTTATACGTAAAACTCTAAAAACGTGCTTCACCGCTCACTGACGCCAAACCCCACTTTCCAGGAAGTTTATTAAGGCGGATTTAGAAAGACCGTTAGTCAGGCTATCCATCTGCAAAATCTTAACCCGGTACCGCTGCAAATAACGGCGTTATACGTAAAACTCTAAAAACGTGCTTCACCGCTCACTGACGCCAAACCCCACCTCCCAGGAAGTTTACTAAGGCGGATTTAGAAAGACCGTTAGTCAGTCTATCCATCTGCAAAATCTTAACCCGGTACCGCTGCAAATAACGGCGTTATACGTAAAACTCTAAAAACGTGCTTCACCGCTCACTGACGCCAAACCCCACCTTCCAGGAAGTTTACTAAGGCGGATTTGGAAAGACCGTTTGTCAGTCTATCCATCTGCAAAATCTTAACCCGGTACCGCTGCAAATAACGGCGTTATACGTAAAACTCTAAAAACGTGCTTCACCGCTCACTGACGCCAAACCCCACCTTCCAGGAAGTTTACTAAGGCGGATTTATAAAGACCGTTAGTCAGTCTATCCATCTGCAAAATCTTAACCCGGTACCGCTGCAAATAACGGCGTTATACGTAAAACTCTAAAAACGTGCTTCACCGCTCACTGACGCCAAACCCCACCTTCCAGGAAGTTTACTAAGGCGGATTTAGAAAGACCGTTAGTCAGTCTATCCATCTTCAAAATCTTAACCCGGTACCGCTGCAAATAACGGCGTTATACGTAAAACTCTAAAAACGTGCTTCACCGCTCACTGACGCCAAACCCCACCTCCCAGGAAGTTTACTAAGGCGGATTTAGAAAGACCGTTAGTCAGGCTATCCATCTGCAAAATCTTAACCCGGTACCGCTGCAAATAACGGCGTTATACGTAAAACTCTAAAAACGTGCTTCACCGCTCACTGACGCCAAACCCCACTTTCCAGGAAGTTTACTAAGGCGGATTTAGAAAGACCGTTATTCAGTCTATCCATCTTCAAAATCTTAACCCGGTACCGCTGCAAATAACGGCGTTATACGTAAAACTCTAAAAACGTGCTTCACCGCTCACTGACGCCAAACCCCACTTTCCAGGAAGTTTACTAAGGCGGATTTAGAAAGACCGTTAGTCAGTCTATCCATCTGCAAAATCTTAACCCGGTACCGCTGCAAATAACGGCGTTATACGTAAAACTCTAAAAACGTGCTTCACCGCTCACTGACGCCAAACCCCGCTTTCCAGGAAGTTTATTAAGGCGGATTTAGAAAGACCGTTAGTCAGCCTATCCATCTGCAAAATCTTAACCCAGTACCGCTGCAAATAACGGCGTTATACGTAAAACTCTAAAAACGTGCTTCACCGCTCACTGACGCCAAACCCCACCTTCCAGGAAGTTTATTGAGGCGGATTTAGAAAGACCGTTAGTCAGTCTATCCATCTGCAAAATCTTAACCCGGTACCGCTGCAAATAACGGCGTTATACGTAAAACTCTAAAAACGTGCTTCACCGCTCACTGACGCCAAACCCCACTTTCCAGGAAGTTTACTAAGGCGGATTTAGAAAGACCGTTAGTCAGTCTATCCATCTGCAAAATCTTAACCCGGTACCGCTGCAAATAACGGCGTTATACGTAAAACTCTAAAAACGTGCTTCACCGCTCACTGACGCCAAACCCCACCTCCCAGGAAGTTTACTAAGGCGGATTTAGAAAGACCGTTAGTCAGGCTATCCATCTGCAAAATCTTAACCCGGTACCGCTGCAAATAACGGCGTTATACGTAAAACTCTAAAAACGTGCTTCACCGCTCACTGACGCCAAACCCCACCTCCCAGGAAGTTTACTAAGGCGGATTTAGAAAGACCGTTAGTCAGTCTATCCATCTGCAAAATCTTAACCCGGTACCGCTGCAAATAACGGCGTTATACGTAAAACTCTAAAAACGTGCTTCACCGCTCACTGACGCCAAACCCCACCTTCCAGGAAGTTTACTAAGGCGGATTTAGAAAGACCGTTAGTCAGTCTATCCATCTGCAAAATCTTAACCCGGTACCGCTGCAAATAACGGCGTTATACGTAAAACTCTAAAAACGTGCTTCACCGCTCACTGACGCCAAACCCCACCTTCCAGGAAGTTTACTAAGGCGGATTTAGAAAGACCGTTAGTCAGTCTATCCATCTGCAAAATCTTAACCCGGCACCGCTGCAAATAACGGCGTTATACGTAAAACTCTAAAAACGTGCTTCACCGCTCACTGACGCCAAACTCCACTTTCCAGGAAGTTTATTAAGGCGGATTTAGAAAGACCGTTAGTCAGTCTATCCATCTGCAAAATCTTAACCCGGTACCGCTGCAAATAACGGCGTTATACGTAAAACTCTAAAAACGTGCTTCACCGTTAGTCAGTCTATCCACCTGCAAAATCTTAACCCGGTAGCGCTGCAAATAACGGCGTTATACGTAAAACTCTAAAAACGTGCTTCACCGCTCACTGACGCCAAACCCCACCTTCCAGGAAGTTTACTAAGGCGGATTTAGAAAGACCGTTAGTCAGTCTATCCATCTTCAAAATCTTAACCCGGTACCGCTGCAAATAACGGCGTTATACGTAAAACACTAAAAACGTGCTTCACCGCTCACTGACGCCAAACCCCACTTTCCAGGAAGTTTATTAAGGCGGATTTAGAAAGACCGTTAGTCAGTCTTTCCATCTGCAAAATCTTAACCCGATACCGCTGCAAATAACGGCGCTATACGTAAAACTCTAAAAACGAGATTCACCGCTCACTGACGCCAAACCATACTTTCCAGGAAGTTTATTAAGGCGGATTTAGAAAGACCGTTAGTCAGTCTATCCATCTGCAAAATCTTAACCCGGTACCGCTGCAAATAACGGCGTTATACGTAAAACTCTAAAAACGTGCTTCACCGCTCACTGACGCCAAACCCCACTTTCCAGGAAGTTTATTAAGGCGGATTTAGAAAGACCGTTAGTCAGCCTATCCATCTGCAAAATCTTAACCCAGTACCGCTGCAAATAACGGCGTTATACGTAAAACTCTAAAAACGTGCTTCACCGCTCACTGACGCCAAATCCCACTTTCCAGGAAGTTTACTAAGGCGGATTTAGAAAGACCGTTAGTCAGTCTATCCATCTGCAAAATCTTAACCCGGTACCGCTGCAAATAACGGCGTTATACGTAAAACTCTAAAAACGTGCTTCACCGCTCAATGACGCCAAACCCCACCTCCCAGGAAGTTTACTAAGGCGGATTTAGAAAGACTGTTATTCAGTCTATCCATCTGCAAAATCTTAACCCGGTACCGCTGCAAATAACGGCGTTATACGTAAAACTCTAAAAACGTGCTTCACCGCTCACTGACGCCAAACCCCACCTTCCAGGAAGTTTACTAAGGCGGATTTAGAAAGACCGTTAGTCAGTCTATCCATCTTCAAAATCTTAACCCGGTACCGTTGCAAATAACGGCGTTATACGTAAAACTCTAAAAACGTGCTTCACCGCTCACTGACGCCAAACCCCACTTTCCAGGAAGTTTATTAAGGCGGATTTAGAAAGACCGTTAGTCAGGCTATCCATCTGCAAAATCTTAACCCGGTACCGCTGCAAATAACGGCGTTATACGTAAAACTCTAAAAACGTGCTTCACCGCTCACTGACGCCAAACCCCACCTCCCAGGAAGTTTACTAAGGCGGATTTAGAAAGACCGTTAGTCAGTCTATCCATCTGCAAAATCTTAACCCGGTACCGCTGCAAATAACGGCGTTATACGTAAAACTCTAAAAACGTGCTTCACCGCTCACTGACGCCAAACCCCACCTTCCAGGAAGTTTACTAAGGCGGATTTGGAAAGACCGTTTGTCAGTCTATCCATCTGCAAAATCTTAACCCGGTACCGCTGCAAATAACGGCGTTATACGTAAAACTCTAAAAACGTGCTTCACCGCTCACTGACGCCAAACCCCACCTTCCAGGAAGTTTACTAAGGCGGATTTATAAAGACCGTTAGTCAGTCTATCCATCTGCAAAATCTTAACCCGGTACCGCTGCAAATAACGGCGTTATACGTAAAACTCTAAAAACGTGCTTCACCGCTCACTGACGCCAAACCCCACCTTCCAGGAAGTTTACTAAGGCGGATTTAGAAAGACCGTTAGTCAGTCTATCCATCTTCAAAATCTTAACCCGGTACCGCTGCAAATAACGGCGTTATACGTAAAACTCTAAAAACGTGCTTCACCGCTCACTGACGCCAAACCCCACCTCCCAGGAAGTTTACTAAGGCGGATTTAGAAAGACCGTTAGTCAGGCTATCCATCTGCAAAATCTTAACCCGGTACCGCTGCAAATAACGGCGTTATACGTAAAACTCTAAAAACGTGCTTCACCGCTCACTGACGCCAAACCCCACTTTCCAGGAAGTTTACTAAGGCGGATTTAGAAAGACCGTTATTCAGTCTATCCATCTTCAAAATCTTAACCCGGTACCGCTGCAAATAACGGCGTTATACGTAAAACTCTAAAAACGTGCTTCACCGCTCACTGACGCCAAACCCCACTTTCCAGGAAGTTTACTAAGGCGGATTTAGAAAGACCGTTAGTCAGTCTATCCATCTGCAAAATCTTAACCCGGTACCGCTGCAAATAACGGCGTTATACGTAAAACTCTAAAAACGTGCTTCACCGCTCACTGACGCCAAACCCCGCTTTCCAGGAAGTTTATTAAGGCGGATTTAGAAAGACCGTTAGTCAGCCTATCCATCTGCAAAATCTTAACCCAGTACCGCTGCAAATAACGGCGTTATACGTAAAACTCTAAAAACGTGCTTCACCGCTCACTGACGCCAAACCCCACCTTCCAGGAAGTTTATTGAGGCGGATTTAGAAAGACCGTTAGTCAGTCTATCCATCTGCAAAATCTTAACCCGGTACCGCTGCAAATAACGGCGTTATACGTAAAACTCTAAAAACGTGCTTCACCGCTCACTGACGCCAAACCCCACTTTCCAGGAAGTTTACTAAGGCGGATTTAGAAAGACCGTTAGTCAGTCTATCCATCTGCAAAATCTTAACCCGGTACCGCTGCAAATAACGGCGTTATACGTAAAACTCTAAAAACGTGCTTCACCGCTCACTGACGCCAAACCCCACCTCCCAGGAAGTTTACTAAGGCGGATTTAGAAAGACCGTTAGTCAGGCTATCCATCTGCAAAATCTTAACCCGGTACCGCTGCAAATAACGGCGTTATACGTAAAACTCTAAAAACGTGCTTCACCGCTCACTGACGCCAAACCCCACCTCCCAGGAAGTTTACTAAGGCGGATTTAGAAAGACCGTTAGTCAGTCTATCCATCTGCAAAATCTTAACCCGGTACCGCTGCAAATAACGGCGTTATACGTAAAACTCTAAAAACGTGCTTCACCGCTCACTGACGCCAAACCCCACCTTCCAGGAAGTTTACTAAGGCGGATTTAGAAAGACCGTTAGTCAGTCTATCCATCTGCAAAATCTTAACCCGGTACCGCTGCAAATAACGGCGTTATACGTAAAACTCTAAAAACGTGCTTCACCGCTCACTGACGCCAAACCCCACCTTCCAGGAAGTTTACTAAGGCGGATTTAGAAAGACCGTTAGTCAGTCTATCCATCTGCAAAATCTTAACCCGGTACCGCTGCAAATAACGGCGTTATACGTAAAACTCTACAAACGTGCTTCACCGCTCACTGGCGCCAAACCCCACCTTCCAGGAAGTTTACTAAGGCGGATTTAGAAAGACCGTTAGTCAGTCTATCCTCTGCAAAATCTTAACCCGGTACCGCTGCAAATAACGGCGTTATACGTAAAACTCTAAAAACGTGCTTCACCGCTCACTGACGCCAAACCCCACCTTCCAGGAAGTTTACTAAGGCGGATTTAGAAAGACCGTTAGTCAGTCTATCCATCTTCAAAATCTTAACCCGGTACCGCTGCAAATAACGGCGTTATATGTAAAACTTTAAAAACGTGCTTCACCGCTCACTGACGCCAAACCCCACCTTCCAGGAAGTTTACTAAGGCGGATTTAGAAAGACCGTTAGTCAGTCTATCCATCTGCAAAATCTTAACCCGGTACCGCTGCAAATAACGGCGTTATACGTAAAACTCTAAAAACGTGCTTCACCGCTCACTGACGCCAAACCCCACCTTCCAGGAAGTTTACTAAGGCGGATTTAGAAAGACCGTTAGTCAGTCTATCCATCTGCAAAATCTTAACCCGGTACCGCTGCAAATAACGGCGTTATACGTAAAACTCTACAAACGTGCTTCACCGCTCACTGGCGCCAAACCCCACCTTCCAGGAAGTTTACTAAGGCGGATTTAGAAAGACCGTTAGTCAGTCTATCCATCTGCAAAATCTTAACCCGGTACCGCTGCAAATAACGGCGTTATACGTAAAACTCTAAAAACGTGCTTCACCGCTCACTGACGCCAAACCCCACTTTCCAGGAAGTTTACTAAGGCGGATTTAGAAAGACCGTTAGTCAGTCTATCCATCTTCAAAATCTTAACCCGGTACCGCTGCAAATAACGGCGTTGTACGTAAAACTCTAAAAACGTGCTTCACCGCTCACTGACGCCAAACCCCACTTTCCAGGAAGTTTATTAAGGCAGATTTAGAAAGACCGTTAGTCAGTCTATCCATCTGCAAAATCTTAACCCGGTACTGCTGCAAATAACGGCGTTATACGTAAAACTCTAAAAACGTGCTTCACCGCTCACTGACGCCAAACCCCACCTTCCAGGAAGTTTATTAAGGCGGATTTAGAAAGACCGTTAGTCAGTCTATCCATCTGCAAAATCTTAACCCGGTACCGCTGCAAATAACGGCATTATACGCAAAACTCTAAAAACGTGCTTCACCGCTCACTGACGCCAAACCCCACTTTCCAGGAAGTTTACTAAGGCGGATTTAGAAAGACCGTTAGTCAGTCTATCCATCTGCAAAATCTTAACCCGGTACCGCTGCAAATAACGGCGTTATACGTAAAACTCTAAAAACGTGCTTCACCGCTCACTGACGCCAAACCCCACCTTCCAGGAAGTTTACTAAGGCGGATTTAGAAAGACCGTTAGTCAGTCTATCCATCTTCAAAATCTTAACCCGGTACCGCTGCAAATAACGGCGTTATACGTAAAACTCTAAAAACGTGCTTCACCGCTCACTGACGCCAAGCCCCACCTTCCAGGAAGTTTACTAAGGCGGATTTAGAAAGACCGTTAGTCAGTCTATCCATCTGCAAAATCTTAACCCGGTACCGCTGCAAATAACGGCGTTATACGTAAAACTCTACAAACGTGCTTCACCGCTCACTGGCGCCAAACCCCACCTTCCAGGAAGTTTACTAAGGCGGATTTAGAAAGACCGTTAGTCAGTCTATCCATCTGCAAAATCTTAACCCGGTACCGCTGCAAATAACGGCGTTATACGTAAAACTCTAAAAACGTGCTTCACCGCTCACTGACGCCAAACCCCACCTCCCAGGAAGTTTACTAAGGCGGCTTTAGAAAGACCGTTCGTCAGTCTATCCATCTGCAAAATCTTAACCCGGTACCGCTGCAAATAACGGCGTTATACGTAAAACTCTAAAAACGTGCTTCACCGCTCACTGACGCCAAACCCCACCTTCCAGGAAGTTTACTAAGGCGGATTTAGAAAGACCGTTAGTCAGTCTATCCATCTTCAAAATCTTAACCCGGTACCGCTGCAAATAACGGCGTTATACGTAAAACTCTAAAAACGTGCTTCACCGCTCACTGACGCCAAACCCCACCTCCCAGGAAGTTTACTAAGGCGGATTTAGAAAGACCGTTAGTCAGGCTATCCATCTGCAAAATCTTAACCCGGTACCGCTGCAAATAACGGCGTTATACGTAAAACCCTAAAAACGTGCTTCACCGCTCACTGACGCCAAACCCCACCTTCCAGGAAGTTTATTAAGGCGGATTTAGAAAGACCGTTAGTCAGTCTATCCATCTGCAAAATCTTAGCCCGGTACCGCTGCAAATAACGGCGTTATACGTAAAACTCTAAAAACGTGCTTCACCGCTCACTGACGCCAAACCCCACCTCCCAGGAAGTTTACTAAGGCGGCTTTAGAAAGACCGTTAGTCAGTCTATCCATCTGCAAAATCTTAACCCGGTACCGCTGCAAATAACGGCGTTATACGTAAAACTCTAAAAACGTGCTTCACCGCTCACTGACGCCAAACCCCACCTTCCAGGAAGTTTACTAAGACGGATTTAGAAAGACCGTTAGTCAGTCTATCCATCTTCAAAATCTTAACCCGGTACCGCTGCAAATAACGGCGTTATACGTAAAACTCTAAAAACGTGCTTCACCGCTCACTGACGCCAAACCCCACCTCCCAGGAAGTTTACTAAGGCGGATTTAGAGAGACCGTTAGTCAGTCTATCCATCTGCAAAATCTTAACCCGGTACCGCTGCAAATAACGGCGTTATACGTAAAACTCTAAAAACGTGCTTCACCGCTCACTGACGCCAAACCCCACCTTCCAGGAAGTTTATTAAGGCGGATTTAGAAAGACCGTTAGTCAGTCTATCCATCTGCAAAATCTTAGCCCGGTACCGCTGCAAATAACGGCGTTATACGTAAAACTCTAAAAACGTGCTTCACCGCTCACTGACGCCAAACCCCACTTTCCAGGAAGTTTACTAAGGCGGATTTAGCAAGACCGTTAGTCAGTCTATCCATCTGCAAAATCTTAACCCGGTACCGCTGCAAATAACAGCGTTATACGTAAAACTCTAAAAACGTGCTTCACCGCTCACTGACGCCAAACCCCACCTTCCAGGAAGTTTACTAAGGCGGATTTAGAAAGACCGTTAGTCAGTCTATCCATCTTCAAAATCTTAACCCGGTACCGCTGCAAATAACGGCGTTATACGTAAAACTCTAAAAACGTGCTTCACCGCTCACTGACGCCAAACCCCACCTCCCAGGAAGTTTACTAAGGCGGATTTAGAAAGACCGTTAGTCAGGCTATCCATCTGCAAAATCTTAACCCGGTACCGCTGCAAATAACGGCGTTATACGTAAAACTCTAAAAACGTGCTTCACCGCTCACTGACGCCAAACCCCACCTTCCAGGAAGTTTATTGAGGCGGATTTAGAAAGACCGTTAGTCAGTCTATCCATCTGCAAAATCTTAACCCGGTACCGCTGCAAATAACGGCGTTATACGTAAAACTCTAAAAACGTGCTTCACCGCTCACTGACGCCAAACCCCACTTTCCAGGAAGTTTACTAAGGCGGATTTAGAAAGACCGTTAGTCAGTCTATCCATCTGCAAAATCTTAACCCGGTACCGCTGCAAATAACGGCGTTATACGTAAAACTCTAAAAACGTGCTTCACAGCTCACTGACGCCAAACCCCACCTCCCAGGAAGTTTACTAAGGCGGATTTAGAAAGACCGTTAGTCAGGCTATCCATCTGCAAAATCTTAACCCGGTACCGCTGCAAATAACGGCGTTATACGTAAAACTCTAAAAACGTGCTTCACCGCTCACTGACGCCAAACCCCACCTCCCAGGAAGTTTACTAAGGCGGATTTAGAAAGACCGTTAGTCAGTCTATCCATCTGCAAAATCTTAACCCGGTACCGCTGCAAATAACGGCGTTATACGTAAAACTCTAAAAACGTGCTTCACCGCTCACTGACGCCAAACCCCACCTTCCAGGAAGTTTACTAAGGCGGATTTAGAAAGACCGTTAGTCAGTCTATCCATCTGCAAAATCTTAACTCGGTACCGCTGCAAATAACGGCGTTATACGTAAAACTCTAAAAACGTGCTTCACCGCTCACTGACGCCAAACCCCACCTTCCAGGAAGTTTACTAAGGCGGATTTAGAAAGACCGTTAGTCAGTCTATCCATCTGCAAAATCTTAACCCGGTACCGCTGCAAATAACGGCGTTATACGTAAAACTCTACAAACGTGCTTCACCGCTCACTGGCGCCAAACCCCACCTTCCAGGAAGTTTACTAAGGCGGATTTAGAAAGACCGTTAGTCAGTCTATCCATCTGCAAAATCTTAACCCGGTACCGCTGCAAATAACGGCGTTATACGTAAAACTCTACAAACGTGCTTCACCGCTCACTGGCGCCAAACCCCACCTTCCAGGAAGTTTACTAAGGCGGATTTAGAAAGACCGTTAGTCAGTCTATCCATCTGCAAAATCTTAACCCGGTACCGCTGCAAATAACGGCGTTGTACGTAAAACTCTAAAAACGTGCTTCACCGCTCACTGACGCCAAACCCCACTTTCCAGGAAGTTTATTAAGGCAGATTTAGAAAGACCGTTAGTCAGTCTATCCATCTGCAAAATCTTAACCCGGTACTGCTGCAAATAACGGCGTTATACGTAAAACTCTAAAAACGTGCTTCACCGCTCACTGACGCCAAACCCCACCTTCCAGGAAGTTTATTAAGGCGGATTTAGAAAGACAGTTAGTCAGTCTATCCATCTGCAAAATCTTAACCCGGTACCGCTGCAAATAACGGCATTATACGCAAAACTCTAAAAACGTGCTTCACCGCTCACTGACGCCAAACCCCACTTTCCAGGAAGTTTACTAAGGCGGATTTAGAAAGACCGTTAGTCAGTCTATCCATCTGCAAAATCTTAACCCGGTACCGCTGCAAATAACGGCGTTATACGTAAAACTCTAAAAACGTGCTTCACCGCTCACTGACGCCAAACCCCACCTTCCAGGAAGTTTACTAAGGCGGATTTAGAAAGACCGTTAGTCAGTCTATCCATCTGCAAAATCTTAACCCGGTACCGCTGCAAATAACGGCGTTATACGTAAAACTCTACAAACGTGCTTCACCGCTCACTGGCGCCAAACCCCACCTTCCAGGAAGTTTACTAAGGCGGATTTAGAAAGACCGTTAGTCAGTCTATCCTCTGCAAAATCTTAACCCGGTACCGCTGCAAATAACGGCGTTATACGTAAAACTCTAAAAACGTGCTTCACCGCTCACTGACGCCAAACCCCACCTTCCAGGAAGTTTACTAAGGCGGATTTAGAAAGACCGTTAGTCAGTCTATCCATCTTCAAAATCTTAACCCGGTACCGCTGCAAATAACGGCGTTATATGTAAAACTTTAAAAACGTGCTTCACCGCTCACTGACGCCAAACCCCACCTTCCAGGAAGTTTACTAAGGCGGATTTAGAAAGACCGTTAGTCAGTCTATCCATCTGCAAAATCTTAACCCGGTACCGCTGCAAATAACGGCGTTATACGTAAAACTCTAAAAACGTGCTTCACCGCTCACTGACGCCAAACCCCACCTTCCAGGAAGTTTACTAAGGCGGATTTAGAAAGACCGTTAGTCAGTCTATCCATCTGCAAAATCTTAACCCGGTACCGCTGCAAATAACGGCGTTATACGTAAAACTCTACAAACGTGCTTCACCGCTCACTGGCGCCAAACCCCACCTTCCAGGAAGTTTACTAAGGCGGATTTAGAAAGACCGTTAGTCAGTCTATCCATCTGCAAAATCTTAACCCGGTACCGCTGCAAATAACGGCGTTATACGTAAAACTCTAAAAACGTGCTTCACCGCTCACTGACGCCAAACCCCACTTTCCAGGAAGTTTACTAAGGCGGATTTAGAAAGACCGTTAGTCAGTCTATCCATCTTCAAAATCTTAACCCGGTACCGCTGCAAATAACGGCGTTGTACGTAAAACTCTAAAAACGTGCTTCACCGCTCACTGACGCCAAACCCCACTTTCCAGGAAGTTTATTAAGGCAGATTTAGAAAGACCGTTAGTCAGTCTATCCATCTGCAAAATCTTAACCCGGTACTGCTGCAAATAACGGCGTTATACGTAAAACTCTAAAAACGTGCTTCACCGCTCACTGACGCCAAACCCCACCTTCCAGGAAGTTTATTAAGGCGGATTTAGAAAGACCGTTAGTCAGTCTATCCATCTGCAAAATCTTAACCCGGTACCGCTGCAAATAACGGCATTATACGCAAAACTCTAAAAACGTGCTTCACCGCTCACTGACGCCAAACCCCACTTTCCAGGAAGTTTACTAAGGCGGATTTAGAAAGACCGTTAGTCAGTCTATCCATCTGCAAAATCTTAACCCGGTACCGCTGCAAATAACGGCGTTATACGTAAAACTCTAAAAACGTGCTTCACCGCTCACTGACGCCAAACCCCACCTTCCAGGAAGTTTACTAAGGCGGATTTAGAAAGACCGTTAGTCAGTCTATCCATCTTCAAAATCTTAACCCGGTACCGCTGCAAATAACGGCGTTATACGTAAAACTCTAAAAACGTGCTTCACCGCTCACTGACGCCAAGCCCCACCTTCCAGGAAGTTTACTAAGGCGGATTTAGAAAGACCGTTAGTCAGTCTATCCATCTGCAAAATCTTAACCCGGTACCGCTGCAAATAACGGCGTTATACGTAAAACTCTACAAACGTGCTTCACCGCTCACTGGCGCCAAACCCCACCTTCCAGGAAGTTTACTAAGGCGGATTTAGAAAGACCGTTAGTCAGTCTATCCATCTGCAAAATCTTAACCCGGTACCGCTGCAAATAACGGCGTTATACGTAAAACTCTAAAAACGTGCTTCACCGCTCACTGACGCCAAACCCCACCTCCCAGGAAGTTTACTAAGGCGGCTTTAGAAAGACCGTTCGTCAGTCTATCCATCTGCAAAATCTTAACCCGGTACCGCTGCAAATAACGGCGTTATACGTAAAACTCTAAAAACGTGCTTCACCGCTCACTGACGCCAAACCCCACCTTCCAGGAAGTTTACTAAGGCGGATTTAGAAAGACCGTTAGTCAGTCTATCCATCTTCAAAATCTTAACCCGGTACCGCTGCAAATAACGGCGTTATACGTAAAACTCTAAAAACGTGCTTCACCGCTCACTGACGCCAAACCCCACCTCCCAGGAAGTTTACTAAGGCGGATTTAGAAAGACCGTTAGTCAGGCTATCCATCTGCAAAATCTTAACCCGGTACCGCTGCAAATAACGGCGTTATACGTAAAACTCTAAAAACGTGCTTCACCGCTCACTGACGCCAAACCCCACCTTCCAGGAAGTTTATTAAGGCGGATTTAGAAAGACCGTTAGTCAGTCTATCCATCTGCAAAATCTTAGCCCGGTACCGCTGCAAATAACGGCGTTATACGTAAAACTCTAAAAACGTGCTTCACCGCTCACTGACGCCAAACCCCACCTCCCAGGAAGTTTACTAAGGCGGCTTTAGAAAGACCGTTAGTCAGTCTATCCATCTGCAAAATCTTAACCCGGTACCGCTGCAAATAACGGCGTTATACGTAAAACTCTAAAAACGTGCTTCACCGCTCACTGACGCCAAACCCCACCTTCCAGGAAGTTTACTAAGACGGATTTAGAAAGACCGTTAGTCAGTCTATCCATCTTCAAAATCTTAACCCGGTACCGCTGCAAATAACGGCGTTATACGTAAAACTCTAAAAACGTGCTTCACCGCTCACTGACGCCAAACCCCACCTCCCAGGAAGTTTACTAAGGCGGATTTAGAAAGACCGTTAGTCAGGCTATCCATCTGCAAAATCTTAACCCGGTACCGCTGCAAATAACGGCGTTATACGTAAAACTCTAAAAACGTGCTTCACCGCTCACTGACGCCAAACCCCACCTTCCAGGAAGTTTATTAAGGCGGATTTAGAAAGACCGTTAGTCAGTCTATCCATCTGCAAAATCTTAGCCCGGTACCGCTGCAAATAACGGCGTTATACGTAAAACTCTAAAAACGTGCTTCACCGCTCACTGACGCCAAACCCCACTTTCCAGGAAGTTTACTAAGGCGGATTTAGCAAGACCGTTAGTCAGTCTATCCATCTGCAAAATCTTAACCCGGTACCGCTGCAAATAACGGCGTTATACGTAAAACTCTAAAAACGTGCTTCACCGCTCACTGACGCCAAACCCCACCTTCCAGGAAGTTTACTAAGGCGGATTTAGAAAGACCGTTAGTCAGTCTATCCATCTTCAAAATCTTAACCCGGTACCGCTGCAAATAACGGCGTTATACGTAAAACTCTAAAAACGTGCTTCACCGCTCACTGATGCCAAACCCCACCTCCCAGGAAGTTTACTAAGGCGGATTTAGAAAGACCGTTAGTCAGGCTATCCATCTGCAAAATCTTAACCCGGTACCGCTGCAAATAACGGCGTTATACGTAAAACTCTAAAAACGTGCTTCACCGCTCACTGACGCCAAACCCCACCTTCCAGGAAGTTTATTGAGGCGGATTTAGAAAGACCGTTAGTCAGTCTATCCATCTGCAAAATCTTAACCCGGTACCGCTGCAAATAACGGCGTTATACGTAAAACTCTAAAAACGTGCTTCACCGCTCACTGACGCCAAACCCCACTTTCCAGGAAGTTTACTAAGGCGGATTTAGAAAGACCGTTAGTCAGTCTATCCATCTGCAAAATCTTAACCCGGTACCGCTGCAAATAACGGCGTTATACGTAAAACTCTAAAAACGTGCTTCACAGCTCACTGACGCCAAACCCCACCTCCCAGGAAGTTTACTAAGGCGGATTTAGAAAGACCGTTAGTCAGGCTATCCATCTGCAAAATCTTAACCCGGTACCGCTGCAAATAACGGCGTTATACGTAAAACTCTAAAAACGTGCTTCACCGCTCACTGACGCCAAACCCCACCTCCCAGGAAGTTTACTAAGGCGGATTTAGAAAGACCGTTAGTCAGTCTATCCATCTGCAAAATCTTAACCCGGTACCGCTGCAAATAACGGCGTTATACGTAAAACTCTAAAAACGTGCTTCACCGCTCACTGACGCCAAACCCCACCTTCCAGGAAGTTTACTAAGGCGGATTTAGAAAGACCGTTAGTCAGTCTATCCATCTGCAAAATCTTAACTCGGTACCGCTGCAAATAACGGCGTTATACGTAAAACTCTAAAAACGTGCTTCACCGCTCACTGACGCCAAACCCCACCTTCCAGGAAGTTTACTAAGGCGGATTTAGAAAGACCGTTAGTCAGTCTATCCATCTGCAAAATCTTAACCCGGTACCGCTGCAAATAACGGCGTTATACGTAAAACTCTACAAACGTGCTTCACCGCTCACTGGCGCCAAACCCCACCTTCCAGGAAGTTTACTAAGGCGGATTTAGAAAGACCGTTAGTCAGTCTATCCATCTGCAAAATCTTAACCCGGTACCGCTGCAAATAACGGCGTTATACGTAAAACTCTAAAAACGTGCTTCACCGCTCACTGACGCCAAACCCCACCTCCCAGGAAGTTTACTAAGGCGGCTTTAGAAAGACCGTTAGTCAGTCTATCCATCTGCAAAATCTTAACCCGGTACCGCTGCAAATAACGGCGTTATACGTAAAACTCTAAAAACGTGCTTCACCGCTCACTGACGCCAAACCCCACCTTCCAGGAAGTTTACTAAGACGGATTTAGAAAGACCGTTAGTCAGTCTATCCATCTTCAAAATCTTAACCCGGTACCGCTGCAAATAACGGCGTTATACGTAAAACTCTAAAAACGTGCTTCACCGCTCACTGACGCCAAACCCCACCTCCCAGGAAGTTTACTAAGGCGGATTTAGAAAGACCGTTAGTCAGGCTATCCATCTGCAAAATCTTAACCCGGTACCGCTGCAAATAACGGCGTTATACGTAAAACTCTAAAAACGTGCTTCACCGCTCACTGACGCCAAACCCCACCTTCCAGGAAGTTTATTAAGGCGGATTTAGAAAGACCGTTAGTCAGTCTATCCATCTGCAAAATCTTAGCCCGGTACCGCTGCAAATAACGGCGTTATACGTAAAACTCTAAAAACGTGCTTCACCGCTCACTGACGCCAAACCCTACTTTCCAGGAAGTTTACTAAGGCGGATTTAGCAAGACCGTTAGTCAGTCTATCCATCTGCAAAATCTTAACCCGGTACCGCTGCAAATAACAGCGTTATACGTAAAACTCTAAAAACGTGCTTCACCGCTCACTGACGCCAAACCCCACCTTCCAGGAAGTTTACTAAGGCGGATTTAGAAAGACCGTTAGTCAGTCTATCCATCTTCAAAATCTTAACCCGGTACCGCTGCAAATAACGGCGTTATACGTAAAACTCTAAAAACGTGCTTCACCGCTCACTGACGCCAAACCCCACCTCCCAGGAAGTTTACTAAGGCGGATTTAGAAAGACCGTTAGTCAGGCTATCCATCTGCAAAATCTTAACCCGGTACCGCTGCAAATAACGGCGTTATACGTAAAACTCTAAAAACGTGCTTCACCGCTCACTGACGCCAAACCCCACCTCCCAGGAAGTTTACTAAGGCGGATTTAGAAAGACCGTTAGTCAGTCTATCCATCTGCAAAATCTTAACCCGGTACCGCTGCAAATAACGGCGTTATACGTAAAACTCTAAAAACGTGCTTCACCGCTCACTGACGCCAAACCCCACCTTCCAGGAAGTTTACTAAGGCGGATTTAGAAAGACCGTTAGTCAGTCTATCCATCTGCAAAATCTTAACTCGGTACCGCTGCAAATAACGGCGTTATACGTAAAACTCTAAAAACGTGCTTCACCGCTCACTGACGCCAAACCCCACCTTCCAGGAAGTTTACTAAGGCGGATTTAGAAAGACCGTTAGTCAGTCTATCCATCTGCAAAATCTTAACCCGGTACCGCTGCAAATAACGGCGTTATACGTAAAACTCTACAAACGTGCTTCACCGCTCACTGGCGCCAAACCCCACCTTCCAGGAAGTTTACTAAGGCGGATTTAGAAAGACCGTTAGTCAGTCTATCCATCTGCAAAATCTTAACCCGGTACCGCTGCAAATAACGGCGTTATACGTAAAACTCTACAAACGTGCTTCACCGCTCACTGGCGCCAAACCCCACCTTCCAGGAAGTTTACTAAGGCGGATTTAGAAAGACCGTTAGTCAGTCTATCCATCTGCAAAATCTTAACCCGGTACCGCTGCAAATAACGGCGTTGTACGTAAAACTCTAAAAACGTGCTTCACCGCTCACTGACGCCAAACCCCACTTTCCAGGAAGTTTATTAAGGCAGATTTAGAAAGACCGTTAGTCAGTCTATCCATCTGCAAAATCTTAACCCGGTACTGCTGCAAATAACGGCGTTATACGTAAAACTCTAAAAACGTGCTTCACCGCTCACTGACGCCAAACCCCACCTTCCAGGAAGTTTATTAAGGCGGATTTAGAAAGACAGTTAGTCAGTCTATCCATCTGCAAAATCTTAACCCGGTACCGCTGCAAATAACGGCATTATACGCAAAACTCTAAAAACGTGCTTCACCGCTCACTGACGCCAAACCCCACTTTCCAGGAAGTTTACTAAGGCGGATTTAGAAAGACCGTTAGTCAGTCTATCCATCTGCAAAATCTTAACCCGGTACCGCTGCAAATAACGGCGTTATACGTAAAACTCTAAAAACGTGCTTCACCGCTCACTGACGCCAAACCCCACCTTCCAGGAAGTTTACTAAGGCGGATTTAGAAAGACCGTTAGTCAGTCTATCCATCTTCAAAATCTTAACCCGGTACCGCTGCAAATAACGGCGTTATACGTAAAACTCTAAAAACGTGCTTCACCGCTCACTGACGCCAAACCCCACCTTCCAGGAAGTTTACTAAGGCGGATTTAGAAAGACCGTTAGTCAGTCTATCCATCTGCAAAATCTTAACCCGGTACCGCTGCAAATAACGGCGTTATACGTAAAACTCTACAAACGTGCTTCACCGCTCACTGGCGCCAAACCCCACCTTCCAGGAAGTTTACTAAGGCGGATTTAGAAAGACCGTTAGTCAGTCTATCCATCTGCAAAATCTTAACCCGGTACCGCTGCAAATAACGGCGTTATACGTAAAACTCTAAAAACGTGCTTCACCGCTCACTGACGCCAAACCCCACCTCCCAGGAAGTTTACTAAGGCGGCTTTAGAAAGACCGTTCGTCAGTCTATCCATCTGCAAAATCTTAACCCGGTACCGCTGCAAATAACGGCGTTATACGTAAAACTCTAAAAACGTGCTTCACCGCTCACTGACGCCAAACCCCACCTTCCAGGAAGTTTACTAAGGCGGATTTAGAAAGACCGTTAGTCAGTCTATCCATCTTCAAAATCTTAACCCGGTACCGCTGCAAATAACGGCGTTATACGTAAAACTCTAAAAACGTGCTTCACCGCTCACTGACGCCAAACCCCACCTCCCAGGAAGTTTACTAAGGCGGTTTAGAAAGACCGTTAGTCAGGCTATCCATCTGCAAAATCTTAACCCGGTACCGCTGCAAATAACGGCGTTATACGTAAAACTCTAAAAACGTGCTTCACCGCTCACTGACGCCAAACCCCACCTTCCAGGAAGTTTATTAAGGCGGATTTAGAAAGACCGTTAGTCAGTCTATCCATCTGCAAAATCTTAGCCCGGTACCGCTGCAAATAACGGCGTTATACGTAAAACTCTAAAAACGTGCTTCACCGCTCACTGACGCCAAACCCCACCTCCCAGGAAGTTTACTAAGGCGGCTTTAGAAAGACCGTTAGTCAGTCTATCCATCTGCAAAATCTTAACCCGGTACCGCTGCAAATAACGGCGTTATACGTAAAACTCTAAAAACGTGCTTCACCGCTCACTGACGCCAAACCCCACCTTCCAGGAAGTTTACTAAGGCGGATTTAGAAAGACCGTTAGTCAGTCTATCCATCTTCAAAATCTTAACCCGGTACCGCTGCAAATAACGGCGTTATACGTAAAACTCTAAAAACGTGCTTCACCGCTCACTGACGCCAAACCCCACCTCCCAGGAAGTTTACTAAGGCGGATTTAGAAAGACCGTTAGTCAGGCTATCCATCTGCAAAATCTTAACCCGGTACCGCTGCAAATAACGGCGTTATACGTAAAACTCTAAAAACGTGCTTCACCGCTCACTGACGCCAAACCCCACCTTCCAGGAAGTTTATTAAGGCGGATTTAGAAAGACCGTTAGTCAGTCTATCCATCTGCAAAATCTTAGCCCGGTACCGCTGCAAATAACGGCGTTATACGTAAAACTCTAAAAACGTGCTTCACCGCTCACTGACGCCAAACCCCACTTTCCAGGAAGTTTACTAAGGCGGACCGTTAGTCAGTCTATCCATCTGCAAAATCTTAACCCGGTACCGCTGCAAATAACAGCGTTATACGTAAAACTCTAAAAACGTGCTTCACCGCTCACTGACGCCAAACCCCACCTTCCAGGAAGTTTACTAAGGCGGATTTAGAAAGACCGTTAGTCAGTCTATCCATCTTCAAAATCTTAACCCGGTACCGCTGCAAATAACGGCGTTATACGTAAAACTCTAAAAACGTGCTTCACCGCTCACTGACGCCAAACCCCACTTTCCAGGAAGTTTATTAAGGCGGATTTAGAAAGACCGTTAGTCAGCCTTTCCATCTGCAAAATCTTAACCCGGTACCGCTGCAAATAACGGCGTTATACGTAAAACTCTAAAAACGTGCTTCACCGCTCACTGACGCCAAACCCCACCTTCCAGGAAGTTTATTAAGGCGGATTTAGAAAGACCGTTAGTCAGTCTATCCATCTGCAAAATCTTAACCCGGTACCGCTGCAAATAACGGCGTTATACGTAAAACTCTAAAAACGTGCTTCACCGCTCACTGACGCCAAACCCCACTTTCCAGGAAGTTTACTAAGGCGGATTTAGAAAGACCGTTAGTCAGTCTATCCATCTGCAAAATCTTAACCCGGTACCGCTGCAAATAACGGCGTTATACGTAAAACTCTAAAAACGTGCTTCACCGCTCACTGACGCCAAACCCCACCTTCCAGGAAGTTTACTAAGGCGGATTTAGAAAGACCGTTAGTCAGTCTATCCATCTTCAAAATCTTAACCCGGTACCGCTGCAAATAACGGCGTTATACGTAAAACTCTAAAAACGTGCTTCACCGCTCACTGACGCCAAACCCCACTTTCCAGGAAGTTTATTAAGGCAGATTTAGAAAGACCGTTAGTCAGTCTATCCATCTGCAAAATCTTAACCCGGTACCGCTGCAAATAACGGCGTTATACGTTAAACTCTAAAAACGTGCTTCACCGCTCACTGACGCCAAACCCCACCTTCCAGGAAGTTTACTAAGGCGGATTTAGAAAGACCGTTAGTCAGTCTATCCATCTTCAAAATCTTAACCCGGTACCGCTGCAAATAACGGCGTTATACGTAAAACTCTAAAACGTGCTTCACCGCTCACTGACGCCAAACCCCACCTCCCAGAAAGTTTACTAAGGCGGATTTAGAAAGACCGTTAGTCAACTATCCATCTGCAAAATCTTAACCCGGTACCGCTGCAAATAACGGCGTTATACGTAAAACTCTAAAAACGTGCTTCACCGCTCACTGACGCCAAACCCCACCTTCCAGGAAGTTTACTAAGGCGGATTTAGAAAGACCGTTAGTCAGTCTATCCATCTGCAAAATCTTAACCCGGTACCGCTGCAAATAACGGCGTTATACGTAAAACTCTAAAAACGTGCTTCACCGCTCACTGACGCCAAACCCCACCTCCCAGGAAGTTTACCAAGGCGGATTTAGAAAGACCGTTAGTCAGTCTATCCATCTGCAAAATCATAACCCGGTACCGCTGCAAATAACGGCGTTATACGTAAATCTCTAAAAACGTGCTTCACCGCTCACTGACGCCAAACCCCACTTTCCAGGAAGTTTACTAAGGCGGATTTAGAAAGACCGTTAGTCAGTCTATCCATCTTCAAAATCTTAACCCGGTACCGCTGCAAATAACAGCGTTATACGTAAAACTCTAAAAACGTGCTTCACCGCTCACTGACGCCAAACCCCACCTTCCAGGAAGTTTACTAAGGCGGATTTAGAAAGACCGTTAGTCAGTCTATCCATCTTCAAAATCTTAACCCGGTACCGCTGCAAATAACGGCGTTATACGTAAAACTCTAAAAACGTGCTTCACCGCTCACTGACGCCGAACCCCACCTCCCAGGAAGTTTACTAAGGCGGATTTAGAAAGACCGTTAGTCAGGCTATCCATCTGCAAAATCTTAACCCGGTACCGCTGCAAATAACGGCGTTATACGTAAAACTCTAAAAACGTGCTTCACCGCTCACTGACGCCAAACCCCACCTTCCAGGAAGTTTATTAAGGCGGATTTAGAAAGACCGTTAGTCAGTCTATCCATCTGCAAAATCTTAGCCCGGTACCGCTGCAAATAACGGCGTTATACGTAAAATTCTAAAAACGTGCTTCACCACTCACTGACGCCAAACCCCACTTTCCAGGAAGTTTACTAAGGCGGATTTAGCAAGACCGTTAGTCAGTCTATCCATCTGCAAAATCTTAACCCGGTACCGCTGCAAATAACAGCGTTATACGTAAAACTCTAAAAACGTGCTTCACCGCTCACTGACGCCAAACCCCACCTTCCAGGAAGTTTACTAAGGCGGATTTAGAAAGACCGTTAGTCAGTCTATCCATCTTCAAAATCTTAACCCGGTACCGCTGCAAATAACGGCGTTATACGTTAAACTCTAAAAACGTGCTTCACCGCTCACTGACGCCAAACCCCACCTTCCAGGAAGTTTACTAAGGCGGATTTAGAAAGACCGTTAGTCAGTCTATCCATCTTCAAAATCTTAACCCGGTACCGCTGCAAATAACGGCGTTATACGTAAAACTCTAAAACGTGCTTCACCGCTCACTGACGCCAAACCCCACCTCCCAGGAAGTTTACTAAGGCGGATTTAGAAAGACCGTTAGTCAGGCTATCCATCTGCAAAATCTTAACCCGGTACCGCTGCAAATAACGGCGTTATACGTAAAACTCTAAAAACGTGCTTCACCGCTCACTGACGCCAAACCCCACCTCCCAGAAAGTTTACTAAGGCGGATTTAGAAAGACCGTTAGTCAACTATCCATCTGCAAAATCTTAACCCGGTACCGCTGCAAATAACGGCGTTATACGTAAAACTCTAAAAACGTGCTTCACCGCTCACTGACGCCAAACCCCACCTTCCAGGAAGTTTACTAAGGCGGATTTAGAAAGACCGTTAGTCAGTCTATCCATCTGCAAAATCTTAACCCGGTACCGCTGCAAATAACGGCGTTATACGTAAAACTCTAAAAACGTGCTTCACCGCTCACTGACGCCAAACCCCACCTTCCAGGAAGTTTACTAAGGCGGATTTAGAAAGACCGTTAGTCAGTCTATCCATCTGCAAAATCTTAACCCGGTACCGCTGCAAATAACGGCGTTATACGTAAAACTCTAAAAACGTGCTTCACCGCTCACTGACGCCAAACCCCACCTTCCAGGAAGTTTACTAAGGCGGATTTAGAAAGACCGTTAGTCAGTCTATCCATCTGCAAAATCTTAACCCGGTAACGCTGCAAATAACGGCGTTATACGTAAAACTCTAAAAACGTGCTTCACCGCTCACTGGCGCCAAACCCCACCTTCCAGGAAGTTTACTAAGGCGGATTTAGAAAGACCGTTAGTCAGTCTATCCATCTGCAAAATCTTAACCCGGTACCGCTGCAAATAACGGCGTTATACGTAAAACTCTAAAAACGTGCTTCACCGCTCACTGACGCCAAACCCCACCTTCCAGGAAGTTTACTAAGGCGGATTTAGAAAGACCGTTAGTCAGTCTATCCATCTTCAAAATCTTAACCCGGTACCGCTGCAAATAACGGCGTTATACGTAAAACTCTAAAAACGTGCTTCACCACTCACTGACGCCAAACCCCGCCTCCCAGGAAGTTTACTAAGGCGGATTTAGAAAGACCGTTAGTCAGGCTATCCATCTGCAAAATCTTAGCCCGGTACCTCTGCAAATAACGGCGTTATACGTAAAACTCTAAAAACGTGCTTCACCGCTCACTGACGCCAAACCCCACTTTCCAGGAAGTTTACTAAGGCGGATTTAGAAAGACCGTTAGTAAGTCTATCCATCTGCAAAATCTTAACCCGGTACCGCTGCAAATAACGGCGTTATACGTAAAACTCTAAAAACGTGCTTCACCGCTCACTGACGCCAAACCCCACCTTCCAGGAAGTTTATTAAGGCGGATTTAGAAAGACCGTTAGTCAGTCTATCCATCTGCAAAATCTTAGCCCGGTACCGCTGCAAATAACGGCGTTATACGTAAAACTCTAAAAACGTGCTTCACGCTCACTGACGCCAAACCCCAGAAAGTTTACTAAGGCGGATTTAGAAAGACCGTTAGTCAGGCTATCCATCTGCAAAATCTTAACCCGGTACCGCTGCAAATAACGGCGTTATACGTAAAACTCTAAAAACGTGCTTCACCGCTCACTGACGCCAAACCCCACCTCCCAGGAAGTTTACTAAGGCGGATTTAGAAAGACCGTTAGTCAGTCTATCCATCGGCAAAATCTTAACCCGGTACCGCTGCAAATAACGGCGTTATACGTAAAACTCTAAAAACGTGCTTCACCGCTCACTGACGCCAAACCCCACCTTCCAGGAAGTTTACAAAGGCGGATTTAGAAAGACCGTTAGTCAGTCTATCCATCTGCAAAATCTTAACCCGGTACCGCTGCAAATAACGGCGTTATACGTAAAACTCTAAAAACGTGCTTCACCGCTCACTGACGCCAAACCCCACCTTCCAGGAAGTTTACTAAGGCGGATTTAGAAAGACCGTTAGTCAGTCTATCCATCTGCAAAATCTTAACCCGGTACCACTGCAAATAACGGCGTTATACGTAAAACTCTAAAAACGTGCTTCACCGCTCACTGACGCCAAACCCCACCTTCCAGGAAGTTTACTAAGGCGGATTTAGAAAGACCGTTAGTCAGTCTATCCATCTTCAAAATCTTAACCCGGTACCGCTGCAAATAACGGCGTTATACGTAAAACTCTAAAAACGTGCTTCACCGCTCACTGACGCCAAACCCCACCTCCCAGGAAGTTTACTAAGGCGGATTTAGAAAGACCGTTAGTCAGTCTATCCATCTGCAAAATCTTAACCCGGTACCGCTGCAAATAACGGCGTTATACGTAAAACTCTAAAAACGTGCTTCACCGCTCACTGACGCCAAACTCCACTTTCCAGGAAGTTTATTAAGGCGGATTTAGAAAGACCGTTAGTCAGTCTATCCATCTGCAAAATCTTAACCCGGTACCGCTGCAAATAACGGCGTTATACGTAAAACTCTAAAAACGTGCTTCACCGCTCACTGACGCCAAACTCCACTTTCCAGGAAGTTTATTAAGGCGGATTTAGAAAGACCGTTAGTCAGTCTATCCACCTGCAAAATCTTAACCCGGTAGCGCTGCAAATAACGGCGTTATACGCAAAACTCTAAAAACGTGCTTCACCGCTCACTGACGCCAAACCCCACTTTCCAGGAAGTTTATTAACGCGGATTTAGAAAGACCGTTAGTCAGTCTTTCCATCTGCAAAATCTTAACCCGGTTCCGCTGCAAATAACGACGTTAGACGTAAAACTCTAAAAACGTGCTTCACCGCTCACTGAGGCCAAACCCCACCTTCCAGGAAGTTTACTAAGGCGGATTTAGAAAGACCGTTAGTCAGTCTATCCATCTGCAAAATCTTAACCCGGTACCGCTGCAAATAACGGCGTTATACGTAAAGCTCTAAAAACGTGCTTCACCGCTCACTGGCGCCAAACCCCACCTTCCAGGAAGTTTACTAAGGCGGATTTAGAAAGACCGTTAGTCAGTCTATCCATCTGCAAAATCTTAACCCGGTACCGCTGCAAATAACGGCGTTATACGTAAAACTCTAAAAACGTGCTTCACCGCTCACTGACGCCAAACCCCACCTTCCAGGAAGTTTACTAAGGCGGATTTAGAAAGACCGTTAGTCAGTCTATCCATCTGCAAAATCTTAACCCGGTACCGCTGCAAATAACGGCGTTATACGTAAAACTCTAAAAACGTGCTTCACCGCTCACTGGCGCCAAACCCCACCTTCCAGGAAGTTTACTAAGGCGGATTTAGAAAGACCGTTAGTCAGTCTATCCATCTGCAAAATCTTAACCCGGTACCGCTGCAAATAACGGCGTTATACGTAAAACTCTAAAAACGTGCTTCACCGCTCACTGACGCCAAACCCCACATTCCAGGAAGTTTATTAAGGCGGATTTAGAAAGCCCGTTAGTCAGTCTATCCATCTGCAAAATCTTAGCCCGGTACCGCTGCAAATAACGGCGTTATACGTAAAACTCTAAAAACGTGCTTCACCGCTCACTGACGCCAAACTCCACTTTCCAGGAAGTTTATTAAGGCGGATTTAGAAAGACCGTTAGTCAGTCTATCCACCTGCAAAATCTTAACCCGGTAGCGCTGCAAATAACGGCGTTATACGTAAAACTCTAAAAACGTGCTTCACCGCTCACTGACGCCAAACCCCACTTTCCAGGAAGTTTATTAAGGCGGATTTAGAAAGACCGTTAGTCAGTCTTTCCATCTGCAAAATCTTAACCCGGTTCCGCTGCAAATAACGACGTTATACGTAAAACTCTAAAAACGTGCTTCACCGCTCACTGACGCCAAACCCCACTTTCCAGGGAGTTTATTAAGGCGGATTTAGAAAGACCGTTAGTCAGTCTATCCATCTGCAAAATCTTAACCCGGTACCGCTGCAAATAACGGCGTTGTACTTAAAACTCTAAAAACGTGCTTCACCGCTCACTGACGCCAAACCCCACTTTCCAGGAAGTTTATTAAGGCGGATTTAGAAAGACCGTTAGTCAGTCTATCCATCTGCAAAATCTTAACCCGGTACCGCTGCAAATAACGGCGTTATACGTAAAACTCTAAAAACGTGCTTCACCGCTCACTGGCGACAAACCCCACCTTCCAGGAAGTTTACTAAGGCGGATTTAGAAAGACCGTTAGTCAGTCTATCCATCTGCAAAATCTTAACCCGGTACCGCTGCAAATAACGGCGTTATACGTAAAACTCTAAAAACGTGCTTCACCGCTCACTGACGCCAAACCCCACCTTCCAGGAAGTTTACTAAGGCGGATTTAGAAAGACCGTTAGTCAGTCTATCCATCTTCAAAATCTTAACCCGGTACCGCTGCAAATAACGGCGTTATACGTAAAACTCTAAAAACGTGCTTCACCGCTCACTGACGCCAAACCCCACCTTCCAGGAAGTTTATTAAGGCGGATTTAGAAAGACCGTTAGTCAGTCTATCCATCTGCAAAATCTTAACCCGGTACCGCTGCAAATAACGGCGTTATACGTAAAACTCTAAAAACGTGCTTCACCGCTCACTGACGCCAAACTCCACTTTCCAGGAAGTTTATTAAGGCGGATTTAGAAAGACCGTTAGTCAGTCTATCCACCTGCAAAATCTTTACCCGGTAGCGCTGCAAATAACGGCGTTATACGTAAAACTCTAAAAACGTGCTTCACCGCTCACTGACGCCAAACCCCACTTTCCAGGAAGTTTATTAAGGCGGATTTAGAAAGACCGTTAGTCAGTCTATCCATCTGCAAAATCTTAACTTTCCAGTACCGCTGCAAATAACGGCGTTATACTTAAAACTCTAAAAACGTGCTTCACCGCTCACTGACGCCAAACCCCACTTTCCAGGAAGTTTATTAAGGCGGATTTAGAAAGACCGTTTGTCAGTCTATCCATCTGCAAAATCTTAACCCGGTACCGCTGCAAATAACGGCGTTATACGTAAAACTCTAAAAACGTGCTTCACCGCTCACTGACGCCAAACCCCACCTTCCAGGAAGTTTACTAAGGCGGATTTAGAAAGACCGTTAGTCAGTCTATCCATCTGCAAAATCTTAACCCGGTACCGCTGCAAATAACGGCGTTATACGTAAAACTCTTAAAACGTGCTTCACCGCTCACTGACGCCAAACCCCACATTCCAGGAAGTTTACTAAGGCGGATTTAGAAAGACCGTTAGTCAGTCTATCCATCTTCAAAATCTTAACCCGGTACCGCTGCAAATAACGGCGTTATACGTAAAACTCTAAAAACGTGCTTCACCGCTCACTGACGCCAAACCCCACCTTCCAGGAAGTTTACTAAGGCGGATTTAGAAAGACCGTTAGTCAGTCTATCCATCTGCAAAATCTTAACCCGGTACCGCTGCAAATAACGGCGTTATACGTAAAACTCTAAAAACGTGCTTCACCGCTCACTGACGCCAAACCCCACTTTCCAGGAAGTTTATTAAGGCGGAATTAGAAAGACCGTTAGTCAGTCTTCACCGCTCACTGACGCCAAACCCCACTTTCCTGGAAGTTTATTAAGGCGGATTTAGAAAGACCGTTAGTCAGTCTATCCATCTGCAAAATCTTAACCCGGTACCGCTGCAAATAACGGCGTTATACGTAAAACTCTAAAAACGTGCTTCACCGCTCACTGACGCCAAACCCCACCTTCCAGGAAGTTTACTAAGGCGGATTTAGAAAGACAGGAAGTTTATTAAGGCGGAATTAGAAAGACCGTTAGTCAGTCTTCACCGCTCACTGACGCCAAACCCCACTTTCCTGGAAGTTTATTAAGGCGGATTTAGAAAGACCGTTAGTCAGTCTATCCATCTGCAAAATCTTAACCCGGTACCGCTGCAAATAACGGCGTTATACGTAAAACTCTAAAAACGTGCTTCACCGCTCACTGACGCCAAACCCCACATTCCAGGAAGTTTACTAAGGCGGATTTAGAAAGACCGTTAGTCAGTCTATCCATCTTCAAAATCTTAACCCGGTACCGCTGCAAATAACGGCGTTATACGTAAAACTCTAAAAACGTGCTTCACCGCTCACTGACGCCAAAACCCACCTTCCAGGAAGTTTACTAAGGCGGATTTAGAAAGACCGTTAGTCAGTCTATGCATCTTCAAAATCTTAACCCGGTACCGCTACAAATAACGGCGTTATACGTAAAACTCTAAAAACGTGCTTCACCGCTCACTGACGCCAAACCCAACTTTCCTGGAAGTTTATTAAGGCGGATTTAGAAAGACCGTTAGTCAGTCTATCCATCTGCAAAATCTTAACCCGGTACCGCTGCAAATAACGGCGTTATACGTAAAACTCTAAAAACGTGCTTCACCGCTCACTGAAGCCAAACCCCACTTTCCAGGAAGTTTATTGATGCGGATTTAGAAAGACCGTTAGTCAGTCTATCCATCTGCAAAATCTTAACCCGGTACCGCTGCAAATAACGGCGTTATACGTAAAACTCTAAAAACGTGCTTCACCGCTCACTGACGCCAAACCCCACATTCCAGGAAGTTTACTAAGGCGGATTTAGAAAGACCGTTAGTCAGTCTATCCATCTTCAAAATCTTAACCCGGTACCGCTGCAAATAACGGCGTTATACGTAAAACTCTAAAAACGTGCTTCACCGCTCACTGACGCCAAAACCCACCTTCCAGGAAGTTTACTAAGGCGGATTTAGAAAGACCGTTAGTCAGTCTATGCATCTTCAAAATCTTAACCCGGTACCGCTACAAATAACGGCGTTATACGTAAAACTCTAAAAACGTGCTTCACCGCTCACTGACGCCAAACCCCACCTTCCAGGAAGTTTATTAAGGCGGATTTAGAAAGACCGTTAGTCAGTCTATCCACCTGCAAAATCTTTACCCGGTAGCGCTGCAAATAACGGCGTTATACGTAAAACTCTAAAAACGTGCTTCACCGCTCACTGACGCCAAACCCCACTTTCCAGGAAGTTTATTAAGGCGGATTTAGAAAGACCGTTAGTCAGTCTTTCCATCTGCAAAATCTTAACCCGGTTCCGCTGCAAATAACGACGTTATACGTAAAACTCTAAAAACGTGCTTCACCGCTCACTGACGCCAAACCCCACTTTCCAGGAAGTTTATTAAGGCGGATTTAGAAAGACCGTTAGTCAGTCTATCCATCTGCAAAATCTTAACCCGGTACCGCTGCAAATAACGGCGTTATACTTAAAACTCTAAAAACGTGCTTCACCGCTCACTGACGCCAAACCCCATTTTCCAGGAAGTTTATTAAGGCGGATTTAGAAAGACCGTTAGTCAGTCTATCCATCTGCAAAATCTTAACCCGGTACCGCTGCAAATAACGGCGTTATACGTAAAACTCTAAAAACGTGCTTCACAGCTCACTGAGGCCAAACCCCACCTTCCAGGAAGTTTACTAAGGCGGATTTAGAAAGACCGTTAGTCAGTCTTTCCATCTTCAAAATCTTAACCTGTTACCGCTGCAAATAATGGCTTTATACGTAAAACTCAAAAAACGTGCTTCACCGCTCACTGACGCCAAACCCCACTTTCCAGGAAGTTTATTAAGGCGGATTTAGAAAGACCGTTAGTCAGTCTATCCATCTGCAAAATCTTAACCGGGTACCGCTGCAAATAACGGCGTTATACGTAAAACTCTAAAAACGTGCTTCACCGCTCACTGACGCCAAACCCCACCTTCCAGGAAGTTTACTAAGGCGGATTTAGAAAGACCGTTAGTCAGTCTATGCATCTTCAAAATCTTAACCCGGTACCGCTGCAAATAACGGCGTTATACGTAAAACTCTAAAAACGTGCTTCACCGCTCACTGACGCCAAACCCCACTTTCCAGGAAGTTTATTAAGGCGGATTTAGAAAGACCGTTAGTCAGTCTATCCATCTGCAAAATCTTAACCCGGTACCGCTGCAAATAACGGCGTTATACGTAAAACTCTAAAAACGTGCTTCACCGCTCACTGACGCCAAACCCCACTTTCCAGGAAGTTTATTAAGGCGGATTTAGAAAGACCGTTAGTCAGTCTATCCATCTGCAAAATCTTAACCCGGTACCGCTGCAAATAACGGCGTTATACGTAAAACTCTAAAAACGTGCTTCACCGCTCACTGACGCCAAACCCCACTTTCCAGGAAGTTTATTAAGGCGGACTTAGAAAGACCGTTAGTCAGTCTATCCATCTGCAAAATCTTAACCCGGTACCGCTGCAAATAACGGCGTTATACGTAAAACTCTAAAAACGTGCTTCACCGCTCACTGACGCCAAACCCCACCTTCCAGGAAGTTTACTAAGGTGGATTTAGAAAGACCGTAAGTCAGTCTATCCATCTGCAAAATCTTAACCGGGTACCGCTGCAAATAACGGCGTTATACGTAAAACTCTAAAAACGTGCTTCACCGCTCACTGACGCCAAACCCCACCTTCCAGGAAGTTTACTAAGGCGGATTAAGAAAGACCGTTAGTCAGTCTATCCATCTGCAAAATCTTAACCCGGTACCGCTGCAAATAACGGCGTTATACGTACAACTCTAAAAACGTGTTTCACAGCTCACTGACGCCAAACCCCACCTTCCAGGAAGTTAACTAAGGCGGATTTAGAAAGACCGTTAGTCAGTCTATCCATCTGCAAAATCTTAACCCGTTACCGCTGCAAATAACGGCGTTATACGTAAAACTCTAAAAACGTGCTTCACCGCTCACTGACGCCAAACCCCACTTTCCAGGAAGTTTATTGATGCGGATTTAGAAAGACCGTTAGTCAGTCTATCCATCTGCAAAATCTTAACCCGGTACCGCTGCAAATAACGGCGCTATACGTAAAACTCTAAAAACGTGCTTCACCGCTCCCTGACGCCAAACCCCACCTTCCAGGAAGTTTACTAAGGCGGATTTAGAAAGACCGTTAGTCAGTCTATCCATCTGCAAAATCTTAACCCGGTACCGCTGCAAATAACGGCGTTATACGTAAAACTCTAAAAACGTGCTTCACCGCTCACTGACGCCAAACCCCACCTTCCAGGAAGTTTACTAAGGCGGATTTAGAAAGACAGGAAGTTTATTAAGGCGGAATTAGAAAGACCGTTAGTCAGTCTTCACCGCTCACTGACGCCAAACCCCACTTTCCTGGAAGTTTATTAAGGCGGATTTAGAAAGACCGTTAGTCAGTCTATCCATCTGCAAAATCTTAACCCGGTACCGCTGCAAATAACGGCGTTATACGTAAAACTCTAAAAACGTGCTTCACCGCTCACTGACGCCAAACCCCACATTCCAGGAAGTTTACTAAGGCGGATTTAGAAAGACCGTTAGTCAGTCTATCCATCTTCAAAATCTTAACCCGGTACCGCTGCAAATAACGGCGTTATACGTAAAACTCTAAAAACGTGCTTCACCGCTCACTGACGCCAAAACCCACCTTCCAGGAAGTTTACTAAGGCGGATTTAGAAAGACCGTTAGTCAGTCTATGCATCTTCAAAATCTTAACCCGGTACCGCTACAAATAACGGCGTTATACGTAAAACTCTAAAAACGTGCTTCACCGCTCACTGACGCCAAACCCAACTTTCCTGGAAGTTTATTAAGGCGGATTTAGAAAGACCGTTAGTCAGTCTATCCATCTGCAAAATCTTAACCCGGTACCGCTGCAAATAACGGCGTTATACGTAAAACTCTAAAAACGTGCTTCACCGCTCACTGAAGCCAAACCCCACTTTCCAGGAAGTTTATTGATGCGGATTTAGAAAGACCGTTAGTCAGTCTATCCATCTGCAAAATCTTAACCCGGTACCGCTGCAAATAACGGCGTTATACGTAAAACTCTAAAAACGTGCTTCACCGCTCACTGACGCCAAACCCCACATTCCAGGAAGTTTACTAAGGCGGATTTAGAAAGACCGTTAGTCAGTCTATCCATCTTCAAAATCTTAACCCGGTACCGCTGCAAATAACGGCGTTATACGTAAAACTCTAAAAACGTGCTTCACCGCTCACTGACGCCAAAACCCACCTTCCAGGAAGTTTACTAAGGCGGATTTAGAAAGACCGTTAGTCAGTCTATGCATCTTCAAAATCTTAACCCGGTACCGCTACAAATAACGGCGTTATACGTAAAACTCTAAAAACGTGCTTCACCGCTCACTGACGCCAAACCCCACCTTCCAGGAAGTTTATTAAGGCGGATTTAGAAAGACCGTTAGTCAGTCTATCCACCTGCAAAATCTTTACCCGGTAGCGCTGCAAATAACGGCGTTATACGTAAAACTCTAAAAACGTGCTTCACCGCTCACTGACGCCAAACCCCACTTTCCAGGAAGTTTATTAAGGCGGATTTAGAAAGACCGTTAGTCAGTCTTTCCATCTGCAAAATCTTAACCCGGTTCCGCTGCAAATAACGACGTTATACGTAAAACTCTAAAAACGTGCTTCACCGCTCACTGACGCCAAACCCCACTTTCCAGGAAGTTTATTAAGGCGGATTTAGAAAGACCGTTAGTCAGTCTATCCATCTGCAAAATCTTAACCCGGTACCGCTGCAAATAACGGCGTTATACTTAAAACTCTAAAAACGTGCTTCACCGCTCACTGACGCCAAACCCCATTTTCCAGGAAGTTTATTAAGGCGGATTTAGAAAGACCGTTAGTCAGTCTATCCATCTGCAAAATCTTAACCCGGTACCGCTGCAAATAACGGCGTTATACGTAAAACTCTAAAAACGTGCTTCCCCGCTCACTGACGCCAAACCCCACCTTCCAGGAAGTTTACTAAGGCGGATTTAGAAAGACCGTTAGTCAGTCTATCCATCTGCAAAATCTTAACCCGGTACCGCTGCAAATAACGGCGTTATACGTAAAACTCTTAAAACGTGCTTCACCGCTCACTGACGCCAAACCCCACATTCCAGGAAGTTTACTAAGGCGGATTTAGAAAGACCGTTAGTCAGTCTATCCATCTTCAAAATCTTAACCCGGTACCGCTGCAAATAACGGCGTTATACGTAAAACTCTAAAAACGTGCTTCACCGCTCACTGACGCCAAACCCCACCTTCCAGGAAGTTTACTAAGGTGGATTTAGAAAGACCGTTAGTCAGTCTATCCATCTGCAAAATCTTAACCCGGTACCGCTGCAAATAACGGCGTTATACGTAAAACTCTTAAAACGTGCTTCACCGCTCACTGACGCCAAACCCCACTTTCCAGGAAGTTTATTAAGGCGGAATTAGAAAGACCGTTAGTCAGTCTTCACCGCTCACTGACGCCAAACCCCACTTTCCTGGAAGTTTATTAAGGCGGATTTAGAAAGACCGTTAGTCAGTCTATCCATCTGCAAAATCTTAACCCGGTACCGCTGCAAATAACGGCGTTATACGTAGAACTCTAAAAACGTGCTTCACCGCTCACTGACGCCAAACCCCACCTTCCAGGAAGTTTACTAAGGCGGATTTAGAAAGACCGTTAGTCAGTCTATCCATCTGCAAAATCTTAACCCGGTACCGCTGCAAATAACGGCGTTATACGTAAAACTCTAAAAACGTGCTTCACCGCTCACTGACGCCAAACCCCACTTTCCAGGAAGTTTATTAAGGCGGATTTAGAAAGACCGTTAGTCAGTCTATCCATCTGCAAAATCTTAACCCGGTACCGCTGCAAATAACGGCGTTATACGTAAAACTCTAAAAACGTGCTTCACAGCTCACTGAGGCCAAACCCCACCTTCCAGGAAGTTTATTAAGGCGGATTTAGAAAGACCGTTAGTCAGTCTTTCCATCTTCAAAATCTTAACCTGTTACCGCTGCAAATAATGGCTTTATACGTAAAACTCTAAAAACGTGCTTCACCGCTCACTGACGCCAAACCCCACTTTCCAGGAAGTTTATTAAGGCGGATTTAGAAAGACCGTTAGTCAGTCTATCCATCTGCAAAATCTTAACCCGGTACCGCTGCAAATAACGGCGTTATACGTAAAACTCTAAAAACGTGCTTCACCGCTCACTGACGCCAAACCCCACTTTCCAGGAAGTTTATTAAGGCGGAATTAGAAAGACCGTTAGTCAGTCTTCACCGCTCACTGACGCCAAACCCCACTTTCCTGGAAGTTTATTAAGGCGGATTTAGAAAGACCGTTAGTCAGTCTATCCATCTGCAAAATCTTAACCCGGTACCGCTGCAAATAACGGCGTTATACGTAAAACTCTAAAAACGTGCTTCACCGCTCACTGACGCCAAACCCCACTTTCCAGGAAGTTTATTAAGGCGGAATTAGAAAGACCGTTAGTCAGTCTTCACCGCTCACTGACGCCAAACCCCACTTTCCTGGAAGTTTATTAAGGCGGATTTAGAAAGACCGTTAGTCAGTCTATCCATCTGCAATAACGGCGTTATACGTAGAACTCTAAAAACGTGCTTCACCGCTCACTGACGCCAAACCCCACCTTCCAGGAAGTTTACTAAGGCGGATTTAGAAAGACCGTTAGTCAGTCTATCCATCTGCAAAATCTTAACCCGGTACCGCTGCAAATAACAGCGTTATACGTAAAACTCTAAAAACCTGCTTCACCGCTCACTGACGCCAAACCCCACTTTCCAGGAAGTTTATTGATGCGGATTTAGAAAGACCGTTAGTCAGTCTATCCATCTGCAATCTTAACCCGGTACCGCTGCAAATAACGGCGTTATACGTAAAACTCTAAAAACGTGCTTCACCGCTCACTGACGCTAAATTCCACTTTTCAGGAAGTTTATTAAGGCGGATTTAGAAAGACCGTTAGTCAGTCTATCCATCTGCAAAATCTTAACCCGGTACCGCTGCAAATAATGGCGTTATACGTAAAACTCTAAAAACGTGCTTCACCGCTCACTGACGCCAAACCCCACCTTCCAGGAAGTTTACTAAGGCGGATTTAGAAAGACAGGAAGTTTATTAAGGCGGAATTAGATAGACCGTTAGTCAGTCTTCACCGCTCACTGACGCCAAACCCCACTTTCCTGGAAGTTTATTAAGGCGGATTTAGAAAGACCGTTAGTCAGTCTATCCATCTGCAAAATCATAACCCGGTACCGCTGCAAATAACGGCGTTATACGTAAAACTCTAAAAACGTGCTTCACCGCTCACTGACGCCAAACCCCACATTCCAGGAAGTTTACTAAGGCGGATTTAGAAAGACCGTTAGTCAGTCTATCCATCTTCAAAATCTTAACCCGGTACCGCTGCAAATAACGGCGTTATACGTAAAACTCTAAAAACGTGCTTCACCGCTCACTGACGCCAAAACCCACCTTCCAGGAAGTTTACTAAGGCGGATTTAGAAAGACCGTTAGTCAGTCTATGCATCTTCAAAATCTTAACCCGGTACCGCTACAAATAACGGCGTTATACGTAAAACTCTAAAAACGTGCTTCACCGCTCACTGACGCCAAACCCCACTTTCCTGGAAGTTTATTAAGGCGGATTTAGAAAGACCGTTAGTCAGTCTATCCATCTGCAAAATCTTAACCCGGTACCGCTGCAAATAACGGCGTTATACGTAAAACTCTAAAAACGTGCTTCACCGCTCACTGACGCCAAACCCCACTTTCCAGGAAGTTTATTGATGCGGATTTAGAAAGACCGTTAGTCAGTCTATCCATCTGCAAAATCTTAACCCGGTACCGCTGCAAATAACGGCGTTATACGTAAAACTCTAAAAACGTGCTTCACCGCTCACTGACGCCAAACCCCACATTCCAGGAAGTTTACTAAGGCGGATTTAGAAAGACCGTTAGTCAGTCTATCCATCTTCAAAATCTTAACCCGGTACCGCTGCAAATAACGGCGTTATACGTAAAACTCTAAAAACGTGCTTCACCGCTCACTGACGCCAAAACCCACCTTCCAGGAAGTTTACTAAGGCGGATTTAGAAAGACCGTTAGTCAGTCTATCAATCTGCAAAATCTTAACCCGGTACCGCTGCAAATAACGGCGTTATACGTAAAACTCTAAAAACGTGCTTCACCGCTCACTGACGCCAAACCCCACTTTCCTGGAAGTTTATTAAGGCGGATTTAGAAAGACCGTTAGTCAGTCTATCCATCTGCAAAATCTTAACCCGGTACCGCTGCAAATAACGGCGTTATACGTAAAACTCTAAAAACGTGCTTCACCGCTCACTGACGCCAAACCCCACCTTCCAGGAAGTTTACTAAGGCGGATTTAGAAAGACAGGAAGTTTATTAAGGCGGAATTAGAAAGACCGTTAGTCAGTCTTCACCGCTCACTGACGCCAAACCCCACTTTCCTGGAAGTTTATTAAGGCGGATTTAGAAAGACCGTTAGTCAGTCTATCCATCTGCAAAATCTTAACCCGGTACCGCTGCAAATAACGGCGTTATACGTAGAACTCTAAAAACGTGCTTCACCGCTCACTGACGCCAAACACCACCTTCCAGGAAGTTTATTAAGGCGGATTTAGAAAGACCGTTAGTCAGTCTATCCACCTGCAAAATCTTTACCCGGTAGCGCTGCAAATAACGGCGTTATACGTAAAACTCTAAAAACGTGCTTCACCGCTCACTGACGCCAAACCCCACTTTCCAGGAAGTTTATTAAGGCGGATTTAGAAAGACCGTTAGTCAGTCTTTCCATCTGCAAAATCTTAACCCGGTTCCGCTGCAAATAACGACGTTATACGTAAAACTCTAAAAACGTGCTTCACCGCTCACTGACGCCAAACCCCACTTTCCAGGAAGTTTATTAAGGCGGATTTAGAAAGACCGTTAGTCAGTCTATCCATCTGCAAAATCTTAACCCGGTACCGCTGCAAATAACGGCGTTATACTTAAAACTCTAAAAACGTGCTTCACCGCTCACTGACGCCAAACCCCACTTTCCAGGAAGTTCATTAAGGCGGATTTAGAAAGACCGTTAGTCAGTCTATCCATCTGCAAAATCTTAACCCGGTACCGCTGCAAATAACGGCGTTATACGTAAAACTCTAAAAACGTGCTTCACCGCTCACTGACGCCAAACCCCACCTTCCAGGAAGTTTACTAAGGCGGATTTAGAAAGACCGTTAGTCAGTCTATCCATCTGCAAAATCTTAACCCGGTACCGCTGCAAATAACGGCGTTATACGTAAAACTCTTAAAACGTGCTTCACCGCTCACTGACGCCAAACCCCACATTCCAGGAAGTTTACTAAGGCGGATTTAGAAAGACCGTTAGTCAGTCTATCCATCTTCAAAATCTTAACCCGGTACCGCTGCAAATAACGGCGTTATACGTAAAACTCTAAAAACGTGCTTCACCGCTCACTGACGCCAAACCCCACCTTCCAGGAAGTTTACTAAGGTGGATTTAGAAAGACCGTTAGTCAGTCTATCCATCTGCAAAATCTTAACCCGGTACCGCTGCAAATAACGGCGTTATACGTAAAACTCTAAAAACGTGCTTCACCGCTCACTGACGCCAAACCCCACTTTCCAGGAAGTTTATTAAGGCGGAATTAGAAAGACCGTTAGTCAGTCTTCACCGCTCACTGACGCCAAACCCCACTTTCCTGGAAGTTTATTAAGGCGGATTTAGAAAGACCGTTAGTCAGTCTATCCATCTGCAAAATCTTAACCCGGTACCGCTGCAAATAACGGCGTTATACGTAGAACTCTAAAAACGTGCTTCACCGCTCACTGACGCCAAACCCCACCTTCCAGGAAGTTTACTAAGGCGGATTTAGAAAGACCGTTAGTCAGTCTATCCATCTGCAAAATCTTAACCCGGTACCGCTGCAAATAACGGCGTTATACGTAAAACTCTAAAAACGTGCTTCACCGCTCACTGACGCCAAACCCCACTTTCCAGGAAGTTTATTAAGGCGGATTTAGAAAGACCGTTAGTCAGTCTATCCATCTGCAAAATCTTAACCCGGTACCGCTGCAAATAACGGCGTTATACGTAAAACTCTAAAAACGTGCTTCACAGCTCACTGAGGCCAAACCCCACCTTCCAGGAAGTTTACTAAGGCGGATTTAGAAAGACCGTTAGTCAGTCTTTCCATCTTCAAAATCTTAACCTGTTACCGCTGCAAATAATGGCTTTATACGTAAAACTCTAAAAACGTGCTTCACCGCTCACTGACGCCAAACCCCACTTTCCAGGAAGTTTATTAAGGCGGATTTAGAAAGACCGTTAGTCAGTCTATCCATCTGCAAAATCTTAACCCGGTACCGCTGCAAATAACGGCGTTATACGTAAAACTCTAAAAACGTGCTTCACCGCTCACTGACGCCAAACCCCACTTTCCAGGAAGTTTACTAAGGCGGATTTAGAAAGACCGTTAGTCATTCTATCCATCTGCAAAATCTTAACCCGGTACCGCTGCAAATAACGGCGTTATACGTAAAACTCTTAAAACGTGCTTCACCGCTCACTGACGCCAAACCCCACTTTCCAGGAAGTTTATTAAGGCGGACTTAGAAAGACCGTTAGTCAGTCTATCCATCTGCAAAATCTTAACCCGGTACCGCTGCAAATAACGGCGTTATACGTAAAACTCTAAAAACGTGCTTCACCGCTCACTGACGCCAAACCCCACCTTCCAGGAAGTTTACTAAGGTGGATTTAGAAAGACCGTTAGTCAGTCTATCCATCTGCAAAATCTTAACCCGGTACCGCTGCAAATAACGGCGTTATACGTAAAACTCTAAAAACGTGCTTCACCGCTCACTGACGCCAAACCCCACCTTCCAGGAAGTTAACTAAGGCGGATTTAGAAAGACCGTTAGTCAGTCTATCCATCTGCAAAATCTTAACCCGTTACCGCTGCAAATAACGGCGTTATACGTAAAACTCTAAAAACGTGCTTCACCGCTCACTGACGCCAAACCCCACTTTCCAGGAAGTTTATTGATGCGGATTTAGAAAGACCGTTAGTCAGTCTATCCATCTGCAAAATCTTAACCCGGTACCGCTGCAAATAACGGCGTTATACGTAAAACTCTAAAAACGTGCTTCACCGCTCCCTGACGCCAAACCCCACCTTCCAGGAAGTTTACTAAGGCGGATTTAGAAAGACCGTTAGTCAGTCTATCCATCTGCAAAATCTTAACCCGGTACCGCTGCAAATAACGGCGTTATACGTAAAACTCTAAAAACGTGCTTCACCGCTCACTGACGCCAAACCCCACATTCCAGGAAGTTTACTAAGGCGGATTTAGAAAGACCGTTAGTCAGTCTATCCATCTTCAAAATCTTAACCCGGTACCGCTGCAAATAACGGCGTTATACGTAAAACTCTAAAAACGTGCTTCACCGCTCACTGACGCCAAAACCCACCTTCCAGGAAGTTTACTAAGGCGGATTTAGAAAGACCGTTAGTCAGTCTATGCATCTTCAAAATCTTAACCCGGTACCGCTACAAATAACGGCGTTATACGTAAAACTCTAAAAACGTGCTTCACCGCTCACTGACGCCAAACCCCACTTTCCAGGAAGTTTATTAAGGCGGATTTTGAAAGACCGTTAGTCAGTCTATCCATCTGCAAAATCTTAACCCGGTACCGCTGCAAATAACGGCGTTATACGTAAAACTCTAAAAACGTGCTTCACAGCTCACTGAGGCCAAACCCCACCTTCCAGGAAGTTTACTAAGGCGGATTTAGAAAGACCGTTAGTCAGTGTTTCCATCTTCAAAATCTTAACCTGTTACCGCTGCAAATAATGGCTTTATACGTAAAACTCTAAAAACGTGCTTCACCGCTCACTGACGCCAAACCCCACTTTCCAGGAAGTTTATTAAGGCGGATTTAGAAAGACCGTTAGTCAGTCTATCCATCTGCAAAATCTTAACCCGGTACCGCTGCAAATAACGGCGTTATACGTAAAACTCTAAAAACGTGCTTCACCGCTCACTGACGCCAAACCCCACCTTCCAGGAAGTTTACTAAGGCGGATTTAGAAAGACCGTTAGTCAGTCTATCCATCTGCAAAATCTTAACCAGGTACCGCTGCAAATAACGGCGTTATACGTAAAACTCTAAAAACGTGCTTCACCGCTCACTGACGCCAAACCCCACCTTCCAGGAAGTTTACTAAGGCGGATTTAGAAAGACCGTTAGTCAGTCTATCCATCTTCAAAATCTTAACCCGGTACTGCTGCAAATAACGGCGTTATACGTAAAACTCTAAAAACGTGCTTCACCGCTCACTGACGCCAAACCCCACCTTCCAGGAAGTTTACTAAGGCGGATTTAGAAAGACCGTTAGTCAGTCTATCCATCTGCAAAATCTTAACCCGGTACCGCTGCAAATAACGGCGTTATACGTAAAACTCTAAAAACGTGCTTCACCGCTCACTGACACCAAACTCCACTTTCCAGGAAGTTTATTAAGGCGGATTTAGAAAGACCGTTAGTCAGTCTTTCCATCTGCAAAATCTTAACCCGGTTCCGCTGCAAATAACGACGTTATACGTTAAACTCTAAAAACGTGCTTCACCGCTCACTGAGGCCAAACCCCACCTTCCAGGAAGTTTACTAAGGCGGATTTAGAAAGACCGTTAGTCAGTCTATCCATCTGCAAAATCTTAACCTGTTACCGCTGCAAATAATGGCTTTATACGTAAAACTCTAAAAACGTGCTTCACCGCTCACTGACGCCAAACCCCACTTTCCAGGAAGTTTATTAAGGCGGATTTAGAAAGACCGTTAGTCAGTCTATCCATCTGCAAAATCTTAACCCGGTACCGCTGCAAATAACGGCGTTATACGTAAAACTCTAAAAACGTGCTTCACCGCTCACTGACGCCAAACCCCACCTTCCAGGAAGTTTACTAAGGCGGATTTAGAAAGACCGTTAGTCAGTCTATCCATCTGCAAAATCTTAACCAGGTACCGCTGCAAATAACGGCGTTATACGTAAAACTCTAAAAACGTGCTTCACCGCTCACTGACGCCAAACCCCACCTTCCAGGAAGTTTACAAAGGCGGATTTAGAAAGACCGTTAGTCAGTCTATCCATCTTCAAAATCTTAACCCGGTACTGCTGCAAATAACGGCGTTATACGTAAAACTCTAAAAACGTGCTTCACCGCTCACTGACGCCAAACCCCACCTTCCAGGAAGTTTACTAAGGCGGATTTAGAAAGACCGTTAGTCAGTCTATTCATCTGCAAAATCTTAACCCGGTACCGCTGCAAATAACGGCGTTATACGTAAAACTCTAAAAACGTGCTTCACCGCTCACTGACGCCAAACTCCACTTTCCAGGAAGTTTATTAAGGCGGATTTAGAAAGACCGTTAGTCAGTCTATCCATCTGCAAAATCTTAACCCGGTACCGCTGCAAATAACGGCGTTATACGTAAAACTCTAAAAACGTGCTTCACCGCTCACTGACGCCAAACTCCACTTTCCAGGAAGTTTATTAAGGCGGATTTAGAAAGACCGTTAGTCAGTCTATCCACCTGCAAAATCTTAACCCGGTAGCGCTGCAAATAACGGCGTTATACGTAAAACTCTAAAAACGTGCTTCACCGCTCACTGACGCCAAACCCCACTTTCCAGGATGTTTATTAAGGCGGATTTAGAAAGACCGTTAGTCAGTCTTTCCATCTGCAAAATCTTAACCCGGTTCCGCTGCAAATAACGACGTTATACGTAAAACTCTAAAAACGTGCTTCACCGCTCACTGAGGCCAAACCCCACCTTCCAGGAAGTTTACTAAGGCGGATTTAGAAAGACCGTTAGTCAGTCTATCCATCTGCAAAATCTTAACCCGGTACCGCTGCAAATAACGGCGTTATACGTAAAACTCTAAAAACGTGCTTCACCGCTCACTGGCGCCAAACCCCACCTTCCAGGAAGTTTACTAAGGCGGATTTAGAAAGACCGTTAGTCAAGTCTATCCATCTGCAAAATCTTAACCCGGTACCGCTGCAAATAACGGCGTTATACGTAAAACTCTTAAAACGTGCTTCACCGCTCACTGACGCCAAACCCCGCCTTCCAGGAAGTTTACTAAGGCGGATTTAGAAAGACCGTTAGTCAGTCTATCCACCTTCAAAATCTTAACCCGGTACCGCTGCAAATAACGGCGTTATACGTAAAACTCTAAAAACGTGCTTCACCGCTCACAGACGCCAAACCCCACTTTCCAGGAAGTTTATTAAGGCAGATTTAGAAAGACCGTTAGTCAGTCTATCCATCTGCAAGATCTTAACCCGGTACCGCTGCAAATAACGGCGTTATGCGTTAAACTCTAAAAACGTGCTTCACCGCTCACTGACGCCAAACCCCACCTTCCAGGAAGTTTACTAAGGCGGATTTAGAAAGACCGTTAGTCAGTTTATCCATCTTCAAAATCTTAACCCGGTACCGCTGCAAATAACGGCGTTATACGTAAAACTCTAAAAACGTGCTTCACCGCTCACTGACGCCAAACCCCACCTCCCAGGAAGTTTACTAAGGCGGATTTAGAAAGACCGTTAGTCAGGCTATCCATCTGCAAAATATTAACCCGGTACCGCTGCAAATAACGGCGTTATACGTAAAACTCTAAAAACGTGCTTCACCGCACACTGACGCCAAACCCCACCTCCCAGGAAGTTTACTAAGGCGGATTTAGAAAGACCGTTAGTCAGTCTATCCATCTGCAAAATCTTAACCCGGTACCGCTGCAAATAACGGCGTTATACGTAAAACTCTAAAAACGTGTTTCACCGCTCACTGACGCCAAACCCCACCTTCCAGGAAGTTTACTAAGGCGGATTTAGAAAGACCGTTAGTCAGTCTATCCATCTGCAAAATCTTAACCCGGTACCGCTGCAAATAACGGCGTTATACGTAAAACTCTAAAAACGTGCTTCCCCGCTCACTGACGCCAAACCACCATCTGCAAAATCTTAACCCGGTACCGCTGCAAATAACGGCGTTATACGTTAAACTCTAAAAACGTGCTTCACCGCTCACTGACGCCAAACCCCACCTTCCAGGAAGTTTACTAAGGCGGATTTAGAAAGACCGTTAGTCAGTTTATCCATCTTCAAAATCTTAACCCGGTACCGCTGCAAATAACGGCGTTATACGTAAAACTCTAAAAACGTGCTTCACCGCTCACTGACGCCAAACCCCACCTCCCAGGAAGTTTACTAAGGCGGATTTAGAAAGACCGTTAGTCAGGCTATCCATCTGCAAAATATTAACCCGGTACCGCTGCAAATAACGGCGTTATACGTAAAACTCTAAACGTGCTTCACCGCTCACTGACGCCAAACCCCACCTTCCAGGAAGTTTACTAAGGCGGATTTAGAAAGACCGTTAGTCAGTCTATCCATCTGCAAAATCTTAACCCGGTACCGCTGCAAATAACGGCGTTATACGTAAAACTCTAAAAACGTGCTTCACCGCTCACTGACGACAAACTCCACTTTCCAGGAAGTTTATTAAGGCGGATTTAGAAAGACCGTTAGTCAGTCTATCCATCTGCAAAATCTTAACCCGGTACCGCTGGAAATAACGGCGTTATACGTAAAACTCTAAAAACGTGCTTCACCGCTCACTGACGCCAAACTCCACTTTCCAGGAAGTTTATTAAGGCGGATTTAGAAAGACCGTTAGTCAGTCTATCCACCTGCAAAATCTTAACCCGGTAGCGCTGCAAATAACGGCGTTATACGTAAAACTCTAAAAAGACCGTTAGTCAGTCTATCCATCTGCAAAATCTTAACCCGGTACCGCTGCAAATAACGGCGTTATACGTAAAACTCTAAAAACGTGCTTCACCGCTCACTGACGTCAAACTCCACTTTCCAGGAAGTTTATTAAGGCGGATTTAGAAAGACCGTTAGTCAGTCTATCCACCTGCAAAATCTTAACCCGGTAGCGCTGCAAATAACGGCGTTATACGTAAAACTCTAAAAACGTGCTTCACCGCTCACTGACGCCAAACCCCACTTTCCAGGAAGTTTATTAAGGCGGATTTAGAAAGACCGTTAGTCAGTCTTTCCATCTGCAAAATCTTAACCCGGTTCCGCTGCAAATAACGACGTTATACGTAAAACTCTAAAAACGTGCTTCACCGCTCACTGAGGCCAAACCCCACCTTCCAGGAAGTTTACTAAGGCGGATTTAGAAAGACCGTTAGTCAGTCTATCCATCTGCAAAATCTTAACCCGGTACCGCTGCAAATAACGGCGTTATACGTAAAACTCTAAAAACGTGCTTCACCGCTCACTGACGCCAAACCCCACCTTCCAGGAAGTTTACTAAGGCGGATTTAGAAAGACCGTTAGTCAGTTTATCCATCTTCAAAATCTTAACCCGGTACCGCTGCAAATAACGGCGTTATACGTAAAACTCTAAAAACGTGCTTCACCGCTCACTGACGCCAAACCCCACCTCCCAGGAAGTTTACTAAGGCGGATTTAGAAAGACCGTTAGTCAGGCTATCCATCTGCAAAATCTTAACCCGGTACCGCTGCAAATAACGGCGTTATACGTAAAACCCTAAAAACGTGCTTCACCGCTCACTGACGCCAAACCCCACCTCCCAGGAAGTTTACTAAGGCGGATTTAGAAAGACCGTTAGTCAGTCTATCCATCTGCAAAATCTTAACCCGGTACCGCTGCAAATAACGGCGTTATACGTAAAACTCTAAAAACGTGCGTCACCGCTCACTGACGCCAAACCCCACCTTCCAGGAAGTTTACTAAGGCGGATTTAGAAAGACCGTTAGTCAGTCTATCCATCTGCAAAATCTTAACCCGGTACCGCTGCAAATAACGGCGTTATACGTAAAACTCTAAAACGTGCTTCACCGCTCACTGACGTCGAACCCCACATTCCAGGAAGTTTACTAAGGCGGATTTAGAAAGACCGTTAGTCAGTCTATCCATCTTCAAAATCTTAACCCGGTACCGCTGCAAATAACGGCGTTATACGTAAAACTCTAAAAACGTGCTTCACCGCTCACTGACGCCAAATCCCACTTTCCAGGAAGTTTATTAAGGCGGATTTAGAAAGACCGTTAGTCAGTCTATCCATCTGCAAAATCTTAACCCGGTACCGCTGCAAATAACGGCGTTATACGTAAAACTCTAAAAACGTGCTTCACCGCTCACTGACGCCAAACCACACTTTCCAGGAAGTTTACTAAGGTGGATTTAGAAAGACCGTTAGTCAGTCTATCCATCTGCAAAATCTTAACCCGGTACCGCTGCAAATAACGGCGTTATACGTAAAACTCTAAAAACGTGCTTCACCGCTCACTGACGCCAAACCCCACCTTCCAGGAAGTTTACTAAGGCGGATTAAGAAAGACCGTTAGTCAGTCTATCCATCTGCAAAATCTTAACCCGGTACCACTGCAAATAACGGCGTTATACGTAAAACTCTAAAAACGTGCTTCACCGCTCACTGACGCCAAACCCCACCTTCCAGGAAGTTTACTAAGGCGGATTAAGAAAGACCGTTAGTCAGTCTATCCATCTGCAAAATCTTAACCCGGTACCGCTGCAAATAACGGCGTTATACGTAAAACTCTAAAAACGTGCTTCTCCGCTCACTGACGCCAAACCCCACCTTCCAGGAAGTTTACTAAGGCGGATTTAGAAAGACCGTTAGTCAGTCTATCCATCTGCAAAATCTTAACCCGGTACCGCTGCAAATAACAGCGTTATACGTAAAACTCTAAAAACCTGCTTCACCGCTCACTGACGCCAAACCCCACTTTCCAGGAAGTTTATTGATGCGGATTTAGAAAGACCGTTAGTCAGTCTATCCATCTGCAATCTTAACCCGGTACCGCTGCAAATAACGGCGTTATACGTAAAACTCTAAAAACGTGCTTCACCGCTCACTGACGCTAAATTCCACTTTTCAGGAAGTTTATTAAGGCGGATTTAGAAACACCGTTAGTCAGTCTATCCATCTGCAAAATCTTAACCCGGTACCGCTGCAAATAACGGCGTTATACGTAAAACTCTAAAAACGTGCTTCTCCGCTCACTGACGCCAAACCCCACCTTCCAGGAAGTTTACTAAGGCGGATTTAGAAAGACCGTTAGTCACTCTATCCATCTGCAAAATCTTAACCCGGTACCGCTGCAAATAACGGCGTTATACGTAAAACTCTAAAAACGTGCTTCACCGCTCACTGACGCCAAATCCCACTTTCCAGGAAGTTTATTAAGGCGGATTTAGAAAGACCGTTAGTCACTCTATCCATCTGCAAAATCTTAACCCGGTACCGCTGCAAATAACGGCGTTATACGTAAAACTCTAAAAACGTGCTTCACCGCTCACTGACGCCAAACCCCACCTTCCAGGAAGTTTACTAAGGCGGATTTAGAAAGACTGTTAGTCAGTTTATCCATCTTCAAAATCTTAACCCGGTACCGCTGCAAATAACGGCGTTATACGTAAAACTCTAAAAACGTGCTTCACCGCTCACTGACGCCAAACCCCACCTCCCAGGAAGTTTACTAAGGCGGATTTAGAAAGACCGTTAGTCAGGCTATCCATCTGCAAAATATTAACCCGGTACCGCTGCAAATAACGGCGTTATACGTAAAACTCTAAACGTGCTTCACCGCTCACTGACGCCAAACCCCACCTTCCAGGAAGTTTACTAAGGCGGATTTAGAAAGACCGTTAGTCAGTCTATCCATCTGCAAAATCTTAACCCGGTACCGCTGCAAATAACGGCGTTATACGTAAAACTCTAAAAACGTGCTTCACCGCTCACTGACGACAAACTCCACTTTCCAGGAAGTTTATTAAGGCGGATTTAGAAAGACCGTTAGTCAGTCTATCCATCTGCAAAATCTTAACCCGGTACCGCTGGAAATAACGGCGTTATACGTAAAACTCTAAAAACGTGCTTCACCGCTCACTGACGCCAAACTCCACTTTCCAGGAAGTTTATTAAGGCGGATTTAGAAAGACCGTTAGTCAGTCTATCCACCTGCAAAATCTTAACCCGGTAGCGCTGCAAATAACGGCGTTATACGTAAAACTCTAAAAAGACCGTTAGTCAGTCTATCCATCTGCAAAATCTTAACCCGGTACCGCTGCAAATAACGGCGTTATACGTAAAACTCTAAAAACGTGCTTCACCGCTCACTGACGTCAAACTCCACTTTCCAGGAAGTTTATTAAGGCGGATTTAGAAAGACCGTTAGTCAGTCTATCCACCTGCAAAATCTTAACCCGGTAGCGCTGCAAATAACGGCGTTATACGTAAAACTCTAAAAACGTGCTTCACCGCTCACTGACGCCAAACCCCACTTTCCAGGAAGTTTATTAAGGCGGATTTAGAAAGACCGTTAGTCAGTCTTTCCATCTGCAAAATCTTAACCCGGTTCCGCTGCAAATAACGACGTTATACGTAAAACTCTAAAAACGTGCTTCACCGCTCACTGAGGCCAAACCCCACCTTCCAGGAAGTTTACTAAGGCGGATTTAGAAAGACCGTTAGTCAGTCTATCCATCTGCAAAATCTTAACCCGGTACCGCTGCAAATAACGGCGTTATACGTAAAACTCTAAAAACGTGCTTCACCGCTCACTGACGCCAAACCCCACCTTCCAGGAAGTTTACTAAGGCGGATTTAGAAAGACCGTTAGTCAGTTTATCCATCTTCAAAATCTTAACCCGGTACCGCTGCAAATAACGGCGTTATACGTAAAACTCTAAAAACGTGCTTCACCGCTCACTGACGCCAAACCCCACCTCCCAGGAAGTTTACTAAGGCGGATTTAGAAAGACCGTTAGTCAGGCTATCCATCTGCAAAATCTTAACCCGGTACCGCTGCAAATAACGGCGTTATACGTAAAACCCTAAAAACGTGCTTCACCGCTCACTGACGCCAAACCCCACCTCCTAGGAAGTTTACTAAGGCGGATTTAGAAAGACCGTTAGTCAGTCTATCCATCTGCAAAATCTTAACCCGGTACCGCTGCAAATAACGGCGTTATACGTAAAACTCTAAAAACGTGCGTCACCGCTCACTGACGCCAAACCCCACCTTCCAGGAAGTTTACTAAGGCGGATTTAGAAAGACCGTTAGTCAGTCTATCCATCTGCAAAATCTTAACCCGGTACCGCTGCAAATAACGGCGTTATACGTAAAACTCTAAAACGTGCTTCACCGCTCACTGACGTCAAACCCCACATTCCAGGAAGTTTACTAAGGCGGATTTAGAAAGACCGTTAGTCAGTCTATCCATCTTCAAAATCTTAACCCGGTACCGCTGCAAATAACGGCGTTATACGTAAAACTCTAAAAACGTGCTTCACCGCTCACTGACGCCAAATCCCACTTTCCAGGAAGTTTATTAAGGCGGATTTAGAAAGACCGTTAGTCAGTCTATCCATCTGCAAAATCTTAACCCGGTACCGCTGCAAATAACGGCGTTATACGTAAAACTCTAAAAACGTGCTTCACCGCTCACTGACGCCAAACCCCACTTTCCAGGAAGTTTACTAAGGTGGATTTAGAAAGACCGTTAGTCAGTCTATCCATCTGCAAAATCTTAACCCGGTACCGCTGCAAATAACGGCGTTATACGTAAAACTCTAAAAACGTGCTTCACCGCTCACTGACGCCAAACCCCACCTTCCAGGAAGTTTACTAAGGCGGATTAAGAAAGACCGTTAGTCAGTCTATCCATCTGCAAAATCTTAACCCGGTACCACTGCAAATAACGGCGTTATACGTAAAACTCTAAAAACGTGCTTCACCGCTCACTGACGCCAAACCCCACCTTCCAGGAAGTTTACTAAGGCGGATTAAGAAAGACCGTTAGTCAGTCTATCCATCTGCAAAATCTTAACCCGGTACCGCTGCAAATAACGGCGTTATACGTAAAACTCTAAAAACGTGCTTCTCCGCTCACTGACGCCAAACCCCACCTTCCAGGAAGTTTACTAAGGCGGATTTAGAAAGACCGTTAGTCAGTCTATCCATCTGCAAAATCTTAACCCGGTACCGCTGCAAATAACAGCGTTATACGTAAAACTCTAAAAACCTGCTTCACCGCTCACTGACGCCAAACCCCACTTTCCAGGAAGTTTATTGATGCGGATTTAGAAAGACCGTTAGTCAGTCTATCCATCTGCAATCTTAACCCGGTACCGCTGCAAATAACGGCGTTATACGTAAAACTCTAAAAACGTGCTTCACCGCTCACTGACGCTAAATTCCACTTTTCAGGAAGTTTATTAAGGCGGATTTAGAAACACCGTTAGTCAGTCTATCCATCTGCAAAATCTTAACCCGGTACCGCTGCAAATAACGGCGTTATACGTAAAACTCTAAAAACGTGCTTCTCCGCTCACTGACGCCAAACCCCACCTTCCAGGAAGTTTACTAAGGCGGATTTAGAAAGACCGTTAGTCACTCTATCCATCTGCAAAATCTTAACCCGGTACCGCTGCAAATAACGGCGTTATACGTAAAACTCTAAAAACGTGCTTCACCGCTCACTGACGCCAAATCCCACTTTCCAGGAAGTTTATTAAGGCGGATTAAGAAAGACCGTTAGTCAGTCTATCCATCTGCAAAATCTTAACCCGGTACCGCTGCAAATAACGGCGTTATACGTAAAACTCTAAAAACGTGCTTCACCGCTCACTGACGCCAAACCCCACCTTCCAGGAAGTTTACTAAGGCGGATTTAGAAAGACCGTTAGTCAGTCTATCCATCTGCAAAATCTTAACCCGGTACCGCTGCAAATAACGGCGTTATACGTAAAACTCTTAAAACGTGCTTCACCGCTCACTGACGCCAAACCCCACCTTCCAGGAAGTTTACTAAGGTAGATTTAGAAAGACCGTTAGTCAGTCTATCCATCTGCAAAATCTTAACCCGGTACCGCTGCAAATAACGGCGTTATACGTAAAACTCTAAGAACGTGCTTCACCGCTCACTGACGCCAAACCCCACTTTCCAGGAAGTTTATTAAGGCGGATTTAGAAAGACCGTTAGTCAGTCTATCCATCTGCAAAATCTTAACCCGGTACCGCTGCATATAATGGCGTTAGACGTAAAACTCTAAAAACGTGCTTCACCGCTCACTGACGCCAAATTCCACTTTTCAGGAAGTTTATTAAGGCGGATTTAGAAAAACCGTTAGTCAGTCTATCCATCTGCAAAATCTTAACCCGGTACCGCTGCAAGTAATGGCGTTATACGTAAAACTCTAAAAACGTGCTTCACAGCTCACTGACGCCAAACTCCACTATCCAAGAATTTTATTAAGGCGGATTTAGAAACACCGTTAGTCAGTCTATCAATCTGTAAAATCTTAACCCGCTGCAAACAATTTCGTTATACGTAAAACTCTAAAAACGTGCTTCATCGCTCACTGACGCCAAACTCCACTATAAAAACACCGTTTTCAGTCTATCCATCTGCAAAATCTTAAACCGGTTCCGCTGCAAATAATGGCGTTATCCGTAAAACTCTAAAAACGAGCTTCACCGCTCACTGACGCCAAACCCCACTTGCCAGGAAGTTTATTAAGGCGGATTTAGAAAGACCGTTAGTCAGTCTATCCATCTGCAATCTTAACCCGGTACCGCTGCAAATAACGGCGTTATACGTAAAACTCTAAAAACGTGCTTCACCGCTCACTGACGCCAAACCCCACTTTCCAGGAAGTTTATTAAGGCGGATTTAGAAAGACCGTTAGTCAGTCTATCCATCTGCAAAATCTTAACCCGGTACCGCTGCAAATAACGGCGTTATACGTAAAACTCTAAAAACGTGCTTCACCGCTCACTGACGCCAAGCCCCACCTTCCAGGAAGTTTACTAAGGCGGATTTAGAAAGACCGTTAGTCAGTCTATCCATCTGCAAAATCTTAACCCGGTACCGCTGCAAATAACGGCGTTATACGTAAAACTCTTAAAACGTGCTTCACCGCTCACTGACGCCAAACCCCACCTTCCAGGAAGTTAACTAAAGCGGATTTAGAAAGACCGTTAGTCAGTCTATCCATCTGCAAAATCTTAACCCGGTACCGCTGCAAGTAATGGCGTTATACGTAAAACTCTAAAAACGTGCTTCACCGCTCACTGACGCCAAACCCCACTTGCCAGGAAGTTTATTAAGGCGGATTTAGAAAGACCGTTAGTCAGTCTATCCATCTGCAATCTTAACCCGGTACCGCTGCAAATAACGGCGTTATACGTAAAACTCTAAAAACGTGCTTCACCGCTCACTGACGCCAAACCCCACATTCCAGGAAGTTTACTAAGGCGGATTTAGAAAGACCGTTAGTCAGTCTATCCATCTTCAAAATCTTAACCCGGTACCGCTGCAAATAACGGCGTTATACGTAAAACTCTAAAAACGTGCTTCACCGCTCACTGACGCCAAATTCCACTTTTCAGGAAGTTTATTAAGGCGGATTTAGAAACACCGTTAGTCAGTCTATCCATCTGCAAAATCTTAACCCGGTACCGCTGCAAATAACGGCGTTATACGTAAAACTCTTAAAACGTGCTTCACCGCTCACTGACGCCAAACCCCACTTTCCAGGAAGTTTATTAAGGCGGATTTAGAAAGACCGTTAGTCAGTCTATCCATCTGCAAAATCTTAACCCTGTACCGCTGCAAATAATGGCGTTAGACGTAAAACTCTAAAAACGTACTTCACCGCTCACTGACGCCAAATTCCACTTTTCAGGAAGTTTATTAAGGCGTATTTAGAAAGACCGTTAGTCAGTCTATCCATCTGCAAAATCTTAACCCGGTACCGCTGCAAATAATGGCGTTATACATAAAGCTCTAAAAACGTGCTTCACCGCTCACTGACGCCAAACTCCACTTTCCAGAAAGTTTATTAAGGCGGATTTAGAAAGACCGTTAGTCAGTCTATCCATCTGCAAAATCTTAACCCGGTACCGCTGCAAATAATGGCGTTATACGTAAAACTCTAAAAACGTGCTTCACCGCTCACTGACGCCAAATTCCACTTTTCAGGAAGTTTATTAAGGCGGATTTAGAAACATCGTTAGTCAGTCTATCCATCTGCAAAATCTTAACCCAGTACCGCTGCAAGTAATGGCGTTATACGTAAAACTCTAAAAACGTGCTTCACAGCTCACTGACGCCAAACTCCACTTTCCAAGAATTTTATTAAGGAGGATTTAGAAACACCGTTAGTCAGTCTATCAATCTGTAAAATCTTAACCCGCTGCAAACAATTTCGTTATACGTAAAACTCTAAAAACGTGCTTCATCGCTCACTGACGCCAAACTCCACTATAAAAACACCGTTTTCAGTATATCCATCTGCAAAATCTTAAACCGGTTCCGCTGCAAATAATGGCGTTATCCGTAAAACTCTAAAAATGTGCTTCATCGCTCAGTGAAGCCAAACTTCACTTTCCAAGAAGTTTATTAAGGCGGATTTAGAAACATCGTTAGTCAGTCTATCCATCTGCAAAATCTTAACCCGGTACCGCTGCAAGTAATGGCGTTATACGTAAAACTCTAAAAACGTGCTTCACAGCTCACTGACGCCAAACTCCACTTTCCAAGAATTTTATTAAGGCGGATTTAGAAACACCGTTAGTCAGTCTATCAATCTGTAAAATCTTAACCCGCTGCAAACAATTTCGTTATACGTAAAACTCTAAAAACGTGCTTCATCGCTCACTGACGCCAAACTCCACTATAAAAACACCGTTTTCAGTCTATCCATCTGCAAAATCTTAAACCGGTTCCGCTGCAAATAATGGCGTTATCCGTAAAACTCTAAGAATGTGCTTCATCGCTCAGTGAAGCCAAACTCCACTTTCCAAGAAGTTTATTAAGGCGGATTTAGAAATACCGTTAGTCAGTCTATCCATCTGAAAAACAAAGGATTTAGAAAGATTTGTTTACAATTTAATAATGAACATATTATTACAATTTATATGACAATTTATTTTGAGGATTGGATGGGGTAAGGTCTAAAACGATCCGGATTGTAGCCTTCTCATATTTTTATTTATCATGGATTTACTTTGTTTATAATAGCAGGTCTGAACTTTCTAAAGTATATCGAATTGCTATATCTGTCAATCTCATTAAATTCCTTAAATTATGTGTTTAGTAACAAAGTAAATTAATTGTTTCATGAAGACCCGTCCAATTATCTTATTACCCAAACACAAATAACGGTTTCCTCAAAAATTGTTTTCAATTGGAATGCAATCAGGAAATATATTCCATTGAGATTTCTAAATCTTTATGAGAGCATCGATATGAAAATTCCCTTAAGTGAATTTTCTTTGTGCGGAATACCGAAAACCAAAACCCACCACAATTCAGTAACATTATCCTTGTTTCGAAATATTTGCATATATCCTTGTCCGTTCTCCGTATGCGTATATATGGAAGAAGCCAGCTTCTATGCCGATTATCCCCACAAAGGAGTCACAAATCTAAAGTTAATCTCTTGCCATTTGTGTGTGTGTATGCATCGCTCGTCCTGTTTCAATATAAAACAAAATCTCAATTTAATTTATTTTTGTAAAATTGTTAACTCAGCATCTGGTGGTTTCCGTTCGCATGATATTTCATTATGTTGACTCTCTGAAGTGGACCAACAAAATAAAAAAAATATAAAAATATTGAAAAGGAATACAGAAATGTATCCTTTTCATATCCGTTTCGTATGGGAAATTCAATATGTCTGGAGTTCCATTTTTCTGGGTCTGGAAGTTAATGTGTTGTTTAGTATCATATACCGAATGCCTTTACCTTCTTTCGTAAAGCTTGTCCTCCATCCTCCTTTATATTTGTTCCTTCTATCAATCTTTAAATCGTATCCTTAACCTATAGAGCATCCGTCCTAGATATAGCTATATTTGTACATCTAGGTAAAGAGAACTCAATCCTTTCGTATCGCCTTAGCATGTGCGTCCTCTCGAAGATTCTACGAGGATCAAAATGGCTGAAAACAGATACCATACGTGACTGGAATCCGTTGACACATTTGTTGAAGTCCACAGCAAGTTATAACAGGGTTATAAGTTGTAGGTTGTTGTGGTAGTGTTGGTGATGATTCTGATGGCTGCGCTGATTTCAAGGACGAATCGCGGCTTGTGGAAAATGGAAAATAAAAATGGGGAAAAATGCCATCACTGCTCTCATGGGGGAATGTTTTACAAGCATAGTTTTAGAGAGGACTTTAATTGACATGTTCAGATGGTATGTGAGTGTAGTAATTATAATAAATAGGACAAGTTATAGAAAGGGATTAATGAGTTTTTGACGAGACAAGGGCACCCAGCCTTATTCGTCGGCTTTCAATTTGGGTTTAATTAAGTCGACTTTGTATTATTCAATAATTCCTGGATGTGAATACCTATGAAGGGTAGGCTATTATACATCTGAGAGGTGGTGGATAAGGTGATCGGATGTGGTTGCATATTGATTACTTCTTTAATGCGGGGGATTTTACGAGTGGATTATAATACGTCCTTGAATATCATTCAACTGTGAGTTTATTTTTTTTTTTTTGGAACAGATAGTGCTGACGTTTCTAGATTTTCTCGGTTTTAAAGTATACACCAAGATTGAATTACTGGTCTTTCTATAAACCTGGTGGACCATCTTTATAAAATAAAATTTCTCGCATAAACACAAACAGAACATCGCCCTTCAGTTGTGTGTGCGAATATTCGGATATCCAATATGCCACAACAAATTTGAAAAACTGTGAATAAAATTTAATGATCAAAGACTATGATTGCAAGCGCGTCCATAACTTTGCAAAACGTAAATTTGATAATTTAATACAAGATGCATCAAAGGGGCAAGGATGGTATGTCAATCAGTGGCCCAGCTCTTGGAAATTCAGTCATTATGGAGCGTTTTTGGGTGCAGACCGCATGGCGTGTATTCAAGGGCTTATCCCATCCACCAGAAACCTCTGGTTTGAAAAATGCTGATGAGTGTCAGTACTTTACGAGTGCTACCATTATACTTTATAGGCAAAGCTGGAGGGAAGAACACCCGCTTCGCAAGCAATAAAAGATGTAGAGACTTGCCACTTCCGGAATGATATTCTATATTAGATTAACAAAACAGTCGATTGTGAGAATAATGAGAACCACTGCTGCAAACTAATTAACAGCGATATCAAACATATCTTCAGCCATAGCAACACCAAAATATTAATCATTGGCCCTCTCTCGTAATAATTTGGCAAATGATTCGAGTAGTATCACCTGTCATGAAAAGCGTATCTCAACTCAGCCGTTCGTGATGTATGCAATAACTGAAAAGCTAGGCTCCTTGTCTTAACCAGCCAAAAAAAAAGATTTGTATTTTTTCAATTGTAGGTAACATAAAAAGTAACAAATACAATGATTACTCATTTTTGACACTGCCAAGAAACTCTTTACACATTTCGTTTTCAAAGTCTGGGCCCTCATTCCGTAAAGTGATTATCGTTTGACGATAACATTTCGACGGTACATCTTGGATCACGTAAGTTGAATAGTCGCTTTTTCTGTTGGCGATATCACTTTAATCGTCATAATCGTCAAATCACAGACGATTACTGAGTTTTTACTCATGAGGTCTCGACTACCGTCTGAGTGATAATCGTTTTCAAAGTTACGGAATGACCCACCTGATCTCATTCTTAGAAAAAACGGTAGTTTGCAATAATTCTGGTCTATTTTTGCTTTGCTTTTAATTTGGTAGTGAAATTTTGACCCGTGCACATCTTAATTGTAATTCACTTAAATTTTTAAAATGCCTGGCAAAAGGTTAAGCTTTGACGTTGTCCAATTGATTTATATAATCACCAGTTCGGCAAATCAGTTGCGGACTTGGTAGAAGTGTTTTCCGTATCAAGGAAAACAATTTACAATGTCCTAAGTCGCGTGAAAAACGAAAGGACAATTGAAACAAAAAGTGGATGTGGTCGTAAAAGGATGATTGACAAACGGGCAGACCGCCTAATAATGCGGAAAATTACTCCAAATCCGCAAATAACCGTTAGGACTCTTGACAAGGATATAATATATTTTATTAAGATAGAAGGATCTATGGAAATTATGTGTGAAACAAAATATCGGGCAAATGCTCGCCACGCCTTCGGTGGTCCATATTTCCAATGAATCTGAGACATAATTTAGGTTGAATGTCGTTAATGTGCCGAATGAGGATGCGATCTTTAGCTCTTTAGTACATTTCTTCTTTCAAATATCCCCAAAGAAAGAAGTCCAACGGTATCAAATCACATGATCGTGGCGACCAATTAACATCGCCACGATGTGAGGTATCACGGCCATTGAATTTCTCGGGCAAAAGAGTCATAACTTCGTTGACTGTGTCAAGTGGCAACATCCTTTTGGAAGCACATATCGTCCAGGTCCACATCCTCAATTTCTGACCACAAGAAGTCCGTTATCATCTAGCTTTAGCGAACATCATTCATGGTAACCGCTTGACCGACCTCATTTTCGAAGAAGTACGGCCCGATTACGCCGCCAGCCCATAAACCGCACCAAATAGTCACTCTTTGTGGATGCATCGGCTTTTAAACAATCACTTGTGGATTCTAAATTTGCCCAAATATTGCAACTCTGCTTGTTAACGAATCCACTGAGGTGAATGTGTGCCTCGTCGCTGAAGATGATTTTCTTTGTAAAGTTACAATTCACTGCTGTACAACCAACGACGCGATGCTTGAAATGGTCAGTAGGCTTCAGCTCTTGAGTCAATTGAACCTTATACGAGTGTTAATTCAAATCTTTACTTTAAATTCGCAGCAGTTATGTTCGTGAGATGTTCAATTGTTAAGCACGATGACGAATCGAAGTTGACGGCTCTTCTGTCACACTATCGCGAACAACAGCAATGTTTTCCGCAGAACGAACTGGGCGAGCATGCACAGGTGTTTTCACATTTCCTACAGACCGGGTTTGCTGAAATTTGCGCACAATTCCCTCGATTGTGGACACAAATCACGAAGTGCACGAAATGAATTTGATTTGAACGCCCATTTTCGTAAAAGGCTTGAACAATCTTAACGCGCTGCTCAATTGTGTACTTCTCCATGGTTGAATTTGTCAAACACTGAAACAAAAAAATGTCAAACTAAGTTGGGCAATAGGCTTGACGTTAAGGTGTGCCTCACAATTAACATCGTGCATTATGGTTCGACCAACCTTTATAATGTTCATTGTTTTTACATTTCTTTTTTTTTTACCAAAGTTCTTTTAAAAAGAACCCAAAAAGTAGACGAGGCTTAAAACATTGCTAAGAACAAACATTTCGACATAAGTTAGTTACCTGGGGGCTCATTTCGTAACTTTGAAAACGATTATTACTCAGACGGTAGTCGAGGCCTCATGAGCAATCGCTCAATAATCGTCTGTGATTTGATAATTTATGTGTTAAGTGAAGCAAATAAAGCGATATCGCCGACAGCTAAGACGACTATCGATCTTACGTGTTGCAAGATGAACCGCCGAAATGTTATCGTCAAACGATAATCACTTTACGAAATGAGGGCCCTGGTGAGCATATAATGTACAGCTTAATAGAAACTCTGACAAAAATCAAAACGCAAAATCAAAACCAACTAAAGCCGGCTACACACACGCAGTTTTCATAGGTTCAGAGGGAACCAAAAAATAACCAGATGAGTTGAAAGCTGGTGTAAGCCATATGTTAAAAACAAAAGTCTTGCAGTAAATGGTCGCGGCTTAAGTGAGTAATAGTGTGCTGAAAACTGACTTTTTTTAAAAATTGATATAATTGATATAAACAGTTAATGCTGATTTCATTGCATAGTGCATTCCTATTTGATCACAGAAACGTTAGTCCAAGACGTTTCGAGTGTGGCAACGCTGTTGCCAGAACATTTTAAAATTACCAAAAAAAAACTGCTAGGAACGTGTGTGCAGGCGGTCGGAGTAAAATCGAAAATTCAATCGTTTTGCCTGTTGCCTATGGCAAGAGCAAAAATCTCAGCTTGTAAAATGTTGTCGTGAAGAGCTAGAGGTTCTTGGCGTCCAAAATAATGTTAAGCTCTACTGGGTCCCCGGACACAGAGGCATACAGGGCAATGAAACTGCTGACGAACTGGCGAGAAAAGGATCTGCCTCCAGCATTGACTAAGCAGACCATTATTTAACCTCAAATCTCGGGTGGAACAGAAAACACTGATTACTTCCAAAAACAGGTGGAACTCCCTTCCCACCAGTAAAACTTCCAAAAGGATGTGGCCTGAGTATGAACCCATAAACTACTTCGTAGAAACAGGAAATCTGTCTCGACTTTAGTTGAGATTCTTACTGGACACAACTTACTAAAAAGTCACAAACTGAAAATGCATCTCATAGATGATGACCTCTGTAGACGCTGCGGTGATGAAGAAATACACGAGGATACCCTCCACTTTCTGTGCCACTGCCCAAGCCTCAGCCAATTAAAAATGAAAACATTAGGAAAATACTTTTCCCATGACCTCACGGATCTATCCGAAATCCCTCTCCCTAATCTTTTCAGGTTTACAGCAACATCTGGATAGCTGGAAAGGGGCTAACAATAATGTACAGTAACGGGACAATGAATGATCCAACCACACACGTGGACCCCCAACGGGCATCACAATGGGTCTATATTGACTTGAGTGCGATGAGGGAAGACGCTCACCGTCTGCCTCATCAACCCACCTACCTAACCTAACCATGGCAAGAGCATCATCCGTAGATGCCATGTGACAAAAACACACAAACTGATGTGACTCACATATGAAATGTAGCGTGTGAATGCACTATGGCGGTCTGGCAAAACTGAACAGGCAAACCGGACAGTTAAAACTGCGTGTGTTTAGCCGCCTTAAGTAAACTCAACCTTTCAACTTATTCAACTAATTTTCATTCAATAAACTGTCAAACAAACCTATTTTTATACCCTATCCCATAGGGGGGTATATTAGTTTTAATACATAGTTTGTAACATAGAGAAATAATTTAACTAGATATACCTCAAAGTATATGGATCGACTCAGAAACGCTAGCTGAGTCGATTTAGCCACGTCTGTCCGTCCGTCCGTTCATCCGTACGTCACCAGTTTTTGGGCCTTAAATTTTGAGCTAGAAGTATGAAATTTAGTATACGTGCTATTTGTTAAAATATTTAAAAAAACTTTCGATGCAATATCATTACTTATCATAATATGAAAATTTCGTCCGTAGATCATTTTAACCCACGCCCACTTTTTGGGTGCGTTTTTCTACAAAAAAAAAATGTTTATATCCCACCACAAGGCATATGCAATAGAAAAACTTTGTTTTTTGTCGAACCATAAAATATTTTGATAAACCGTCTGAACAATATGTTGTGACAACGTCATTTCCAATATTTTATCGCCATAAAGGCCACATTTTGGAGATATTAATTTTAAGGATGGGTTAGGGTATTCAAAGATCCGCACAGTGGATTGTAGCCTTCTCATATGTTTATTTTATTTTTTCCAATTTTCGCTGCCAAAAGAAACTTAGGTATGTAATGAACAAACACTAACACACACACTTATTCGCAGTATTATTCACTATAGGTGCCTACTGCACAATTTTATCACTGAAAAGTGTGGAGGTTAAAATTTAAGCTGTCGCTAAAAATGATTATTAGTAACGCCGATTGTCTAAAAATCTAGTTCGGTCACATGAAAGTGAGCGGATTTTAAATGTTTACACTTGTTTTGTTGGAAAACAACATTGCACAGAGGTCCTATCAGTTTGGCATATATTTGCCGATTGTCCTATTTCCCGACTAACTACAGACACTAATTCTGTGGAAGATAAGCAAAAAAAAAATTAACCGAAGTACTTAATCCATCTGACGTTCGATCCTTTCAGCGCATTAAAGAAGCAACATCTTTGCACAACAAATTTAAAGACATTTTAAATAATTATGTAAACATTAAAATTTATTCCTAAGAGTACAAAATTCTCATTTTAAGAAGAATATAAAATTACTTTTTTTTCTTTTTTTATTTATGTTATCGTATCAATTTTCGTATTCAATATTAAATAATTTTAAAACGACATCTATGGTCTTGCTGCCCTGATGTCTTCAAATGTAAATAATTTCAAAATTTATTTTGTAAGTTATTTTTGATAAATAAAATAAATAAATAACATTGGGATAGGGACATATGATTTACAAATATTTGAGCATTACTCAACCAGAATTCATTCAGTTTTCGCAGTACATGGTCCATGTCAAAGAGCGTTTGTCAAAAAATTCCCTTACACAAGTTCTAGTGTCTAGGGAAACTCTAAATTTAGGTCCGCAGACTGACTTTTATTGATCACGGTTCCTTGTTGCAGAAAACGGTTATGTGAAACGATCGATAAAATCTGTGTAAAGACATTGTCCACATTAAAATGAGTCCCTAAATCTTTTTAATTGAGGAGATATATAAAATTAGATTGCATACATTCGTAGGATTGTTATTCAATATGAACATCTAACATAGAAATAAAAAAGAATAAATTCATGTAATAAGTTTGAAAAATCAATTTTAAATTGATGGCTCACCCTGAACATGATTAAATATGGTATCTAGTAGAAAATAGAATAAATTGAATCAAAGCGTCTCTTATAGTTTTTGTCAAGATGCCCGGACATATAAATTAAGATCAACACACCCCCTCGCCTATGTTAATAAACACTAGACAAACAAATCGCTCCCTTTCATTGCGAATCTTAATTTGAGATACATGCTTGTATTATTTATACAATTCTGTGTATATCCTTGAAAGTGTTTTATCTCTAATTGAATAGATACCTCCTCATCGAATGTCGGTAAGCTACATTAAGTGTTTAAGTGCACGGATACAACTTGAACAAACACCTGAGTATTCTCTCTCTGCTCACACATGAAATAATATCATGGCATGCGACGAGCAATTTGCTTTCTACGCAATCCCCACCCCAATATCCTTGGCAATGCTGCCATCCTACATGAAATCCACAAATCGTGATGCATTTTCATGCAGCAAGGATGTTTTTGCAAAAGTGAAGTCACGTTTTAGTGTAGCTGCATCATGTACTTGAAAGCGAGTGGTATATAGTTCCGTCTCTCATCGTGTAATTTGTTGGAGTGGCCAGTGGGACTATAAAAGCAGAGTTATGGTGGTTGGAGTAAAGATAAATTATAATTTCCCTCAGCCAACATTTCGCAAACTTATGCATTGGTGAAGGGTTACTAATGAAAGTGGTCTAACAACACATAGCTAAGCTGTTGTTGCTAGCTTACTGAGCTAAGTAACCCATTTAATGGGCATAAGCGATGGCGAAATTAGGAAAGTTGCGGTGGATATGTAAATGGCAATGATCGAGCGTGACATGAAGGGTTGATAGGTAAACTTTTACATTGCGAACTGTCCCAAATTTGCTTAATCTGATTAGAGAGTTCCTTTAAGGACAGATCATATCAAATATACTGGATGATAGTGTATTATCAGATCGATTTTTAAGAAAACACTGGAGTCCCTCAAGTGTAAATCTCAATTTATTCACTCCACAGAAAAGATCTCTTACCAAAAGCAAGCAGTCGATTTTTTTTTAAATTTTAAGGACAGTATCCATATACCACTATAAAAAAAAAGAACACTTCTATTAGCGCTATACAGTTGCACCCCAGCAAACATGAGCAAAAATCCGTCATATAAACGTGGACCGATAAAGGTCATTCAGTGGCAAAAACAAAGTCTAGTTCAATTCAAATCGAAGAAAATGCAGTAGATACACACTTCACAGCTTACTAAGAAGAAAACAAGTCAACAGTGTTACAAATACCAATCGTAATGGAGAAGATTTCCGTTCAATCAAACGAATCCATGAATCCTCTGGAAATCGTGGTTGTTATACATGTACCATGGCAACAAATTGCCAAGTCAGCAGGTGCTAAACTATGATTACTTTTAAGATATTTTGCATTTGTACTGCCCTCTATAGGGCGTTGCGCCAAAACAAGCACTGACCCCATTTGTCTTTTTTCAGAGACATGCGGTATTTCAAATGACGTCATACCATCTTAATAATACGCAAAATATACAAATCCAGGTGAATTAGCTATCAATTCAGTTTGTGAGCGGAAGTGTATCTGTGCAGAAAGTTGGGGTTTTTCCTTTTTCCGAAATTTTATTTTTAACCAAAGAGGGACACAAAGGCAGTCTGTAATTTTTTCCTACAACATCATCATATTTTCATATTAAACCAAATCCCACCTCACTTAGCTACCCAAATCAAGACCTCATTGTGTGACACTTTGCCTCGATTTCCGTGTCACCATCAATTAACCTTTTTAGTCCAATCTTTCTAGGCATTGTTACAGTTCCACTTGACGAAAATTATTTTCGCAATCCCTTAGTGCCTGCCATTAGACACACACACAGACAATATAACTAAAATCTTAAAAGCAAAACTCATTACGACATCCGCAGGCGATAGCTGGCTCCAACAACAACCCCCACCGGCTACCACTTGTCGGATTTTAAATCAATTCCAGCCACTGGCTTCCATGAAGCATCCTTTTGTCAGGCAAATAAATTTGTCGGATGAAATTTGATGCCAAGTAAATATTTGTGTTTACCTGGGAAGCCAAAAGCGCAGGTCATTCTAATATTATTACAGTTAATTGAAGTCAAATATTGGCAAGGACTTATCTGCTTAGCAGATGATTGACAAAGTGGAAAGGATTCTATTCCTGCAATAATCGCCACAATTAACACAATTACTTTGGAAACTATTGACAAGAAGCTGTCATGCCACAAACCCTTTGAAAACAATGTGCCTTAAGCTTGTGTATTTCAAATTGATGAACTGATGATGAAGGTAGCAAGTGTGTAGGGGCAGAGTGTATTGTTGGTTTTAGGATTTTACGTTGACAAGGAGATGTTTTTCAATAGTACATCCCTTTTGGGATAAGTCGTATATTCTAGGAACATGTATATGTAACATGACGTATATTGTAACATTTTCGGGGGAATGAAGGATTTCATTAGATTATGGAAAAGTATTTTAGGAATAAGGTCAAGAGCTTACAGGAGCAAAAAAGGATAACAACTGTTACATTTACTACGTTCCGTGTTGAAGTGATCATAAACATTCAGAGGATGTGGACTTATTATAAGTGACAGACTTAGCAATGAATTTGTATACTTTAGAGACATTAGCGAACGCATTCAAGGAAAAAATCGCCATCATTACCCGAATATGAGCTATGGAAAAATATTACAAAAGACTATTTCTACGTGCTCCATGAGAAAATTTATGAGCGACTTCCAAAGTAAAATCGTGCTGGAAGTTTCCTAAACCCTACTATTCCAATCATTTGCGTGGTGGTCGTTAATTTTACTCCGGTTTAATGGTTTTAAATATTTGTCTGACTTCCTCAATAGGTTCTGAAAAGGCTTTCGGAGTTTAAGATGGGTACTCCGGGTTAAGTAGTCCAACGTATTATGACCACTAATCCTACTTGTTGAAGATTCATTATTGAAATCCATATCATAACACACTTTTCTCGGAATGCACTGAACTATAGTCTACTAAATGTAACTAATGAACTAAAGTTCCTATGAATAAACTATGTATTTCCTTTTTCTATCTCTTGAATTCAACCAGAGCAGATATCTATATTTTATAAGGTTATTTGCTTTATTTTAGGATTTTTTTTGTGTTTGATAATTGTGTGTATTCTGTAATGGAATTTATTTATATAGAATAATTGATTTTGATGGCCATAATTTGTTTTGCGATTTCGAAGATGTCGAGAAAGATGAAGGAGTGATAGTATATCGATTTGAACGCCGCATCTACCATATGCCACAACGGAATACAGAAATACTTGGGACGATGTGGATTTTTTGGTTGTCGAAAATAGCGTTTGTGTACGTTCTCCAATCGGTAGTGGAGGAATCCCAGCACCCACAGCCAAGGTAAACAAAAAATTATGTTATTTCGGTTTTATTGAATTTATTGAGTTTATTTTAATTAAACCAGTTCACACATTGCCTGAGCAGCAATTGCTCATAACTCTGCAATTCATGGCATGTGGATCAATGCAGATAGCGGTTGCCGATGTTAGTTGAGTATCGGCCTCTGGCGTGTGTCGCATAGTACCGAAAGTATGTATTGCACTAATACGCCATTTGGATCGATTTATTCGAATGCCAGTAATATTGGCAGAACGTGAGGCGGCTGTTGCTTCATTTTTTCGAATTGCTCAGTTCCCAATCGATTGCACTCGTGTTAGTTTTGGTTTTCCATTCGTTTTGTTTGTAAAGCCAAGGTTTTCGTAATCGCAAAGGATGGTTTTCTTTTAACGTGCACACAATATCGTCTGCCGATTTAAAATGTTGGTAAGTAGTTGGATCTGTGCACTATCAAACAATTTTTCGCCATTCGAATGTGCACTCGCTATTTGAAGCCGGCGTGTTTGGGAATCATATATTAATAGGTGACTCTGGATACTCGAAAACACGTTATTTGGCAACTCCATACACTGCAAACAATCCTGATATTCGTCAAAATTGGCGTATGGAAATATATCAATCGCGGATATTCGTAGTTGAGGCACAGTCGATGCTGAGGATATGGAAGAACCACTTCTGCAGACTGTTAAACGGCGATGACGAACAACATTCCGCTGTCAGGCAAAACGAACCATTCAATATTGGCAACGACAGCGAAAACTGCCAACCACCCGACCTGAGTGAAGTGAGGATAGCAATATCTAAACTCAAGCTTAATAAGGCTGCCGGAAATGACGGCCTTCCCGCTGAGCTCTATAAGGCCGGCGGAGATGACTTGGTAAGTAACATCCACCAACTCATAAGCCAAATTTGGTCGGATGAAAATATGCCTGAAGAATGGAACCTCAGCATCGTTGGCCCGATCCACAAAAAAGGAGACCCTCTGAACTGCGCCAACTACAGAGGCATAAGTCTCCTCAACATCGCCTACAAGATCCTATCTGCCGTAATATGTGAACGCCTGAAACCGTTTACCAACAACCTGATTGGCCCTTATCAGTGTGGTTTTAGGCCAGGAAAGTCCACAACCGATCAAATTTTCACACTTCGGCAGATCCTGGAAAAAACTCAAGAAGTCCAAATCGATACCCACCACGTGTTTATAGTGTTGCTGTTTTTCGTCCTGTTATCAACACTCGCACTTATCGTTTAGCAAGTCAAATCCGGTTGGATGAGACCAGTACCCGATGGTTACCACTTGGAGGTAAAGATAAGCACATTTGATGTGTAGTCAGAGTTGCAACACTGGGCATTGCCAAGTTAACGCCAATCAGAGTCTACCCTCGTTTAACAGCACCCAACCATCAACTACTAGCATACGCCGACGATATTGACATCATTGGTAGGACTCAACGTGATGTCATAGCCACGTTTGCTAGTATAGAGAAGGAAGCGGCAAAAATGGGTTTAGCAGTAAATGAGAGTAAGACTAAGTATATGCTTTCAACACGAAAGGCCACACAACATCGACGAATTGGACAGAACGTCACCATTGACAGATATAACTTTGAGGTAGTACGGGACTTTGTCTACCTCGGCTCCGCTATCAACTCGTCAGAAATCAAACGAAGAATTACTCTTGCCAATCGCTGTTTCTTTGGGCTAAGAAGGCAATTTAGGAGTAAAGCCCTCACTCGAACTACTAAGGAGATCCTTTATAAGACCCTGATTATCCTAGTCCTGCTCTACGGCGCTGAAGCATGGACCGTATCAAAAGCGGATGAAGAAATCCTTGGTCGATTCGAGAGAAACATTCTTCGAAAAATCTTCGGTCCCGTTTGCGTGGACGGGCTATGGAGACGAAGATTCAACCACGAACTATACGAGCTGTACAGCGACATACCCCTAGTCAAAAAAAAATCTCCGCATTGGACGTTTAAGATGGCTAGGACATGTAGAACGAATGGGCACCAATGCTCCAGCTCGAGTCTTCGATTCCCAGCCAGACGTCGGACGCAGTAGAGGAAGACCTCGCCTTAAGTGACGCGCACAAGTAGAAACCGACCTCAACCAACTTGGAGTGCGCAACTGGAGGCAGTTAGTTAGCTTAGGACCGGGCTAATTTGAGAGGCATGTTGGTTGAGGCCCAGGTTCATCCCGGACTGTAGCGTCACTTAAGTAAGTAAGTAAGTATAATTCAAGGTATCGCGAGAAATATTTCTAAAATTTCGGTTTCGCGAAAAGTACACGGATTGCGAAGATTTATGAAGATTACTTAAGCAAATCGATTGCATTGTAAGCATATTTCCAACTACAAGCTACAGTTGTGGAGAAATGGAGCACATGGCAATTTCAAGTTCGAATTTTTCTATCTATCTTCTCGAGGTTATCAATGAAGATGAGGTGCAACCAGCAAGTGCAGACACAACGGCAGCAGAATTAAAAACATATGAGAAGGCTACAATCCTACAATACAAACAATGTTTACACTTGTTCCGCTGGGAGCAACAAAGAGCACGTGTACCAAATTTCATCATTCTAGGTCAAAATGTAAGGCCCTAAAACTGGTGACGTACGGACGGACAGACGTGGCTAAATCGATTCAGCTAGTGATTCTGAGTCGATCTATATACTTTAAGGTAAGGTATATATAGCTAAATTATTTCTCTATGTTACAAACTATGTATCAAAACTAATATACCCCTATGGAATAGGGTATACAAAATGAAACAGGTAGAACCATTATTGTGAAGGCAGGTAGATGCCTCTTAGGTTATGGACCGAAGCCATCAACATGGCAATTTACATTATAAATCGGTTTGGACCAAGTCCGGTCAAAGATAAGTGCCCTCATGAATTGTGGTACAATGAAACACCTTCAATAAATGGCTGGAGGACATTTGATACTGATGTGTTTGTCCATATCCCTAAAGAGGAGCGTCAGAAATGGGATAAGAAAGCAGTTTCTGAAATATTTATTGGTTATCCCACTAACTGCAAGGACTACCGTGTCTGGATACCGAACACAGACAAGATTTATATATTCCGTGATATTGTATCCAAGGAGAAATACATATGCAAGCTTGGTGGAAGTGTTCCAAATATTGCACCAGAACCGATATCATCTCACCCATTTTGTGAACAAAATATTAAGAAGTAGGACGAGAATGCGCAGCGATGATGATGTATAAAATTCAGTGGACGAAGATGACGACTCTCCAGCAGAAGTGGATGTTTCACCGAAAGCATTGCCGAAATGTAAGAGTTTTACCAAGAAAGTGTATCGGATGAGGTATCGTCAGGATCCAGAGAAACAGAGGTATATACGTGCGAAATTACGAAGTAGAGGCAAGAAAAAAATCGTCAGTAGGAGTATGTATTCCGCAATTGAGATCGGATATGCGTATCTCATTTTGATGGATGAGCCATCTACTTACAAGGAACCCATAAGTTCAAAGAATTCCATGAAGTGGGCAGCTGCTATGGATGACGACATGGACCTGCATCGTTTGAACAAAACCTGGACCGGCCACAAGATAGAAAGGTCATACCGTGTAGATGGGTTTATAAAGTGAAATTAACCCCAGCAAATAAAATTTTGAGCGCTAAATATCCGAGGCAGTAGAGGAAGTCTTAAGGGACGCTCACGCAAGTAGAAAACTGTATAAATAAATGTGGAGTGTATAATTGGATGCAGTTACGGACGGACCTAACTAAAGAGCAATGTATGTTGATTCTTTAGGTTCCAGGTTCACCGCAGCTGCTGCAATGTCATTTATGTAATTAAAAAAATTGGTAAGCAAACAGCCCTCTCAACGATTAAAATCCTGGGGGTTAAAGTGAGTTTATCTACTCCGTGTAAATCCCATTACGACGAGAAACATTTCACATGCTACCCTTTCCCGTTAAAATTGAACGTGTGATATCATTTAATGCAACCCACCTCTGGCGTAAATCCTTACCCCTGGTTAATCAGCAAAACGAATTCCACACACTTTTTTGAATGCTGAAAATGTGTTACGAAAAGTTATTTCGATTACACGAAAAAGCACTTGGATATCCTTGCATTTTGCATTCGCCATCTCTGAGTGCAATCTGACCCATTTCAACTTTACATTGGACAGAAACTTGTTCGCATCTGTGATGGAGAAAAAGGAAAAACGCTGATTTGCATTCAAGTGAAGGGAACACATCCTCCGAACCAGCTATACGGCAAACGAGGACAATTATTCTATCACCAGACGAACATGAATTGCTTAATCGTGACAAATAAATGTTACACCAGCCTTCGTATCCACTGATTCAGATGTAAAAGGATTCGTGTCATGGGTTTGCATGGGGAAACCGTAAATGGTGGAATAACGAAAACTCGTTAAAGTGAATGCAAACTCTGCACGTGCAAATGTCTCGGAGACAGTTTGCCGATACCTTAATTAGGGATTTCTCGTCGCAATCTTTTCATTAACATTACAAAAGTTGACCCAACAGGACTTGTGTCTCATAGAACATGTGTCCGAATGACAATAAGTTCGGGACCTAATGCCATGAACTAATGACTTTGCTACTTTTGTCTGTTTCCTTTGTTTTTTTTTTCTTCTGTGAAATAGCATCCTAAGTTAGGGGACGTCTGGGGGTCGTATAGGACAATGGGCTATTGTGGTCACCCAATTAAAAGCTTTGGAGGTAGACTGCTGTAATCGTCTAATGGGCTTACTAATATCATTGGTAATAGTATCGTAGGGATTATAACTTTGGGGAATACTTTGATATTGCTCGCAGGGTAGCAGTAAAGAACTATTTTGTAGGGTATTATACGACGAGGATTGAGATTAGAGGCACAATTAGGTTGTAAGCTTACAAAGTCGTATGTTTGCCTGATGATACACTTACAGATTATATGGTTTAAAAGAGAATTTTAATGCAAGAGGGGATTTTTTTTAATATTCTAAAAGCTGGACCTAGAGGGAAACAAAAACCTCCATGGTGGTCTGGGAATCTAGGAATGCTTAGGCAGAAATGTAGAAAACTATTCAATAAAGCTAAAAGTTTGAACAAATCCTCTGACTCGTTCTCCTACGAAGAGACCTTGTCAATATACAAAGAGGAACTGAGGAAGTCCAAGCGCAAATCCTGGAGACTCTTCTGTGATAAAATAGAGGAGACTTCCGAAGCGTCTAGACTCCGAAAAATCCTATCCACTAGTCCAACTGTTCCAAGCTATCTCAAAAAAACAGATGGCACCTGGACGACCTCAAGCAAAGAATCCATAGAGCTACTAATGGACACCCATTTGCCAACTAGCTCAAAGGAAGCTTTCCATGTCGACATTAATAGAACCAATCTATTGACCGGCAACTTACAAGATCTTATAACAAAAGACAAAATACTTTGGCCAATACATAGCTTCAAACCCTTTAAATCCGCTGACCCGACGGCATTGTACCAGCCGAGATGCAGCACACTTAAGATCTCATCCTACCATGGGCGGAAGCCATTTTTAGGGGCTGCATTGAGCTGATCTATACTCCCAAGGTTTGGAGAGAAGTGAAAGTTGTATTTATACCCAAATCTGGTAAAAGTTCTCACGTCAATCCGAAAAACCTAAGATCTTTAAGCTTATCAACATTCTTCCTGAAGACCCTGGAAATACTGGTTGATATTCATCTTCGCAGTAGTATGATGTAAATCAGCCATCTGCATCCCAACATGTATACTGCAAGGGAAAATCTGTAGAAACAGCCTTGCACCCATTAGTGCGTATTATTGAAAAGTCGTTATGCTGCAAGGAGTATACTATGGTTGCATTCCTAGACATCGAAGGCGCTTTTAACAACGTTAATTCGGGAGCTGCTGATTAATTTGCTATTAAATAGCCGGATTATCAACACAACATTGGGTGGTGCTTCGACCAGAAGACATCTCAGTAGAGGGACCCCGTAAGGTGGGGTCCTGTCCCCCCTTCTCTGGAACCTAGTGGTTAACGAGCTTTTACTTATCCTGGAAGCAGAGGGTTGCCACTTGATTGCCTACGCGGATGACGTCGCTATCTCAGTCTCAGGGAAAGACCTGAATATACTCAAGGAGCTTCTCCAAAACGCACTACATAAACTTTCCAAATAGACGGTCAGCTGTGGACTGGGTGTCAGCCCATACAAGACTGAACTGGTACTTTTCACTAGGAAATGACCCCCCGTAACTAAACGGAATCGAACTAGTCTTCTTAGACAAAGCAAAATACCTGGGACTTATTATGGACTGGAAGCTATCGGTTATAAGAGCTTAACTGGAAGCTAAACATAACAGAAAGAGTAAAGAAGGCGACACACGGTAGCACTTTATTCCTGCAAGAAAGCCATAGGCTTGAAATAGGGAATGAAACCTCGTATCACGCATTGGCTCTATATATCGGTTATAAGACCGATACTTCTAAATGGAGTAGTAGTATGGTGGACCAGCACTTGAAATAGCTTTAAACAGCAAGAAACTGGCCAAGGTGCAGAGAGCTGCGTGTCTGTGAATTGGTGGCGCACTCCGTACAACACCATCAGCGGCATTAGACATTTTTCACCTACTACCGCTAGATGTTTTCGGCAAACAAATGGCAGCTAACTCAGCCATATGTCTTAAAGCCATCCAACCGTGGTCAAATACTAAATATGGCCACTCAAAAATTCTAAACGACTATACATATGTTCCTGAAAACACCGATTACACCCTCACCAGGTTGTTTCTTCGATAAGAGTTTCCGGGTCACAATCCCAGATAGAACGTCATGGGAAAGCAACGAACTTGTGCTTAACGACTCGATCCACTTTTATACCGATGGTATACCTGGTGTCTTTTCGTCTTCCTGATCATTGCAGCGTGTTCCAGGCGGAACTCATGGCGATCAAAGAAGCCTTATCCTGGTTGAAAGAGAATGTAATATCTACCAAGGATATTAGCATTTTCTCGGACAGCCAAGCGGCCATAAAATCCCTGAAATCGGTCTCAACAAATTCAAAGACGGCCCTAGATTGCCGATCATCTTTGCAGGAGATGTCAACGTATTTTACCATTCAATTATGCTGGGTGCCTGGGCATAGTGAACTGTAAGGCTGATGATCTCGCCATAAATGGAACCAAATTACCAGTTCTACGCGACATGGGTGCACTAGGTATTCCTATCGCTACATGCAAAAGCTTATTAGCGCAACATGCTTACAGCAAATCAGACCTCAGATGGAGTCTTGGCACGACGTGTTAAACAACCAAATAAATTTGGCCAAAGCTAGATTTGAGAAGATCAAAGGGACTGATTTCGCTTGATAGACCGTATATTTGCGATACCATAGGTTTCATCACGGGACAAAGCTTAATAGGTAGGCACGCAAAAAGGCTAGGCCTTCTCTCGAACGACTTCTGTAGGAGCTGCATGGACGAGGAGTAGGAGGCAACAATACTTCATCTCCTTTGTAACTGCCGGGCCCTATCAAACAATAGGAAGCTACATCTTGGAGCTTACTATTTTCAAAATCTCTGTGATTTGGAAAAAACGGAAGTGTAAAGCCTCCTCCGCTTCATCAAATGCTCAGAATGGTTTACCAACGGATAGTAAGGAGATTGGACTAGATCCACGTGGTATCACAACGTACCACAATGGTCTAAGTGTGCTGGCGAACGCTGGCAGCCACTCTAACCTAACCTAACCTACTGCTGGACCTTTGAAGGAAATCTTTACAAAATCACTTTAAGGAAATTGGTGAAACACCTATGAATTGTTGAATGGGAGGAATGCAGCTGGCTATTTCATTTGAACATTGGTTGTTTAAAAAGCGATAAAACGAGGTAAGGCAGGAGATATTTCCACGATGTTTGAGCGAAACTAAGAGTTCGCTATTTCTATATCTCCCATACGTTTTTTCGTACGCGTTTGAATCCTAACTAGTAGGTGCAATGTTGATTTTGGTGCACCTGACCAGACGTGGGTCAGGTTGAATTCAAGTTTAGAGCGTATAAACGCTTTATATATTGTGGCCAGATCAGAGGGGGTGAAATATTTCTTACATCGATTGAGGAAACCTTGACATTTCGCTGCGTTTTTAGTGACTTCGAATATATGGTCGTTCCAACGTAAGCCTTTACTAACACACATACCTAGCATGGAAAGCTTTTCGGTTTCTTCGACGTAAGTGCCATTCATGGATAATGGCTGTAGATTTTGGTTTCGCTTTATTGACAGAAGACAGTATTGTGTTTTGGAAGCATTGAATTCTACTCTGCTGGATTTACCCCATTCGATAATGCTGTCAAGGTCGGAATTCAATGAGCTTAACATATTTTGACGTTTTGAGTCCACGTTCGATGATGAGGGACGAGGACCTGAAAACAAAAATGAGAAGCTGACGGTACTGTCATCAGCGAAGGAATGACTTGGATTAGAAGTTGCAGACAGGAGATCATTTATAAAAATGAGAAAGAAAGTCGGAGACAAAACTGAGCCTTGAGGGACACCTGCTTTTTTTTTGGTGAGTTGCAGACTTGAAGCCGTCCAAAACAACTTGAATTGAATGTTTCGAAAGATAATTTCTAATTCATGGAAGAAGTTTTTCATCGATTCCAAATGCACGCATTTTCGACAAAAGGGCTTGATGCCAAACCCTGTCAAATGCCTTTGAAATATCAAGTGCAAAAATTTTGCTTTCTTCACCATGGTGGATTAATTGGTTTTACTTTTCGGTGAGATATATCATCAAATCAGAAGTAGACCTGTTTCTGCGAAAACCATACTGCCGGTCATTGAGAAGTTTTCGTGGGCGATATATTTCATAAGCTGACGAATTATCAACGTTTCCATGACCTTGAAAAGAAGGGACGTAAGTGCAATTGGTCGGTAGTTGGAGAGAGAAGAAGATTCGCTTTCGGTACATTTTTTTTTTATGTACATGAAGATCAAATAACAATCTTAAATCTGTGCGGCTATGAAAGTGGATTTGTCTTGTAAATGATACACCTTATTAAGATCAGGAGAAGACTGCGCACTTCTGACAGAATGGAACTAGCTGCGAATGGCGTGACCAGTAAAAATCTCACCAACATCTCCTATTCAAGATTCCTGACTTACTCTTGAAATTCCTCATTGGTCTTGAGGACCTGAAGGAGAAGACTGCGCACTTCTGACAGAATGGAACTAGCTGCGAATGGCGTGACCAGTAAAAATCTCACCAACATCTCCCATTCAAGATTCCTGACTTACTCTGGAAATTCCTCATTGATCTTGAGGACCTGAAGGAGAAGGCTGCGCACTTCTGACAGAATGTAACTAGCTGCGAATGGCGTGACCAGTTAAAAATCTCACCACCACCATACATGGGCAGCAATCAATCTTGAAGAAGTGACAAAATTCTGTGTCGCAACTTATGCACTTTAAGATTGAGCGCTGCTCTTGGTTTTCTGGCTCATTCTTCAGAAAAACCAATAGCAGCGCTCAATCTTGAAGTGCATAAGTTGCGACACAGAATTTTTACTTCCTAGAAGCAACATAATAAACCTTATCGAGGTATCCGTCGGAGCGGAAAATTCTCTGATTTCGTAGGATTCAAAGGATTTTTGCTTCGAGGTATTCTTCCGAAAAGCTGTTCGGAATATTTCTCTTACATTTTTTTTACACATCCCTGCGAATTGTGTTGAAGTGCGTTCAGGAGCATTTTTCGTTAAATTTTTGACAGTTAAGTGCCATTCTTTTTCCGATTTCCTTCCGACACGAATTTTTCGCGGAATTTATTTACGAATTGTGGTGAAGTTAAGCCGTCGCATTTATGTAGTATTTTTTTCCGATGACACATACCTCGAATGGAATTTGAACCTCTGTCTGACAAAGTATTCGTTGCGGAAAATTGTCCGCTCCGACGGATATCTCGATAGGGCTGAATATAATTGGATCTAGGTTGAAATTTATCGTTTAATACTTTGCTGCAAGGTCTGTTCTATTTAGATTATCGAAATCAACCAGCGAGGTAAGTATCAAGATGGTGGACGAGGTCGATACGTCAAGAGACCACAAATGTCACAAAAGCTGCGAAATCAGCAGAGTGCGAACGAATTTACTTTTTCAGAGCTAAGAATATTTTTTTCGGCAGCCCAGCTTCTTATTCTGTATAAAGCCCAAGTATGACGTGGTCTTGAATATTGTTTTCATGTATGGAATTCGGCCTCGAAACATACATTGAACTAACTGGACCCTATCTTAAGACGTGCAATGCGTCTTACAGATTCTTCCATTACTTTAAAGCTGCAACCTTTGTCACAACGTATGTCCATCAATATGCAATCTACAACAGGTCGAGAGCATAGTCAATGAACATCTGCAAGCATCATATCCGGACGCATCTAGAGCGTTATAGGTTTGTCTCAAGGAAATTATTTGAAAAATAAAGAGATTCGGTGGCTACGAAAGCTGCAACTTGGTTTTATTATGTACCCATTAAAACGAACACGCGTTTCATCAGTGGAGCTGATTTTTTTTCGAGATTCAAACATCATTTTGGCTTACAGATATGTACCAACTTTCATATCATACCTGCGTCTTCCCAGAATGCATTGTTACATCAAATGGCGAATAGAAATTATGGATGATTTCCCATAGACACAAAACAGCACGTATACGTCCCAGAGTAATCAGACTACCCGACGCATGAAGGAAATAACATTTACCTACTCACAACCTCCCCCACTGAAGATAGATGAATCCCCTTCACTTTTACAAAAGTCGTGTCATTTCTTCCCAATAGAGCTCAATAATATCCATTACAATGCCAATAGGACACATTTGCAAAGTGATAACAACGTCTCCACGCTCTTTTGTCACGACTTATTTGTTCTACTGTCCCCTGACCCGCCATTTTTATCACAAACTGAAGCTTACGTCACTTCGAATGGATGTCAAAATGTTTTATGCTTCATCACACGCAGTTGTAAAGACGCACCATTACGAACAACTTTTCGTTTGGCCGAGGCCCATTAAGGTCCATTATTCTTCAATGATATGTGTCCTTCAGATTCGTCTATTCGTGTCACGCTTGAAACGTACCTAACTACGTGCAATTTTATTTCATTCACTAAATAAAAACAATGGAAAAGGATCATCTGTAATACTCTTACAGAACCCCTTCAAATACAAGAATACCCAAAAGTGAAGTGTCCTACTTAACACTATGATAACACCTTGTAAACGCGTTACCATTCCAGCTCGATTCGGATGTTACTTTGTTGTCAGAGGCGTGTTTGTTTTTTTGTTGTGGGTAAAAAGTGTCAAACTATCTCAAGTTCCGCATACTTTCTTAAGGGAGGGATATTTCAAGAAATGCCCCGCAAATTTAAAGTTTTCCCTTTCGTCCTTTTGCAAAAAGTCAGAACTTGATAATTTATCTTGACTTGTTGTAATTAAAGTGTAAACTGTCAAAATACTAAAAGTCACGTTGTTTCTTTTAGCAAAAAAAAAAGGATGAACAAAGAAAAAACCCAACCCAACGATGAACAGTAGCGCGGTGGGAGTAAAGGAAAACTCCTTCAACTGGAAAAGTTTACTTTGGTGAGCTCTGACAGAAAAACCAGATGGAAGATATTTTCTTTTGATTTAATCTCTTTTTTTTTTGGACTACAAACGAGAAATGAAAAACCGAACTTTTGAAGGACGTCAAGTATCTTTTTATGGACTTACTTTGGCTGATACACAACAAATATCAGCCGAAGTTAAGGAGGAGTTGATTTCGGAGATGTATTTAATGAAGCGTTTGGACATCAGGACAAAGGCGGTAAGGGTTTCATTTTGATTTTTGGCAGAAATACCTTAGGTGAACACATGCTCATTGAACAATGAAATTATACGATGGTAACGGTATCATATTTTTCGAGGTAAATTAGATTAGTCTGAATGTTTTGAGATTGTTTAAAGGATTTTTTTCTAATTCTGAATAATTACAACTAAGTATTATTTATGCTTCATGAGTAAGGATGTTTTAGTGAGTAGAAATTGCTATTCAAACGATTCGGATGCGGATTTGTTTTAAACGACACACATAAGCTTTGAAGACTTTAGCAAACGTGTGTTAACAATTCGTATCAAGACCAAATTCACCAACATAAGCCTTATATGCGCCCACTCTCGGGTGGAGGAAAAAGATGATATAGCGGAAGACTGCTTCTACGGGCTCCTTGACTAAACTTATGAGCTGCTACTGAAGTACGATTTTAAAATCGTCCTGGAAGATTTCAACGCACGGGTAGGAAGACACATTTAGCAGTATTGTCGAAAAATATAGCCTACACGACAACACGTCTGGTGGCGGACTTATGCTAATTGACTTCGTTACGGAACGAAATGCCACTATAGCCAGCACACGGTTTCTTCACCTTGATATCCATAAGGGCACATTGCGGTCTCCAGTTCAACGAACAGTCAACCAATTTGATCACATTGCGGTAGACAAGAGACACGCATCCAGTATTTTGGATGTCCGAACATTCCGATGGGCTAACATCGGCTCGGACCACTACCTTGTTGCAGCCAAGGTAAGAATGTGGATCTCCAACACGCCACAACAAAACAGAAATACTTTGAAAACATTTAATGTCGAAAGTCTGCAATCGCAAGGCCTTTGCGAAACGGGTATTCCTTGACCTCTCGATTCACACCAATGCAGACTAATCTAATGTCGAAAAACAATGGCAACGAAGCCAACAAGCCATTAGATCAGCCGCAACTGATGTGCTAGGTTTCTCGCGCCCACCAGCAAGAAACCCTTGATTTGATAAGGGATGCTGACAGATGCTCGCATCAAAGAACGAGCTCTATAGGCAAAGAAGAAGGGAGGAACATAGGCTTTTCAGAAAAAAAAGAAAAAAGAGTGATGTCTGCAAATGTTACCAGAGTGTAAAACATCAAAGCCAGGGATATAAGGCTCGAACAGAATCCTGTCGAGATGAACAAGAAAATATCCTATTTGAGATCAGGCAGAACGAACCATTCAATAATAATGACGACAGCAAAAACTACCAACTACACGACTTAATTGAAGTGAGGATAGCAATATCTAAAATTGAGCTTAACAATGCTTTTAGCTTTTACCCATTTTAGCCATTTACCAACAACCTTATCGGCCTTTATCAGCGTGGAATTCGACCAGGAAAGTCCACAACTGATCAAATCGTCACACAGGGCCTGGAAAAAAGAAACCCAATTCTATACCCACGCAGTTTATAGAGACGAACTGTTCAGAGCCATGTCTCGTTCTTCTTTCAGGATGACGACGGAGAATTCTCGCTGTTCCACTAGAATCAGCACTGACCTCAATGAAACAATCGATACAAAACAGGATTAACACACGGTGACTCACTTTGTGGTAAGACTTCTTTTACATAATTCTCGAAATGTTTGAGGAAAATCCCCCAGCTTACACAAGAGGAAAAACCATCCAATATATCTGTGCAACTACTAATATACGCCGACAATATTGACATCAATTGTCAAACTGAGCAGGAAGTGACAAAAATGGGTTTAGCAGTAAATGAGGGTAAGACCAGGTATATGCTGACAACACGAAATGGCACACAACATCGACGAATTGGACAGAACGTCACCATTGACAGATATAACTTTGAGGTATTAAGGGACTTTGTCTAACTAGGCTTTGACTCAACATGTTCCTTAGTATCCAGGGTATAGCTTTTTCCTACAACCAGTTATGTGTGCGTGTTTACTTCTTGCACAATTGCTGTTGAGATAAGCGTTTCTTGACTACTAGGATGATTTGTCAGATGAGGAGAGGAGCCCAGCGAAAAATCGGCTGGGAATCGAACCAGGACTTTCTGCGCGGCAGTTCATCGCACTAAGCATCGTTCCACTGAGCCCGTTGTAACTTTGACAACAACATCTCGTCATAAATTAAACGAAGAATTACTCGCAGTTCAGTAGTAAATTTCTCTCTCGAACTACTAAGTAGGTCCCATATGAGACCTTTGTCATTCCAGTCCTGCTCTACAGCGCCGGACTTTGTCAAAAGCGGATGAAGAAATCCCCCTTCGCTTTAAGAACAAAATTCTTCTTTCCCGTTTGCGTTGACGGGCTTTGGAGACGAAGTTTCAACCACGATATATTCGATCTGTACAGGGACATGGACCTGTGAACCTCCGTATTGGACGTTTAGGATAGCTAGGATATGTAGAGCGAATGGATACCAATATTTCGTCTAGCAGAGTCTTCGATTCCCAGCCAGACGTCGGACGCAGTAGATGAATATCTATTCTAAAGTGGGGCGCACAATAACAAACCGACATCTACCCACTTGAAATGTAAAGCTGCAGATTGCAAGGCACATTGGTTGAGGCCCAGTTTCACTATAGCACGAATTAAGTAAATAAGTAAGGATGTAACTTCACTCATTTTAAGGCACCTTAAATCCAGCAGATTGTCTTTTGATGAGATACCACCCAATTCTAATTAAAATCCGTAAAATCTGCGCAATGGGGCCGATGAAGATGGGGAGGTTCAAAAGATAAGAAAGGACTGAAAAGCATTGTTGAAAATTAAATGTTTCAGAATGTTCTTTTAGTTAGGTTACCCTAACGAGCCTGCTGAAACAAGAAGCTCTATGTGTACCCCGCAACCGCAAAAGGTTTAATAATCTCTCAAAGGTAGCGCTTTTATGTTTCCCTAATTTTTTTAATACATTTCTGCAAGAGTTACCACCAATATTCTCAGTAAAAGCTGACTACTAGCAAAGAGGTATAGAACTACAAGAGTACGCATCACAGCTAAAATTGTTGTAGCCGTTTTAGACGCGGGCGGTAAGTGCGAAGGCTATGCTGTTGCTTGATGCTGGCATGGCAATTTGAACATCAGTACCCCACATAGTAAATTTTCGTTGTATGAGATGCGCACTCTATGAAGTTGTATACTCATTGCTGCTAGATACACAGTTAGGGCAAATAGACATACCTCAAGACATAAGAGGGAAAATGTGGTCAATAATCCTATTATTTGCCCTAAATCCACATTAAAAAAAAAAACAAGAACAACAACGCAGCTGCACAAGTCTTACAGACATTTGCACCAACGCATTTATTTAATCCAGCCTGTAGCTCTTGAAAATGCCAGAATAGCAATTGGTGCAAGTCACCCTTAACCTTTCAGATAATTTTTCTTAATTGTGGACCAGACTTTCGCTCACTTATCTCAATTAACTCTCAAACAGCAGACATTCACACATCATTTCGGAGTCACAAGCTGCTCACACATTGTCGACACCAAGCCGATTGTATAATTAAACATCTTCCACGTCGGCTTCCATTGCATCCCTCCTACAGCATCCCTTCACAGTAAACATCAACGAAAATCAATTTTAATTAAGAAAAGCGCAAAACCAAACTAAATCATGAACATTCCACGCGTCCAGCTTCACCCACCTACCGTCCATAGAAATAAAATGAAATACACTCCGGGGGATCCCAACTCCGAACATTGATATCAGCAGCGTCCTGGTTCAGGTGCAAAACTGTGTACAGCTCAATCGAAATCCAATTATTTGTAGGTGAAGCCATTTAAAGGTGCTTCCCTGTTATGGCTGTTGGGCGGTTCCTGGTAGTGTGCCACCTCCCGACACCTAGCTGTCTCTTATCCGCTTCTTCTGCCAAACTGGGATTAATGGCACAGTAATGCTTTATCTCTTCATCGGGTATATACACCGGGAAATGGTTGGAGGGGGTGCTTACTGTGTACAGCCAGATGGGTTAATGGCAAATTGGTGTACATTTTCCAAGTATTTGAGGGAACCACTGTTTACCACTTAAGGCTTGCCATGCCTGGCTGACAGTGCTTGCATGGAATACTGAAGAAGGGTGGAATACTGAATCGGGAGAATCTCGTATAATTTATAATTACTGTCGTTTTTCATGGGGAACATGAGCTCGGGGTTGATGGTATGAAGAGGTCATGTAAGCCATGAGTGCGGTTGCACAATCAAAAGATGTGACTGAGAGTGAGAGCCCAATGCGTTCTCCACTGATGGCACAGTTGAGAGTCAATGCCAAACCAAGCCATGTGAGATGACTGATGATAATGTGACGAATATTTTGTCATTCCAATATCATCCCTCTATGACTTTATCACATCGGGGGTTTCTGGGAAATTCCCCTCACTAAAGGGTTAACATGATAATAACCTCAACAATAATTTGATTTTCGAAAACTAAAAGCCTCTTAAAAATAATCCCCAGCACTGTGTCTTTTGAAAATTGCTCCAAGGGTTCTTATCCATACAAGGATTACCCTCTCACTCCCTTTCCAGAGTTACAAATCCCCCTACACACTGTTGACTTTTGTTCAATAGGGGCTGCTCCATACGCACACGCAAAATTAGTGAAAGTGTTGGCACATTTTATGAATTAATTTAACAACTTTTCTGAGAGTAGTTATTAATTAATTTAAAATGCGAACTTTGTTTAGCATAACAAGAGGGTGTGAACTGTTAATGGTTTGTTGACTCGTGTGCGGTTCGTTAGTCGCATTAACTAGAAGTATGTCTCTTAGATATTCGCACTTTAGGCAGATTCCATGTAAGAGGTATAAAATGAGATCGCTCTTGGTGGCTTGTCTGATGTTGTGACCTAAGGAGTATTCAAACTGTCATATAGGGGTAAGGGATTTTTGAATCTTGCTCTATCAAGAACTGTTTGAATAATGTTTGAGTTGCGCAAATATCATTTGTTTTAGAAAAATTGCATGAGTTTCATCTCAATCCGACTTGAGAGAAGAACCCATGATTCCCAGAGTTTTTTTTTATATTCAAAGTGCTGACACGAACTTTAAAAAGACCACAGATGAAAGATTTTGAGAGGTTTACCAAGACTTTCCATAGAACTGTACAGGGTGCGTTTTATGTTCCTGCTCGATTTTTGTTGGTTGCCGTTTAAGTGTGTTTTTAAGACTAGCTGCAGAAGACCTCCAGTTTTGGTAATAAATCATGAGCGACGAAGCACATTTAGACATGGTTGGATTTGTTAATAAATAGAATAGCCCCTATTGGCATCCTTGATTGATACTTCACTCTAGAAGAGTAACTGTATGGTGCGACGATGTCATTGGGCCATATTTATTTAAGGAAGCTATATGGTTTAACATATATTGGTGACTCCTATCTTATGCCCGAATTGAATAAAGTAGGTCTACAGAACGTATGGTTCCAACAAGACGGTACCACATCACACACAACTCGTAAACCCGCGATATTGACTGGCCTCAATGATACCCTAATTTTACGCCTGCCGGTTTATTCTTATGGGGGTACTTAGAGGAAAACAATGTGGGCTTGGCATTAACCCCCAAAAAAACAGAACTCGATCCCTTTAAGATAAGAAAAAGTACCATACAATGAGGGATACTACCCTTCAATTATCGGATAGCGCAAAATATTTGGATGTTATTCTTGCCAGGAAACTCAATTCAACAATAGCTCTCAAGTAACTGAATATTCAGAAAAAGCTGGGGTCCGAACCCAAGGATTATTTTATGGATAGACACGGTCATTGTAAGACCTATATTAACATATGGAGGAATAATCTGTTGGCAATTCACAAATAAAGTAACCCATCTGAAAAAAACATGTCAAGCATGGGCCCAGCTGTATCCTCTGATTATATGCTGCCTCATCCTGACATTCAAAGATCATTCTCCTGCAACTTTCCAAGTAGAGAGGAGTGCGAAAGGAACGAAATGGCCACCGAAACCATATCCATCTATACTGATGGTCCAATAATTGACGTAGCCGTTAGAGCGGGAGAATTTTTTGTTCCCTCCCTGAGCACAGCAGTGTTTTACAGACTGTAGTATTGGCAATAGCAGACTCAGCCAAAGCGACATCAATGCTGACAATTCCACCAGAGGATATCACCATATCAGCCTGCATTATCAAAGTCAGGCTGCAGTTAAAGCAATCTCTGATTGTCGAAATAAAATCTAAGTTTCAGGTTCTTGGCATCCAACATAATACGGGGCAATGGAATTGCTGATGAACTGGCGAGGAAAGGATCTGCCACCATCATTGATCATGCAGACTAGTCTGCCGCCACTATCTAACGTATTTGACAGAAAACACTGAACTCTTTCCCCACATGTGAAACATCCACATAGATGTGGCCCGAGTAGGACAAAGCCAGAACCCACCAACTCCTTCATCCTAAAAAAACTGGAGATCTGATTCGACGAGATCTGTTGGACACAACTTACTAAAAAGCCAAAAACTGAAAATGCACCTTATTATGATGGTCTTTGTAAAATATGCGGTGCCACTGGGCTCAGTCCCCAGGCCTCATTCAATTAAAGAACTTTAGGAAAATATTTTTGCCATGACCTCACGGATCTATCCGAAATCCCTCTCTTTTATGTTTTCAGGTTTGCAGCAACATCTGGATGGATGGAAAGGGACTAACAACAACGGACAGTAATGGGACAAATAAAGGAACCAGCAATAAACGTAAACCCTCAACCGGCATCGCAATGGGTCCATATTGACCTGAGTATGATGAGGGAAGACGTACACCACCTACCTCATCAACCCACCAAACATAACCTAACCTAAAGGAGAAGGTACACATTAACAAATCAACCACAACCTCGATGCTTAAGGGCAACATTAGTAACGAAATCGCTAAAATTACATAAAAAGTCTGCGAAACGGTTATGCAAATGTGCTTACATAGCTAGAGGTAGGGTCCCTAATCGAAAAACCTCCTCAGGCGGCAGTGGACGAATTTCCAATGATAAAATCATCCGTGGCGTATAGAGTAAGGCTGGATGAAGTGAAAAACCTATATGAACTACACTGACATATTCGGACAACAGGCCACATAGGAATTTCAAGGGTTCTTCAGGACAGAATTATTAAGAGATAGAGTCGCTAATCGAAAAACCTCCTCAGACGGCAGTGAACAAATTTCCAAGATGGAATTATCCGTGGCGTATAGAGTAAGGCTGGGCGAAGTGAAAAACCTATATGAACTACACTGACATATTCGGACAACAGGCCATATAGGAATTTCAAGGGTTCTTCAGGACAGAATTATTAAGAGATAGAGTCGCTAATCGAAAAACCTCCTCAGAAGGCAGTGAACAAATTTCCAAGATGGAATCATCCATGGCGTATAGAGTAAGGCTGGACGAAGTGAAAAAACTACACTGTCATATTAATAGGAATAGAAAACAATCAGCTGCCATTACAACATTCAGATGCAAATAACCATTTTGGCCACCTACATGTTACCAAATAACGCATCGATATATGTAGCAACTTTCGTTGGATTCCTTAAAACAATGAATATTGCTTTCCTGGACTCACCGATAAGTTCCATAAGTTGTGATTGTTCACACACAATCCCATGTAGCCAAATTTACTAATTGACAGACAACACACTTTCTTGGTGCATACCAATGCACCACCGTTGTTTCTCCAACCAACATGCCATTCTTGTTGGCATGTTGGCATTTTTTGCACACCAACGTACGTGTTGCCTGAGATACAAATCTATTACACACGATCAAACAGCCACAGCAACAGCCGTCCAAAAATAAGTTTCACTTCAAACAAACCTAGGAAACCAACAACACGCGATCACCGACATCAAGCAGCGTCGGTTGTGGTAAGTACTTGGATGAATGACCGGATCAAACACCGTCATCGTGATGTTTTTATGTTTCATAAAATGCAATTCACACCGACCTAAAGAAGTTTCACTTCAAAAAATATCTGCTGTGACCGCCGATATTTCAATTTTTGCCACAAAGAAGAGGACCTCCAGTTTCTCATGACAGTATTACTCTGGAATGTTTGTCTGACTTTTTCAAGCGGTAGAGCAGGGAAAAAACTTAGGTGTTGTCAATATCGGGATATAAGCCGCGCATAGTAGTCCAACGTACTAAACACTAGACCACTGCATCCAATGTAAACAAAAAGAACACACATAATCAACGAATTGGACAAATTATAACAAAATTTTGGGGCTTTATTAACCACGGGTCTGTTATCGATTCTGAGAACGCTTCATGTCCAGAAGTCAATAGAGGAGTTAGTCTTGGGCAGTTTCGGAGTACACCTTGCCTTACAGTCCCACAAGTAACCGACCTCAACCACTCGGGACAGTTAGCTAAGGACTAGGTGTCCATGTTCACCCAGGACTTTGGCCTATACATATAGGCAAGTAAGAATCCTTTTCCAGTCCAGGAATGAATTTGGTGCTGCTGCTTGTATCGGTATGCCATTAAGCAAGGAACTAAAGATTATTTCTCTGACATTCTACGCGACCTGGCTAAGCATCAGTGGTCTAGTTCCATTGATTTAGAAGAATGGAATTGGTATAAAAAGGGGCAGTGGTACGATATACCCAAGCAAAAACCGCGGCGTTTAAATCACATGATTCGTTACTTGAACATCTATCTTTTGGTGACTTTGGATTGTGGATTTTAGTCCTGGGGATTCTCTCTTTGGGGAATTCGCGGCTGGAGATTTCAGTTTGGGATTTTGCTTGTGGATTATGTATTGGGGAAAACGTACCCAACCCTAAGAACGGACCAGCATGCTACCATAAAACAACAAAGCTCTAAATATTGTTTCACCACGACAGTTGTTACTGAAAAACCCAAACAAATGTCAGCAAAGTGCCGGACCTACATTACAAGGATTACGACACAACGTAACCAAGTCAACAAATTACAAAAGTTAAAAGCATTTCCACCATCACTTATTTGCATATCCTTAGCAATGGCCATTAAATCTGCACATGTGGACCCTTTTGTTGAAAAAAACAAAAAAAATACAACAACAACAAAATAAATCCAACACCAAAATGCGATTTGTTATATTTAATCCGATTTCGTCGGCTTTTCAATTTGATGGCAAGGCTCAACACAACAAGTCAGGTGTCAACAAATCCTTTTCACATTAAAATCAACTAACACCATTTGTGAAGGCGCCCTTCTTGATGAATAGGAAAAAATCCTTCGACCGAAATAATATGGAAGACACCAACTCACATGAAGGTGAGTGCTAAATGGGAGCAAAGCAGCCCACAAAAGGAATAAAAGACCCCAAAGCTCAGAGGCTCTGCCCTACTCGCATACACTTACGGACGGTTTTTATCCTCGTTTACTCTATGCACAAAGGATTCTTTGAGTTATTTACAAGATACTTTGAAACCAACAACAGACGTTATCGTCATAGGTATATTTGCCAGAAGCAATATAAGGATATGCGCCACGTATATTCATTCGTTTTTCTATTTTTTTTATCGTACCTACAATAAAATGAAATTATCACGTACGTAAGGATACGTCTTCGTGCAGCTTTTATCGCTGTTTATGCTGCTTGGCAAAGGTAAACCCCATCGAATGTGTATATTTTCCACGGAATCTAGGAATCAAGGAATCCCAATATGTGTGGCACACCATATGTGTGTAGTGGGATATCCTTGTTCAAGAAACTAAACAGTCTGCGGCGGCTTTGTTATAGGAACTTGAATTTCTTCGTCTTAAGCACCGTGGTATCTGGGATTTTTACCCTCAGTAGTGGTGGGGAGGAATGAAATTTCCTATTATGGAGGAGTCGCATTTTTTTTAAGCTGTCCTTGCTTCAGCATACGGATGTTGTAGAAATGGTGTTTTCGATTTCACGGTGCATTGGAAACGAATAATCGAATTATTCGAATATCCTTCAAGAGAGAGGGGACGAGGAAAATGTGAAAAAGTAGCTCTGCATTGCCGCAAGGATGTGTTGAAGCTGTTAACGTGAGTCAACATTTTTTTTCGTCCTCTTTGATCACGATGGAGTTGAGCAAACGCAGGTGTGAAGACTTTTCGCGATGCGAAAATTCAATTTACCTCAACAGATGAGCGCAAATGTCCTTGTAATATTCAATTGGAATTAAATTATTATTGTGGTTGTGGCGGTAGGATGTGGATTATATCAGTAGAGATTGATTGATGATTTGGTTTTGAAAGGTAGATAAAGATGTTCATTTATCATATATTATTCGCGTACATTTGGGAATGAATATCGAATTGAATTTTTATGGGGAATTTGTTTCGGGAATTCCTGTCATTTTCGAGATTGAAGTGGTAATTGTACTGAAAAGTTTTGGCGTGTTTGGGGTGTTGGGCGTCGTATCTTCGGTGAATGGATTGAGAATCAACTTGAAGTTGAACCAGATTTCGGTGAATGGACTGAGAATCAACAGGAAGTTGATCCAGGTTTTGATCAATCATTTTCAGTGATGAGGCGTCAAGCCAGAACGCGTTTTCTTCCGTATACTTTGGCAAATCACCATGAAATGACTTACACAAGAACAAAGTTTACAAATCGTGAAAACTTATATCCAAAATTTGCGGTCTGTTCGATAAACTTATAGAACACTTCGTCGAGTGTACTATTACATCTGTACATCTGAGAAGCTAATACGCAATATTATGGATCGATTCATACCACATTTCCATTTTTTGATTATATTCATCCAAATGCGTACAGAAAAAGCCATCGCGCTATAGATGTGAGTGTGACAGAGGAGCCGTATTTATAGATCAGACGACGCCGTTCTTAGCAACTCGGTCTCTGCCTGTCCACTACTTTTGAGGTAAGAAAGGTTTTTTTCAAGTTCAAGTTAATTAATGAATCGGCGAAACACATTGGGTATTCTAGTTAACGAGGACAGGACAAAGTATACACAAGAATTATCCAGGCAACACTAGGAAATAGCCACGTAACCAAATTTGACACAGGGTCATCTCGCGTCATCTCTCCTCTATTCTGGCTTATGGTTATAACAAAATTTTAGTTAAATTAGACGAGGAACGGTCAGAGTTGTCGCGTATGCGGATGACGTAGTGGTACTAGTGTCAGGAAAATTCCCCTCCGTGATAAGTGAAATCATGGGGGCTGCTCTAGACAAGGTTAGCACCTGTGCTGCAAGTTGTGGCCTCGGCGTAAACCCGAACAAAACGGAATTCGTGCTATTTACCACCAAAACCAAAATACCCGACTTCACCCTCCCCCGTCGTAATGGCCAACCACTCACACTCAGCCCTATCGAGGTATCCGTCGGAGCGGACAATTTGTCGCAACGCATACTTCGTCGGAGGTTCAAATTCCATTCGAGGTATGTGTCATGCGAGGCCTTCACTTCACTACAATTCGTAAAGAAATTCTGCGAAAAATTTGTGTCGGAGGAAATCGGAAAAAGAATTCCACTTAGCTATCAAAAATTGAACCAAAAATGCTCCTGAACGCACTTCAATGCAATTCCCCGAGATGCGTTACAAAATGTCGGCGAAATATTCCGAACAACTTTTCGGAAGAATACCTGGAAGTAAAAATCTTCCGAATCGTATAAAATCGGAGAATTTTCCGCTCCGAAGGATACCTCGATAGGGCTGAATATCTTCTAGCGCTAGGTATTTGGGTATCATGCTTGAGCGAAAACTGGAAACACAACAACATCGAACATAGAGTAAAAAAGGCGTGTGTTGCCTTCTATGCTTGTAGCAAAACCATTGGAAAGAAGTGGTGACTCAACCAAATATGACCTTGTGGATGTACACAGCAGTGGTACGACCAATTCTCACATAGGGCTCACTAGTATGGTATCCCGCATTGAGTAAAGGCTACATACAACCTTACAAAACTAAAAAGGCTGCAAAGAATAGCCAGTATAGGCAGCACAGGCGCGCTGAGGTCGGCGCCAACGGATGCCTTTACAGTGCTATTGCATCTCTTGCCTCTCGACCTACACATTAAAGTTACCGCTTTATGCAGCTCAGTAAGACTCAAGGAGTCAGGATGCTGGAATGGAAGGCCGTATGGCCACAGCAATATCCTGGATTCGCTACCAAACGGCGTGGTCACGTTTCCAACAACATAACACCTATACTTAGCTTAAAGAAAGGCTTCCACGTAGGATAACCTACCAGAGCTCAGTGGAAGAGAAACGAAGTAGTTAGAGATTACGATACGGTCGTCTACACCGACGGAACTAAGATCAACTGTGGTGTGGGGTCCGGAGTCTACTCGGAATCACTGGATATCACTATCATACCGCCTACCGGATTTTTCCAGCGTATTCCAGGTGGAACTACTGGCTATTCGAGAGGCTTGCACACTACTGGAGCGTGACGTTACGGAAAGGCAAAATATTGCTACTCTCATAGTTAACCAAGCGGCCATAAAGGCCTTCAACTCGGCTACCATATCCTCCACATTGGTACATGAATGCCGGAACGAACTTGCGCACCTTGGCGAACGCTTCAGGGTCACACGTCTCTGGGTTCCAGGGCACAGTGACATTAAAGGAAACGAGCGTGCAGACGAGCTGGCCAGGCAAGGCTTAGCTCTTCACGGCTCACTTGCGCCAAGGGTCCGTATTTTTTTTTTACACTATCAGATCTGTGTCGTAGCGAGCTTAATACAAGCGCATCTACGAGCAGAGATTTGCCACAGCATATAAAATGCATCCACAGGCTCATCATTTAGTGCATTTGTTAGTGGGACATAACAAAACACTGAAGTTAGTTTGACGTCACTAACAAAATCAATAAACGATGAAATTATTATTAACAAAACAAGAAAAAAAAATAAACATACATTTATTACGACTCTAGAATACAATTACGCAAAGTGTTTTTTAAACTACTTTTACTAACATGCAGTTCAACTACATCGCTATTTTTATTGTAAACTCTACTCATGCGACTTATAGCCTCATGCATACCATAGTTGTATTTAGGATTAGGAATATGTAAAATATTTAGTCTACGAAGGTTATAGGAACCTCCACGGGTATTAAAACCAATAGCACTTAAAAGATCAGGAGCATCTATTTGTCCTGATAATATTTGGTGTAAGAAGACCATGTCATTGTTAAGTCTACGTTGAGACAAAGGCAACAACTGCAGCAGTTTAATTCGACACCTATACGGAGGCAAATTGTGTACATCATCCCATGGAAGTCCTCTCAAAGCAAATCTTATAAATTTGCGTTGGACTGCCTCAATTCTATTTGAGTGAACGACATAGAAGGGTGTCCACACCTGTGAGGCATACTCCAAGTGAGGGCGCACTAGACAATTATATAACGAAAGGGTGACATAAGGATCATTGAACTCTTTTGACCACCTTTTTATAAATCCCAACATAGAGTTGGATTTATTCACAATAACGTTTATGTGTTTATTAAACTCCAATTTAGGATCAAAATAAACACCAAGATCTTTAAAACTGTCAATACGACAGAGAGTGTGCCCCGACAGAGTATAACTGAAATTGGACGGAATACGTTTTCGTGAAAATGACATATGCTGGCACTTAGTGGGGTTCAGATTCAAACCGTTTTTAAAACACCATGTTGTAAAGCTATTCAAATCAGTTTGAAGTGAAAGCGAATCGCTTGGATCTCCTACACATTTGAAAATTTTCATGTCATCAGCATATATCAGTATTTTGCTCTCTCGAATACAAGCTTTTGCATCGTTAATAGCAAGAATAAATAAGATAGGGCCTAAATGACTACCTTGGGGTACTCCAGAATGGGCAACAAAAGGGTTGGATTTAGAGCCTCTAAATTTTACCTGATAAGTTCTTAGTGAGAGATATGATTGAACCCAATTTATGAAACCTGGAGGGAAACCATAAACCTTAAGTTTATAAATTATGATGTTATGTGATAACTGGTCAAAAGCTTTGGAAAAGTCAGTGTATATACAATCGACCTCTTTATTATTTTCCAAACTATTAGAACAATGATGCATAAAAGTTAAGAGATTGGTGACAGTGGATCTATTTTTTACAAAGCCATGCTGCTCTTTACAGATAATGTTTCGACACAGGAATACCAATTTATCACAAATAATATGTTCAAATAACTTAGGAATGCAAGAGAGTTTTGAAATAGGTCTGTAATTAGAAATGTCTCCTCGTTCACCTTTTTTAAAAACAGGTGTAATAAATGCATTTTTCCATTGAGTTGGGAATACTCCTGTGGCAAGGGAGCTTTCAAACATATACTTAAGGTATGGCAAAAGAGCATCTTTGCATTGCTTTACGACTATTGGTGGGATTCCATCGGGCCCAGCAGAATAATCATTTTTTAATAAAGCGATATATTTAATTATTGTCTCATCGTCAAATGTGACGTTGCTGAAATTAACTTGAGAACAGTCATTGAGATAACTGAAATATTGTTCGTCTAAGACAAGAGGGGTATCAATAAATGATTTACTGAAATTCTCTGCGAATAAGTTAGATAAAATAATAGAGCTCGATATTTTTGAATTATTGTAAGAGAAGTTGGCTGGATATCCATCCGTTTTTCTCTTCGAATTGACAAAACTCCAAAAGCGTTTTGGGTCACTTTTAAGAGCGTTCTCCATATTGGCTATATAGCCATTATATAAACTATTTGACATCGCAGAGAATTCCTTAAAATAATTCAGGTATTTATCATAGTCGTATTGATTCTGACTTTTAACAAAATTATTCCAGGCCCGGTTACGTATATTCCGAAGAGATTTAAGATCTTTCGTGTACCAAGGATGCTGGATTTGAGCATTCTTAGAATGCTTGACTGGGATAGTTCTATCCATGCAATCTTTTATTAGAAGATAGAATTTGTTAACAGCTTCTTCTAAATTGGAGAGGCTGTCAATATTAATATTCGAAAGCATTATTTCTTCGGATAGCCTTTGAAAGTTCGCCTTCCGAAAGTCAAAAGAGTACGAACGATCATACGAGTCAGAATGTTCGTACAGATGTCCGCCTATGTCAATAAAAATATCTAATGGAGGATGATTTTTGTCTATGTTAGTGATACTGGTACTAGATTCTAATACTGCAGTACTAACAGAGTCAGAAGAAAAAACTAAATCGAGAATTCGATTATTATGATTTTTTATACAGCTTGTTTGCTGTAAGTCAAATGATAAAATGTTATCAAGTAATGATAGCTCTTGTTGTGCAGAGACTTCTGATGGTATAAAATGAGCTTCTCCTTCCGAAGGCACCCATTCTATGTGTGGTAAGTTGAAATCACCCAGCAACAAAATATTACTGTCACAACAAGATAAGTCAAAAATATATTCTAAAGCCTTTGATAGCTCAGAATACAGTGTGCCAAGACGATAGGAGGGAATGTACGCATTTGCGACATAAAGGTATTTATTTCCAATAGTTATCTTAACACAAATTATTTCGGTATTAAGAATGAATGGAAAATCAATTTTCTCAGAGGTAAGGTGACTGCGAACCGCAGTAAGAACACCTCCTCCAAGCGCTTTTAGGTCATTTATGTGACGGTCATTCCTATATACTAAGAACTCATGATTAAAGAGTTCCGAGTCAAGTATACTGGCGTTAAGCCACGTTTCGGTTAAGGAGAATATGTCGTGTGAAAAGGCTTGAGAGTTTAGAAATATATTTTTTGCTTTTGTTCGGAGCCCTCTTACATTTTGGTAGTAGAGGGACAGTCGGTAGAGTTTTTTGGTGCTGAGCTTTTAACTCCGCGTTTAGCTCTCCGTGGCTTAAACTCATTGACAATAGTATTTACGGGCCATGAGTTAGTGTCACATACTTTTTCGAAAAGATTTGGTGGTACAACTATTTTAAATGAAGAAACGAAACTTTCCGGTTTACTAATTTTGGTACATTTAATAGAGGTACCTGCGGGGACGAGGTTTGTTGAAACCAAGTGAGTCATCACATTTTCGGAGGAAGTACCTGGTTTCAATCTTGATATAAAAATCGATTTGGGTTTAGGAATCGATTCAATTGTAGATAATTCCGAAGTCAATAAAGGAATTAAAGTAGACGGTTTATTTGCTATATTGCGAGAAGTAAAAGAAGTCTCAGTCGGCGACGATCCTACCGACAAATTTGGATTCGAATTGGGTTTGTTTAGAATCTGACTTCTAAGGTTAGAGCGTTTAGCTCTTGGATTAGCCGATGATGAGTTCGCATCACGCTTTCGCTTTCCTTTACTAGCGACAACTTTATCATTGGCTACATGAGTCGGGGCAGATTGTATTATATCTGTATCAGTATACTTTTGGGTTTTGTGCTCTCCTATGGAAATATCTTGCTCCAATCTTGGCAAAGGCTCAGTAGATGTGGAAGCGTCAACGGACAGACAAGGGTCAGGGAATGCAGACACAGTGGATACTGCATGATTAAAAGACTCGAAAAGGTCTTTGAAACCTTTTGAGAGCCTAACAATATCGGTTTTAAATGCCGACATTTTGAAAGCTAGGCTCGAGATGGACAATTTACGGCATGCAGTGCAATACCAGAATGCGCCTTCAGTTGCATTTATTTTATCCATAAATGCGTTGGAAGAGCCAACGCATTTTGCGTGAAACATGTTTCCACACGGGCCGTAACAAGCAAAAATGGCATTAGTGGAATTTTTTGGTTCTACGCATTTTTGAGCTAAACAATCCATTATATATATAAAAGCCGAATATATATAATAGCCGAATGGCAATGCTTAGCGCACCCGTTAGGTGCAGTTAAGGGACAAATAAACTGGAGAAGGTTAACAAGTTGCGTCATATCGATGACGATATGGCCCTCCTACGACAAAAACAGAAGAAACAATCTACTTAATAGAACCCGGCCAGATATCGCAAGAATCACGGCATTTGTCACGGGGCACTGGCTAATTATAGACCATGCAGCCAATCTAGGGATCCCATGCAACCCTCAATGTCGCAGTTGCGGGAACACAAATGAGAAAGAAACCCTCTCCCATTTTATCTGCAAATGTCCGGCACTAGCAAGAGCCAGATCGCGTGTACGACCAACCAACCATTTTTCGACAACCTCAGCGCCGTTTCGGGTAAAAGGATACAAGATCTTATCCATTTTCTAAACCTCACAGGCTGGATCTAGAGACAGCCTGTATCACAATCCACAACAAAAATCATTGTAAAGGCCACACGAGTTGTGGTAACAAAAAGGCACATAAGTGCTACTTGGGTTCATGCCGAACCGCCACTTCTACCTACCTACCTAGACTACAGAGCTAACTCTCTTGTTCATATGACAAACTAAGAGAAAAGTTATACACAAGAGCATTTACTGGTTACATACCCACATATTTCATTGCTGCGGATCCTTTTTAATTGAAAATTAAAATGTATTTGATGGTTTGGAATTCTGAAATACGGAAAAAAGGAAATGATTATTTTCAATACCAACGACATTGGGAAATATACTTTCATCAACTAAAAATTGAACATGAGACGTTTCTTGATAATTTTTTGAAAATTACAAAAAATACATAATTCGGCGTAAATAAAAATAAAACGCAAATGTCGACATTAGTTAGTTACCTGGTTAGCTTATAATGTACAGCTTTATAGAAAGTCTACCAATTATCAAAACTCATAACTAAGTAAACTCGACTTTTCGACTTAAGAGCCCTGCACACGGTCAATGTTAATTAACAAGTAAGTGACATTGTTGGAAGTGACATTGATGGAAAATCACCACCACACGTATCAATGACCATTGACAATATTTTTTCGAAAATTCTGCTTAGTCGTTTCATAACTGTCTACAAGAATGGACAATAATTATACCCTTTTCCATAGGGGTATATTAGCTAACTGAATCGATTAAGCCAGTCCGTCCGTCCTCCCGTCTGTATGTCACCGATTTTGGGCCTTAAATGTTGAGCTACGAGAATGAAATTTGGTATAAAGGATCCTTGTGCGGTGCTGCAGAATAAGTGTAAACATTTTAAGAATCCACAAACTGCCACTGCCGTTTGGTGGTAGCAAACGAGAGAGGGGGAGGAGTGTCCTCTCACTAAGGCACTCACTCTCAGGCGGCAGCGGAGGAATTTCCTAGATGGAGTCAACGGTGGCGCCTCCAGTTTGATCGAACTGTTAGTGTAATCCCTATATGAGCTGCTTCGACATATTTGAACACCAGGTCTATAGGGATTTCCAATACTGAGCCAGGGTGTTGGAAAAGAGCTGGTGGCGGAGGAGCCCTCAATGAGTCAACGGCAGCGCTCATATCCCAAAATGGGCTACTGACATCGGTATTTCCGGCCTGCTGTCCTAGGGTCAAACGACGTTCGTATCTGCACCTGGAATGTGAGAATATTAGAGGTGCAGGCGAACAACTAGCGGAAGCCCTAAAGGAAAGTCCACAACCGATCAAATTTTCACACTTCGGCAGATCCTGGAAAAAACCCGAGAAGTCCAAATCCACACCCACCACCTATTTATCGATTTCAAAGCCGAATACGACAACATTTACAGAGACGAACTATACAGAGCTATGTCTAGTTTTGGTATACCTCCCAAACTCGTCCGTTTGTGTAGGATGACGATGAAGAATTCTTCGTCGGAAACGACCTCACCGACACATTCGATACCAAAAAAGGATTTAGGCAAGGCGATGCGCTGTCATGTGACTTCTTTAATTTGATTCTTTAGAGGAATGTGCAAAACTCCCGAGCCAACACCAGTGGCACAATTTTCCAAAAATCGGTGCAACTACTAGCATACGCCGACGATATTGACATCATTGGTAGGACTCAACTTGATGTCATAGCCACGTTTGCTAGTATAGAGAAGGAAGCGGCAAAATGGGTTTAACAGTAAATGAAGGTAAAACTAAGTATATGCCGTCAACACGAAAGGACACACAACATCAACGAATTGGACAGAACGTCACCATTGACAGAATTAACTTTGAGGTAGTAAGGGACTTTGTCTACCTCGGCTCCGCTATTAACTCTGACAACAACATCTCGTCAGAAATCAAACGAAGAATTACTCTTGCCAATCGCTGTTTCTTCGGGCTAAGAAGACAATTTATTAGTAAAGCCCTCACTCGAACTACTAAGGAGATCCTATATAAAACCCTGATTATCCCAGTCCTGCTCAACGGCGCTGAAGCATGGACCGTATCAAAAGCATATGAAGAAATCCTTGGTCGATTCGAGAGAAAAATTCTTCGAAAAATCGTCGGTCCCGTTTGCGTTGACGGGCTATGGAGACGAAGATTCATTCACGAACTATACGAGCTGTACAGCGACATACCCCTAGTCAAAAAACTCCACATTGGACGTTTAAGATGGCTAGGACATGTAGAACGAATGGACACCAATACTCCAGCTCGCAGGGTCTTCGATTCCCAGCCAGATGTCGGACGCAGTAGAGGAAGACCTCGCCCGAAGTGGAGCGCACAAGTAGAAACTGACCTCAACCAACTTGGAGTGCGCAACTGGAGGCAGTTAGCTAAGGACCGGGCTAATTGGAGTGGCATGTTGGTTGAGGCCCAGGTTCATCCCGGACTGTAGCGCCACTTAAGTAAGTAAGTAAGTAAGTACAAACTGCCATGCCCACTTTTCAGACATCTTGTCTATTACTAAAACTATTTCACAAATGAAAACATTGACAAGTAAAATTGATACACCCTACGCTACACCTTATAACTCCGGGGCTAATAGACATATTACTGGAATGGGAATGTTGCAATCTTAGCATTCTTGGCTGAAGTAACGGGTGATTTTTTTAGAGTTAAGTTTTTCAGGTTGGCAGCACTGATTACTAATGGCGTCCAAATGTCATCTCTCAAAGTGAAAAGTTTTCAGTATATTCTGCCATTTAATCATGGAAAGACTTACAAACGAGCAACGATTGCAAATTATTGAAATTAATTGTCAAAATTCGTGCTCTGTGAAAAATGAAAATCCGCTGTTTTATCGAAAAATTATGTTCAGCGATGAGGCTCATTTCTGGCCCAACGAGTACGTAAATAAGCCGTACTGTTGCATCTGGAGTGATGAACAGCTACATGCCATACAAGAGTTACCGATGCATCCTGAAAAAATGACAATTTGGTGTGGTTTATGGGCTGGTGGGATCATTGGTCCATTTTTCTTCAAAACGGCGAACGATATCGAGCCATGATACGAGAAATATGTTTTGCCAAAGTTGGCTGCGTTTAACTTGGTTGACATATGGTTTCATCAAGACGGTCCCACATGCCACACAGCTCGTGAAACAATGAAAATCTTGAAGGATGCATTTGGTGAGCAGCTTATGTCTCGAAATGGCCCTATGAGTTGGCCGTCAAGATCATGCCATTTAACGCCTCTTGATTATTTCTTGTGGGGTTATGTAAAGTTATTAGTCTATTTGGACATGCCGAACACGATTGAAGCCTTACAGGATAATATAACACGTGTAATTCGTGGAATACAGGCCGAAATGCTCGAAAAAGTGACGCAAAATTGGACCTTCCGAATGGACCATTTGAAATGGAGCCGAGGAAAACATTTACATGAAGGCCTATTTATCGATTTTGAATATTTGATGCAACTTTGAGTGTTTTATTCGATTTTTTTTTTCATGCGTTATTACAACCAATGATCTTGCATCAAAAGTTGTTTCGAATATTTTATAACTTTACGGCAAAGGGTTTGTTCTGCTCTGTCCTACAGAGAGTCTATATACTAAAATTCACCACTCTTGCTCAAAATTTAAGGCCAAAAATCGGTGACATACGGACAGACATGGCTAGATCGACTCAGCTAGCGATTCTGAGTCGATTTATATACTTTAAGGTATATCTGCCGATATTATTTCTCTATGTTACAAACTTAATGTCTAAACCAATATACCCCTATGGGATACGGTATAAAAAACTCACTTGGACACTTGCGGAATCGGAACAAGACACATTTTTTCGTGTTGTAGAACGAGGGTAGACTTTGATTGGCGTTAACTTGGCAATGCCCAGTGTTTCAACTCTGACTACACATCAAATGTGCTTATCTTTACCTCCAAGTGGTAAACATCGGGTTCTGGTCTCATCCAACCGGATTTGACTTGCTAAACGATAAGTGCGAGTGTTGATAACACGACGAAAAACAGCAACACTATAAACACCCTGGTGAGAATGGCACGGATGAATACCCGGCCTGCTGTCCCAGGCGAACCTAGATGAGCTGCTCTGACATATTCGGACAACAGGTTGTCTAGGAATTTCAAGGGTTAGTCAGGCCCCTTGAACAGAGATGGTGGCGGATGAACCGAAAGGCCAACGGCAGCGCTCAATCCCGTAGTGGATACTGATGGCCCCGTGTCCTAGGGGTATCTAATAAATTGGAACTGGCCCTCCAGGTTGGGGGTTGTGCTTTGGGTTAACTACCCAGCCACAGAAAAAAAACATGGTTACGAAGCAACCAATAGCCTCGGAAAGGACTGATTTTATTGTTGACGACCCTGCTAAACGAAAAAAGGACAACGACGTTCGTATCTGCACCTGGAATGTGAGAACATTAAACAGGAGAGGTGCAGGCGAACAACTAGCGGAAGCCCTAAACTGCTACAAAGCAGACATTACTGCCATCCAGGAAATACGATGGGATGGGCCGGGCAAAAAGAGGATGAAAAACTGTGACATATACTACGGACCGTGTTATAGTGAGCAGAAACAGCGACTATTCGGATGCGGATTTGTTATAAGTGCCAGACTTAGGCAAGAAGTCTTATGTTTCCAAGACATTAGCGAACGCATAGTAACAATCCGCATCAAGGCCAAATTCGCCAACATAAGCCTTATATGCGCTCACGCTCCGACGGAAGAAAAATATGATATAGCTAAGGATTGCTTCTACGAGCTCCTCGACAAAACCTATGAGCGACTACCGAAGTATGATGTTAAAATCGTGCTGGGAGATTTTAACGCAAAGGTAGGACGAGAAGACATCTTTAGAAGTATTGTCGGAAAACTTAGCCTACACGACAACACGTCTGCTTACGGACTTAGGCTAATTGATTTCGCTACGGAACGAAATGCCACTATAGCCAGCACACGGTTTCCTCACCTCGATATCCATAAGGGGACATGGCGGTCTCCAGATATCCACAACGCCACAACAATCCAGAAATACTGTGAAAAAATTTAATGTCGGAAGACTGCAATCGCAAGAGACCGCCAAAACCTTCGCACAACGCGTATCCCTTAACCTCTCGATTAACACCATACCACCAGCATCGAATGTCGAAGAGCAATGGCAACGATGCCAACAGGCCATTAGATCAGCCGCAACTGATGTGCTAGGTTTCTCGCGGCCACCAGCAAGAAACCCCTGGTTTGATGAGGAATGCCGACAGATGCTCGCAGCCAAGAACGAGGCCTACAAGGCTAAGCTGCAGGTGAAGACGAGAGCTGCCATTGAGCTATATAGGCAAAGAAGAAGGGAAGAACATCGGCTTTTCAGCAAGAAGAAAAAAGAGCAAGAAAAGCGCGCGATCGAGGATATAGAGAAGTGCCACTCCAGGAACGATGTTCGCAAGTTTTACCAAAGTGTAAAACGTCAAAGCCAAGGATACAAGGCTCGAACAGAATCCTGTCGAGATGAACAAGGAAATATTGTAGTTGAGACACAGTCGATGCTGAGGATATGGAAGAACCACTTCTGCAGACTGTTAAACGGCGATGACGAACAACATTCCGCTGTCAGGCAGAACGAACCATGCAATATTGGCAACGACAGCGAAAACTGCCAACCACCCGACCTGAGTGAAGTGAGGATAGCAATATCTAAACTCAAGCTTAATAAGGCTGCCGGAAATGACGGCCTTCCCGCTGAGCTCTATAAGGCCGGCGGAGATGACTTGGTAAGTAACATCCACCAACTCATAAGCCAAATCTGGTCGGATGAAAATATGCCTGAAGAATGGAACCTCAGCATCGTTTGCCCGATCCACAAAAAAAGAGACCCTCTGAACTGCGCCTACTACAGAGGCATAAGTCTCCTCAACATCGCCTACAAGATCCTATCTGCCGTATTATGTGAACGCCTGAAACCGTTTACCAACAACCTGATTGGCCCTTATCAGTGTGGTTTTAGGCCAGGAAAGTCCACAACCGATCAAATTTTCACACTTCGGCAGATCCTGGAAAAAACTCAAGAAGTCCAAATCGATACCCACCACCTATTCATCGATTTCAAAGCCGCATATGACAGCATTTATAGAGACGAACTGTACAGAGCCATGTCTAGTTTTGGTACACCGCCTAAACTCGTCCGTTTGTGTAGGATGACGATAGAGAATTCTCGCTGCTCCATCAGGGTCGGAAACGACCTCACCGACACATTCGATACCAAAAAAGGATTTAGGCAAGGCGATGCGCTGTCATGTGACTTCTTTAATCTGATTCTTGAGAGAATTGTGCAAAACTCCAAAGCCAACACCAGAGGCACAATTTTCCAAAAGTCGGTGCAACTACTGGCATACGCTGACGATATTGACATCATTGGTAGGACTCAACGTGATGTCATAGCCACGTTTGCTAGTATAGAGAAGGAAGCGGCGAAAATGGGTTTAGCAGTAAATGAGGGTAAGACTAAGTATATGCTGTCATCACGAAAGGACTCACAACATGGACGAATTGGACAGAACGTCACCATTGACAGATATAACTTTGAGGTAGTACGGGACTTTGTCTACCTCGGCTCCGCTATTAGCTCTGACAACAACATCTCGTCAGAAATTAAACGAAGAATTACTCTTGCCAACCGCTGTTTCTTCGGGCTAAGAAGGCAATTTAGTAGTAAAGCCCTCACTCGAACTACTAAGGAGACCCTATATAAGACCCTGATCATCCCAGTCCTGCTCTACGGCGCTGTAGCATGGACCGTATCAAAAGCGGATGAAGAAATCCTTGGTAGATTCGAGAGGAAAATTCTTCGAAAAATCTTCGGTCCCGTTTGCGTTGACGGGCTATGGAGACGAAGATTCAACCAAGAACTATACGAGCTGTACAGCGACATGCCCCTGGTCAAAAAACTCCGCATTGGACGTTTAAGATGGCTAGGACATGTAGAACGAATGGACACCAATACTCCGGCTCGCAGAGTCTTCGATTCCCAGCCAGACGTCGGACGCAGTAGAGGAATCCCTCGCCTTAAGTGGCGCGCACAAGTGGAAACCGACCTCAACCAACTTGGAGTGCGCAACTGGAGGCAGTTAGCTAAGGACCGGGCTAATTGGAGAGGCATGTTGGTTGAGGCCCAGGTTCATTCCGGACTGTAGCGCCACTTAAGTAAGCACTCAAAGTTAAGGCCATATAATGAAAAAATTGTTTTAGATATTTCGAGACACTAAAAAAAGTATCGGTCTTTGCAATGCCATTGAATCTATAACACCAGCTGCGCCCCGACTCAAATGATGATAAATATAGATCATGGAAGGGTTCAAGTAGTAGGACTCTTTCATATGAGAAGGACATATTAAGCTGGAGAAAGCAATTTTTGGACCTGCTTAATCACGAGCTATGGCTATTAATGATTGTGGACCTATTATTTTGGGTCATGATGCTCATCTCCCCATGGTAGGTTAGTCACTTTGCCGTTTTTTTCGAGGACTCCATGGGAAACACTTTAACCTGTGAATTGTGAACTTAACAAAACATAAAAAACAATCATATTCTTTAGAAAATTAACAAATTATGTTCGGAGAATATGTGGTTGGAGCAGTGCGAGGAAACAGGTCGTGGGACGAAAAGCCTCTTCTTCAACTTCATCAAGTTACCCATCTGTTACCCAAACAATACTGTATTCGTTTAGCATAGACATAGTGACTACACAAGGTGGAGTCCATTACGTGGTCCTTTAACTGCCAATACTTTGTTTGGGTTTTTATAACGACCGGCAGGCGCGGCGTGGCAAATTTCATATTTACGACTGATCAAGGACACAAATGATAATAAAAACCTACATAAACTTTTAAGTCGAAAAAAGTCATAATTTAAAGTTGATTGTAAACGATACGGCCATTTGTATTATGGCTTTCGAAATATATTACCCGACCAAGGTTTCAGAATAAAATTTCAAATAAATTCGCCCCTCCCCTCTATGGGGCTTAATACAATCATTAATATGAACTTGAAAATGTATGTTTCAGAAACTCGGAGAGAAATCTACTCCGAGATGACAGACAGAAAATTAAAAAAAAAATGTTTTCAAATTTATTGCAATCCTTGAGGAATCCTTGTTTTATTTTTTTTATTTTCATTCTGTTCTTATTTTTCCACTGTCAATCATCAACACACTCCTAACAGTCTCATCCTTTGGAGATGTTCCTTTCATGACTCTAATATCGTTTCAATGTAATGTACTTATTATATTTTTATTGTAATTTCTACTTCTCAAGAAAATGTCACCTCTCTGAACTTCAAGGGTAACTCACATCGCATAGAATGTAATAGAACAGACAAAGGAGACCCTAAAAAGCACTCACACCAATAATGTAATGGAACAGTGAAAAAATGTTCGCAATATAAATTCTCGGAATTCAATGATATTCTCAAGTGCAAAAGAGGAGCAATACATCCCCCATAGTCAGTCCACCACCACAGTTAAAGGGAGATATAGCTTTTGTTCGTTTTGCAGGGGGGGGCATTCGTTCCAACACAGCACCCATATTGGCATGAATGCGAGGATATTACTTTTTATTTTCCTTCTGGTATTACCTCGTTTTTTACATCATTAATATTCATTGTCTTATTGAATCGTAAATAATTTAAATGATGTCCTTTTTTGCGGGATGTTTTGTTGTTTTTTTTTCGAGTGACATGGTTTGGCTTAGTCTGTGATTAATGTTGCGGGCGGATAATGCTTTTGTAATTTGGCTTTAGAAAAAATAATGATTTTCTTGGAAAATTCATTCTTGTCATTGTAAAAATGAAAATAAAATTTTAATTTGACATTTTGTTAGAAATTAGATGAAGAAACCAGAAGACCAGAATATTATAATTGAGAAGACTAGGGCAAGAAACCAATTAGGAGCAGATGTCTACCTGCACATAATTAGTTTCAATATTTTGTATTGCAATTGATTTGAGCATTATACTGAACTGAAGGGGAAAATAAACGATGTCATCAAAGTGATTTTATGGTGGTGTATAAAGACAGTCTTAACGATAATTAGTAAGAATGCTTGTGAGGCAGTATGAAGCACAAAGGTTCGATATGTCATCAGGTCCCTTGATCAGCCAGCTGTACAGAAAGGCCTTGGAATTGCTTGGTTCGTGTATAGCGATGAATTATCCGTACATATGGAGTCCATGAAAGCCATGCTCGCTTCAATGGAAACAAAAGGAACAAAGCCCAACATTTTGCAAGCAATTGCCAGGATTTTCGATCCCATAGGTATTCCTGGGCCTATAATTTTTAAATTTAAGATTCTTTTTCAGATCTTATGGAATAAGAAGTCTAAATGGGAAGTATTTCCCAACGACTTGTTAACCGAGTGGGAAGATTATGTTAAAATTGTTTTGAAGCTAAGACATCTGACGTTACCAAGGGCAGTTTATCATGTTCATCTAGTGGCACATCAATTCAAATTCACGTTTTCTCAGACGCTCAGTATTTTAGCCTACGGTAGAATTGCACTCCTGAGAAGCACTACGTCTAATGGCCAAGTCCAAGTCAGGTTCTTATGTGCAAAAAATCGAATTGCGCCTCTAAAAGGAGATGGCGAAAGCGAACTGACATTACCAAAATTAGAGTTGACAGCTGCTCTCATAGCTTCAAGACTTCATTGTTATATAAAAAGGTCTATCAAGCTAGCTAATGTGAATTACTTTTTTTGGACTGTTGCCATGATCACTTCAAATTGGATCCAAGGTGATTTGCAGAAATGAAACCCCATTGTCAAAACAGATCGGATGAAATCAGACGACTTACAAAGATCCCGCAGTGGAGGCACTGCAAGTGAAAAGAGAAACCTGCAGATCTACTTACAAGAGGAGTGTCAGGTTCAATTCTTATAAAGTCTACCTGGTAGGCTTGTGGACCACAGTGGCTTTAAAACGATGGCGATGCATTTTGGGAGGCTAACCTTTCATGCGAGACAACGGTTGTCACTACCGCCCTTTTAGCCGAAATACAACCTACGAGAATCCTATACTACCTTACTGGAAATATAGTACCTGAAAGCGCTTGCTTAGGGTGACATCGTTCATACTACATTTTGTACGGAACATCAAGAAAAAGGAAGTCTTTTCAAGGTGCACTCAACATGAACACTGTGCTAGGGAGCCATTGTCAGCTACAGAGATCCAATTGATGATGACAGTTAAATGATTGGGTGTCGTAGAACGAGGGTAGTTTCTAATTGGTTTAACTTGACAGTGCCTAGTGGTTGTAACTCTGACTACACATCAACTGTTCTTATTTTTACCTCCAAGTGGTAACCATCGGATACGGGTCTCATCCAACCGGATTTGACTTTCTAAACGATAAGTGCGAGTGTTGATAACAAGACGAAAAACAACAACACTACATAAACACCCTGGTCAGAATGGCACGGAATAAATATCCGGCCGGCCGTCGCAGGCGAACCTAGATGACCTGCTTTGACATATTCGGACAACAGGTTATCTGGGAATCTCGATGGTAAGTCAGGCCCCTTGAACAGAGATGGTGGCGGATATACCGAGAGGCCAACGGCAGCGCTCAATCCCGTAGTGGATACTGATGGCCCCGTGTACCCCTAAAGTATCTAATAAATTGGAACTGGCCCTCCAGGCTGGGTTAACCCACTCATGGAATAAAATCATATGTTACGATGCAACCAATAGCCTCGGAAAGGACTGATCCTATTGTTGACGAACCTGCTCAAAGAACACAGGACAACGACGTTCGTATCTGCACCTGGAATGTGAGAACATAAAACAGTACAGTGCAGACGAACAACTAGCGGAAGCCCTAAACTGCTAAAAAATAGACATCACTGCCATCCAGGAAAAACGATGGGATGGGCCGGGCAAAAAGAGGATGAAAAACTGTGACATCTATTATGGACCGTGTTATAGTGGGCAGAAACAGCGACTATTCGGATGCGGAATTGTTATAAGTGCCAGAATCTTCCAATGAATGTTTCCAAGACATTAGCGAAAGCATTGTAACAATCCGCATCATGGCCAGATTTGCCAACATAAGGCTTATATGAGCTCACGCTCCGACGGAGGAAAGAGATTGGTTCTACAAGCTCCTAGACAAAACCTATGAGCGACTTCGAATGTTCGATGTTAGAATCGTACTGGGAGATTTTAACGCAAAGGTAGGAAGAGAAGACATCTTTAGCAGTATTGTCGGAAAATATAGCCTACACCACAACAAGTCTGATACGGACTTAGGATAATTGACTTCGCTGCGGAACGAAATGCGTTATACCCAGCCCACGGTTTCCTCACCTCGATATCCATAAGGGAACATGGCGGTTACCATATCAACGAACAGTCAACCAAATTGATCACATAGCGACAGACAAGAGGCACGCATCCAGTATTTTGGATGTCCGAACATTACGAGGGGCTAACATCGACTCGGTCCACTACCTTGTTGCGCAGCCAAGGTAAGAATGCGGACATCCATCACGCCACAAAAAAACAGAAATACTGTGAAAAAATTTAATGTCGAAAGTCTGCAATCGCAAGAGACCGCCAAGGCCTTCGCGCAACGCGTATCCCTTATACTCTCGATTCACAACATACCACCAGCATCTAATGTCGAAGAACAATGGCAACGATGCCAACAAGCCATTAGATCAGCCGCAACTGATGTGCTTTTAAGGTTTCTCGCGGCCACCAGCAAGAAACCCCTGGTTTGATGAGGAATGCCGACAGATGCTCGCAGCCAAGAACGAGGCCTACAAGGCTAAGCTGCAGGTGAAGACGAGAGCTGCCATTGAGCTCTATAGGCAAAGAAGATGGGAGGAACACTGGCTTTTCAGAAAAAAAGAGCAAGAAAAGCGAGCGATCGAGCATATAGAGAGGTGCCACTCCAGGAACGATGTTCGAAAATTTTACCAATGTGTTATACGTCAGAGCCAATGATACTTCAAGGCTCGAACAGAATCCTGTCGAGATGAACAAGGAAATATCGCAGTTGAGACACAGGCGAGGCTGAAGATATGGAAGAGCCACTTCTGCAGACAGTTAAACTGCTATGACGAACAACATTCCGCGGTCAGGCAGAACGAACCATTTAATATTGGCAACGGCAGCGAAAACTGCCAACCACCCGACCTTATACTAAAGTGAGGATAGCAATATCTAAACAAGACCGCCGGAAATGACGGCCTTCAAGCCGAGCTTCATAAAGCCGGCTAAGATGACTTGGTTAACATCCACGAACTCATAAGCCAAATCTGGTCGGATGAAAGTATGCCTGAAGAATGGAACCCCAGCATAGTTTGCTCGATCCAAAAGAAAGAAGACCCTCTGAACTGCGCCAACTACAGAGGCATAAGTCTCCTCAACATCGCTGATCGACCCTTATCAATGTGGTTTTAGGCCAGAAAAGCCCACAACCGATAACATTTTCACACTTCGGCAGATCCTAGAAAAAACCCAAGCAGTACAAATCGATACCCACCAGCTATTTATCGATTTCAAAGCCGCATACGACAGCATTTATAGAGACAAACTACACAGAGCTATGTCTAGTTTTGGTATACCGCCTATACTTGTATACCAAGTACTTGCCTATACTTGCTGCTCCATCAGGACACATTCGATACCAAAAAGGATTTAGGCAAGGCGATACGATATCATAATGTGACTTCCTCAATTTGGTTCTTAAGGATTGCGCAAAACTCCCAAGCCAACACCAGAGCCACAGTTTTCCAAAAATCGGTGCAACTGCTAACATACGCTGACGATATTGACACCAGTGGTAGGACTCAACGCGATGTCATAGCCACGGCCGGGGAATCGGCGACGGAATTCGCGCTGCGCCCACACTACAGACGAATTGTCTGTAGTCTCTCCCGCGTTCTTGGGGAGTGTATCGCTCCATGGCTTGTTCACTTGTATTCTACATCTGTCTAGTCCACAAATGTCAAAACAAATTTGACATTAGCGGCCATATGAAAATATAAGAGCATCTTCCAATAGGGTGATCTCTTTTGGGTCACCTTGTATATGCTCTCAACACGAAAGAACACACAACATCTACGAATTGGACAGAACGTCACCATTGACAGGTATAACTTTGAGGTAGAACGGGACTTTGTCTACCTCGGCTCTGCTTTTTACTCTGACAACAACATCTCGTCAGAAATTAAAAGAAGAATTACTCTGGTTAACCGCTGTTTCTTTGGGCTAAGAAGGTAATTTAGTAGTAAAGCCCTCACTCGAACTACTAAGGATATCCTATATAAGACCCTGATCATCCCAGTCCTGCTCTACGGCGCTGAAGCATAGCCGTATCAAAAGCGGATGAAGAAATTCTTGGTCGATTCGAGAGAAAAATTCTTCAAAAAATCTTCGGTCCCGTTTGCGTTGACGGGCTATGGAGACGGAGATTCAACCACGAACTATACGAGCTGTACAGAGACATAACCCTAGTCAAAAAAAACTCCGCATTGGACGTTTAATATGGCTAGGACATGTAGAACGAATGGACACCAATACTCCGGCTCGCAGAGTCTTCGATTCCCAGCCAGACGTCGGACGCAGTAGAGGAAGACCTCGCCCTAAGTGGCACGCACATATTGAAACCGAAATCAACCAACTTGGAGTGCACAGCTGGAGGTAGTTAGCTAAGGACCGGGCTAATTGAAGAGGTATGTTGGTTGAGGCCCAGGTTCATTCCGGACTGTGGCGCCACTTAAGGAAGTAAGTTAAAGAAAAAACTGTTTCTGACCAATCCCAAGCTTCAATTCAAGACACATAATCTTTTTATTCACTTTACGGCAACGTTTGATACGATGACGGAATTTTAGAGCGATGATGGGATTCGGGATACCAACGAAGAGGATGTAAGGCTGCCTTGTCTGAGGCAAACACCCTCAACGGGTCGTGAGCCCGTTAAGTAAATAGAAAAGTTGCTATTCGAAATTAATTTTGTTTCCGTGTTTCAAATGCACAAACACTTTCGAAATGCAAGTGTGTTGGCCGGAACCAAAATTACAAATTCGCCAGATTTTGTGCATCTCAATAATTGTGCATAAATACAATATGTAATATGTATGTGTGTATCAATGGTTACTTAACTTATCCTTTCCTCGGAATCAAAGTTGCATCATGGGTCTAAAGCGAAATAATCTAAGCAACGTGGTTACAAAACCACTATCACAATGTTTAAGCAGTTACTAATATTGAAATCTTTTTAAAACCAAAATAAGCTGAACTTTCTTTTAACTCGCACTTTCTAACACCTTTGGCAACTTTTACAAATCTCAAACTCTCCTATCCCAAGTCCTATGCGTTAAGGAATATTCAAAAAGAAATATTTCTCACATCTAAGTTTTTTCGACTTTTAATTGCATACCATGTAAGGATGGGTATGTGTGGATTATAATCGGTATCTTCCCAAAGCTCTTATAATGAAATACTCAAATAATTCCTCATGCCTAACTCATGTATAGTTAGTTGAAATAACGAAGAACAACTTTTCCTCTTTCAGTGTCTGACCCCCGTCCGGCAGCAATCAAAATTCAGAAAACTTTGAAAGCCACTTATACGTTACTGTGTCTGTGTATCTATGTACATTTAATTGTATGTGTAAAAAAAAGAATTTCGGACCGGCTAGTAATAATAACAACACTGAGGCAGCCACATTTTACTAATAAAGATTCAAGGGAAAGTTTTCGTCCTTACTTCGTCTCGCTCGCATATGGTAAAAAAAAGGATTAATATTTAGTAGTTTAATTAAAAGTTTTGTTGAAGTTGAAGTCCTTTTTGCATCTTTTATTTGGGGCTGATCGGGTTTAGTCTGAGAATGTTCGTTAAGTAGAGAAACTAATGTGCTACAGTATCTTATTGGTAAGGATGTTTTTGTCCAATATATATCCTGGATATTTTGGTTGCTTTTACAGGATTCAGGAGTTCAAACCAGAACTCAAAGCGAGCTGTGTAATGTACATAGGAATCCTCATTGAAGTCAATTCAATCAGTTGTCAGATTGAGTAGAGTCAATTTGAATAACCAAACGAGAATGACACGCAGTGAGATGATTTAATTTCGGGGTACAGTGTACTGTACACCCTCGTTTCATTTTAAAAGACCAACTAATTGATTAATAATTACAATCACCACGGGTCATAAAATGTCAGTTTGCTGTGGTAATTCAATTAGCTAGCCGGGTGGACTGCGACGAGGTATATTGGAGAAATACGCATTGGATGTATTTTGTGTCAGATATTAAGGGTGAAGGATAAATGCTTTTAACTAGACTTAAGGAGGCATATGCTTTTAAAATTAAATTTTAAAGTTAAACTTGTCCGTTGATTGCAATTTACGTTTAGGCATATTAGTAGGCTTACCAGACGTCCACTTTTAAGAGGACATGTCCTCTTTTTGTCTACAAAAAATATGTCCGGTATCTTTTTGGAAAACATGCAATTTGTCCTCTTTCTGCGTTTTCTCAGTGAACTAAATTTTTTGATATCACAAAACTACAACAAAACTGTTTTTCAACAATAATTCAGAAATTTTCTGCATCTTTCTAACGGGTGATTTTTTAGCTGGTTTGGTTTTGGCAACACTGGTTTTGACAGCTGACGTGTGTTTAGTACCTTGTGTCACTGTCAAACAGCTTCAGTTTGGTTTGCAATTTAACCATGGATCGTCTTACAAATGAACAACGCTTGCAAATTATTGAATTTTACTATCAAAATTCGTGCTCGGTTCGAAATGTTCATCGCGCGCTGCTTCCATTTTATGATCGGCATTCTCGACCTTCTGAGCAGTCTATTCGGAAGATTGTGACCAAATTTCGCACCAAATTTACTTTGTTGGACATTAAACCACCAACACGTTTACATACTGTGCGTAGTGAAGAAAATATTGCGGCCGTATCAGCTAGTGTGACAGAAGACCGCGAAATGTCGATTCGGCGCCGTTCCCAGCAGTTAGGCCTTTGTTACAGCACTACGTGGAAAATTTTGCGGAAGGATTTGGGCGTAAAGCCTTTTAAGATACAGCAGGTGCAAGAACTTAAGCCAGCCGACCTACCACAACGCCGAATTTTTGGTGAATGGGCTCTTGGAAAGCTGGCCGAGGATCCGCTTTTTTATCGAAAAATTGTGTTCAGCGATGAGGCTCATTTTTGGTTGAATGGGTACGTAAATAAGCAAAATTGCCGCATTTGGAGTGAAGATCAGCCAGAAGCATTGCAACAGCTACCAATGCATCCCGAAAAAGCCACTGTTTGGTGCGGTTTATGGGCCGGCGGCATTATTGGGCCATATTTCTTCAAAGATGATGCGAATCGCAGCGTTACTGTCAATGGTGAACGCTACCGAGCGATGATAACAAACTTTTTTTTGCCCGAAATGGAAGTTCTTGACTTGCATGATATGTGGTTTCAACAAGACGGTGCCACATGCCACACAGCACGCGAAACAATGGCGCAATTGCGAGGCGAGTTTGGTGAACAGTTAATTTCACGTTTCGGGCCGGTCAATTGGCCGCCTAGATCGTGCGATTTGACACCATTAGATTATTTTTTGTGGGGGTATGTCAAGGCTAATGTCTATAGGGACAAGCCCGCTTCGATTGACGCACTGGAAGCCAACATCCATGCATTCATTCGTGAGATACCGGCCGATATGTGTGAAAGAGTATGCCAAAAGTGGACTCAGCGGATGGGCTACCTGAGACGCAGCCGCGGTCAACATTTGCAAGGTTCAAACTATCGATTCAAATAAATATTTCATTCATTTTTTCGAATTTTTTGTGTTTTTTTTTTTTAAAAAAAAGTTCTAAACCTCTTAAAAAATCACCCGTTAGTACGAACACGACTTAAAATATTTATGTACCTGAGGTCAATCACTTCTGAACACAACGCCATCTTTTTGTATACCCTAGGGGATATATTAGTTTTGACATCAAGTTGTAACAAAGAGAAATCATTTTGATAGATATACCTTAAAGTATATGGATGGATGTCCTTCTGTCCGTCCATCCGTCCGTGAAATTTGGTATATAGACTTTCTGTCTGACGAAGCAGAACAAGTGTCAAAATTTTCCGCCACACCGCCCACTTTTCAATAAAAATTTGTTTTCGACCAATTTTGAAAAGAATGTATGAAGAGCATATTTACCTATATTTCGTGCATATAAAGTTTTTTGCCAGGCCCCTTTATTGAAGGCTGTAAATGTAAAAATGTTTTTGATCAAATTTTTGAAATATTCGAAAAAAAAATTCGATGCAAAATCATTGGTAATCTATTACATAAAACAAAACGATCGGCAAGTAAACGATGCAGAAGTAAACGATAGTTACGACAAATTGTGATTGTGCAAAACGAAAAATATATATGACAGCCTAATGAAAACAAAAGCTATGTGACTGCCAAATGCGAGTCGTAAGAAATTGCGAGTATCGTAAAACCTAGAACGATACTAGTTTTACGTAATCGAATTTCAACAAGAACGGAGTGATTTCAACAATATTCTTTTTATAATATATGGCCCGCAATGTAGCCTCCTTATATTAATAATAGATCATTTTAACCCAAGCCAACTTTTTGGGGGCGTTTTTCTATAAAAACCCCATAGCATATGCAGGAGAAAAACGTTGTTTTATTGTCGAACCATAAAATATTTAGGTAAACTGTCTGAAGAATTTGTTGCGACAATGCCATTTCATATATTTCAACCCGATAAAGTTATTTGCCACGCCCACCTTCTTATTTTGTTCTTTAATTTTTCATTTGACATTTTTAAAGGTGTCCTCTTTTTTGTGGGCATGGATCTGGTCACCCTACAGATGAGGCATAGAGTCAATGGTAATAAAGACATCAGCGATGTAATGGTTAGTTCGATGAACTCCTATGTAACGGGTCCGCCATCTAACGTTTTTTTTTCCAACTAGAGCTTATTTCATGAGTGGTATAACTTAGCTCATGTCTGCTTTGACAGATAATTAGTTTTATCCTTCCGCTGAACGAATATGGTTGTGTAAAAGCTTGAACAACGCTGGGAAATATTGCGACATTACTTTGAAAATCATGGTAGTGTTGCAGAATGTGTGCGAAAATTGCGTACAGATTTTGGAAGAAGAGAAGCACCGTCAGCTCCGTATATTCGTTATCTTGTGAAAAAAGTGAAAGAAACTGGCATCCTCATCGATAAACCAAAGCGTGAAAAGCCAAAAACAGTGCGTACACCCGAGAATATTGCTGCTGTGGTAGAAAGTGTGCGTGAAGCGCCATCAACATCAATTCACCGTCGTTCTCAACAATTGAACATTTCGGAGACATTATTGAGACGAATTTTGCATAAAGAACTTGGTATGACGCCATTCAAAGTCCAATTGGTTCAGGAGTTGAAGCCAACTGACCATCCAATGCGTTTTCGCTTCGCTAAGTGAGCCTGCGATCGACTTAGAGAAGATGCCGATTTTGCCAAAAAAAAAACATCTTTTCAGATGAAGCTCATTTTGATCTTGGCGGGTATGTAAACAAGCAAAATTGTCGCATTTGGGGCACAGAAAACCCGCACGCATACATTGAAAAGCCGATACACCCAAAACGAGTCACTGTTTGGTGCGGATTTTGGTCCAGAGGCATAATTGGGCCACTTTTCTTCGAAAATGAGCAAGGAGTGGCCGTTACAGTCAATGGCGATCGTTATCGGGCCATGTTGAACGAATTTTTGTTCACAAAAATTGAAGAGGAGGATATTGGCAACATTTGGTTTCAACAGGACGCGCTACGTGCCACACAGCCGAAGCTACACTCGATGTTTTGCGTCCTGTTTTTGAAGATCGCATTATCAGCCGCAGAGCTGATGTCATTTGGCCACCTCGGAGCTGCGATTTGACACCGTTGGACTATTATTTGTGGGGTGCCGTAAAAGATAAGTGTTACGCCGACAAGCCAGAGACAATTGACGCTTTAAAGGACAATATTCGTGAAGCCATTGGTGAAATACAGCTGCACACAATCGATAATGTGCTTAAAAATTGGACCGATCGTGTAGGCTACTGCATGGCCAGCCGAGGCAGCCATTTGAATGAAATTATTTTCCATTATTAAGCGGAAGGATTGTACTTTCAAATAAAAAAAGAAATTTGAGAAAATATTCAGTAGTTTTTTTTATAGCATTTTCAAAAATAAATAGTTATTTGGCGGACCCTTTACTTATCCAACTTTCAAAGAGGGAGATTCATTATACTGTGTGATTTGATTTTATAAAAGCAAAATATTTCCAAAAATATTAAAAAAACAGATGAGAAGGCTACAATCCGCTGTGCGGATCGTTCAATTCCCTATCCCATCCTTAAAATTAATATCCCTAAATTATGGGCTTTATGGCGCTGAAATAAAGAAAATGACGTTGTCACAACAAATTGCTCTGACAGTTTATCATAATATTTAATGGTTCGACAAAAAACAACGTTTTCCTATTGCATATGACTTGGGGTAGGGTATATCCCATTTTTGTAGGAAAACGCCCGCAAAAAGTGGGTCTAAAGACGAAATGATCATATTAATTTTTGAAAGTTTTTGCATCAAAAGTATTTTCGATTATTTGAAAATTTTACCGAAAAAAGGGTTTTTTTTACTAAAAAGGCGTCAAAAAGTGGGAGTGCCAAAATAAATTAAAATAAACGAAATATAGGTATGCGAATTTTCTAAATATGTTAGTCAAACACTTTTTCCAAAATTTCTTACCGTTTGGCCTAAAACGACGTTTTTCTGAAAAGTGGGCGACACAACGCATAAGGATCCTATATACCAAATTTCATTCTTCTAGCTCAAAGTTTAAAGCCCAAAAATCTGTGACATACAGACGGACAGACAGAGTTTAATCCACTCAGCTAGCGATTCTGAGTCGATCCATATACTTTGAGGTATATCTACTTAAATTATTTTTCTCTGTTACAATCGAGTAACCATTTCGAACCGATCTTCCAATGAGATATAACGCACATGATCGCGAATCGGTGATATGCGTTTAGTCAACAATTTTTGACATCTATTTGTTGTATTTTCTCCGAAGTTGTCCGACGAAGAATTCCTGCAGAACCAATCGAACGCGTTTGTATGGTTTTTTATTTTGTTCCGCAATGGATACATCGAAAGCAAAGTGAGTTCCGATTGAAAATGAGTTTCGTTTCAGGAATTGTACCGAGTGGATACCTCAAGATATACAAATAATAAAAATTCGACGGGTACACAAGCACATTCCGTTTGAAACTCGCAAAGGAATAATGTATGTTGTAAGGGCATTCCGGACTGGAAACATTTATCAGAACAAATAAAACATATTTCATATCTTTCCTTTTACCCATCGATAAAATTTTAAAGATTTGTTTTGTATTAATCGTGTTCCGAACTCGAACTACTCCAGATTTGTCATAACCCAGATTCGTCGTCTCTATTATCTTTCTTAATTATTTCTACTTAATTAGGATTCCTTACCCAAAGGGTGCTCAACGGGACTCTATTAACATGCCTCCGCAATCTGTGTGTTATTTATTAGATATTGTATCTTAAAGTGTTAAGACTTTACAAATGAATAAATATAAATCTAGATCTGGAGTACATACTTCAAATTCGGAACACGACGAATACGGAACAACCGATTTTTGCCCCAGGGCCTTTGGTTACCTAGCTACTCCACTGCAAGAATGGGTCTGTAGATACAGAAGAATTTGCATCTCAATAAATTTAATAGCAAAAAAACTGCAGAATTACAAAATACGTCTGGACGATTTTTTCGGAATTAAAATTGTACCATTAGTAAAAAAAAACATTACTGTACACACATAAAAAAAGACTGCCCACAGGAAAATGAAATTATTTTTTGCAGAAAAAAATATTTTTTTTGACATCCAACTACTCGCAAGCCTTTTTTATGCCTCTATCTCTTATATTGCCATGATCTGTGCGGTTACAGGCCGCTTACCAAAGACACTATGCTTCGACAAAAGATTCTCAACGGAGATAACAACCAGAGAAGCAAACTGCCAAAACGGCCTAAAGTGGTGTACGGATGGTTCTAAAATGGACTCAGGGCATACATGGAACAAATAGAAACATATCAATACCTATGGGAAAAAACCCTAGTGTATTCCAAGCTGAGCTCCATGCCATAAAAGAAGCAAACCTAATACATAACTCAGGTATTAAAGGCGGACAGTCAAGCAGCTTTAAAAGCCCTTAGCTCACACATTATTGACTCCAAATCAGTACTATACTGCTTCAATTCTCTCCAAACACTCAGTTCCAGGAACAAAACCAGACTATGGTGGGTCCCCGGACATAAGGGGATTAAAGGTAACGAAAAAGTTGATGAACTAGCCAGAAAAGGTTCGGAAACCCCATTCATTGGACCTGAACCCTTCCGTGCAATCCCCAAATCAGCCATAAATCTGGTTATAAAAACTGAGAACAAAACAAATGTTTTTCATACTGGGAAAACATCCCAGGCCTAAGACAGGCCAAAAGAGCTATTCAGCCCTTCAAAGCAGTTGCCAATAAGATACTAAATCTTCGCAGGCACGATATCAAAAACTTAGTACGTTACCTAACTGTTCATCACGGTCTTCTATATCACCTAAATAAAATGCATCTAGTCGACTCACCGGAGAAGACGAAACATATCATATGTGAATGCCCGGCCCTTTACGGTATGAGAAGGGAATCTTTCTTCAGGGAATTTTAAAGTCCCGAAGAACTGAGAAAATCTTCGGCTGAAAGTATTATCAGCTACATTAGGAAAGTAGAAGCGCTACTAACCTAAAAAAACATCTCACGGCAAGCACAATAGATCTTTTAGGTCGATGTGTATCTTACTGCTTAGGCAAGTCAGAATTTAAAAAAAAAATCTCTTATATTCTGCTGGAAAGTTTTCCGAAGAATCATTCAAATTAATACTCCCCTACGTCTGCTTCATTTGATCAGACCATTGCGTCACCACGAAAAACTCTCATTCGGTCATTTGCAATGTCACTAAATTTTAATTAACTTTCACAGAAAAGCCAATAACCTTTCGCAAACTTGATTTGCGTTGTTGACTTCACGATTGTTGAATATCGAATTTATAAATTGTCCAATATCCCTCCATCCTTGTCGTCTACATGTAATTATGCAAATCTCACGTCCCCCAACTCGTTGTCCAATTAGAAAATAACTTTGAAGCGAAAACTTTCTCTTGCTTAACATGCCAACAAGAAAAGTAAAACAATATCCTGTTTTAATCCTTCAAAACATCTTAATGAAATGGAAAACAAAAAAAACTTTCTAATTAAAATTGAACTTCTTCGGGATAAAATTGAATAAAATTGTAAATTTTGCCAAGGAAATACAAAAAAACGGTTTTGAATAATTTATAAACTCACATTCCTCGCACCTGAGGTCAACGTTTAAACAAAGTAAGAACTCCTGCCTACCCATCCTGCAAGTCCTTTAATTTTCGCAATGAATAACAAATAAATTAAAAGTTTTCTCATTGCTTTTGTAGCCACCCGTTTAGGCCAATTTTCCATTTAATATGTATTCGTAAAACAAGGTGTTCCACCTTTTCAAAGAACAGGCAATTAACAATATTTCGCAGGATTCTAGTTTTTTTTTGTAACTTGTGTTCGCTTTATGGAGGTGAGTGTATGAAATGAATGTGCTTTAATTAACTGCCTTGGAAAACATGTTAATTATAAAAGTTTTTCGACATTTTCAGCATGGGTGTTCCGACCTATACAATTGAATTTTGTGAATCTAGAACATGAGCAGGAAGAAGAAAACTTCTTTCGAACTAATTATGGCTAGAAAAAAAAACGATTAATATGTTTGTCAAAATTTCACTTAATTAATTTAAAATTAATTTGTTTTTCTTTTTTTAAACTAATATACATTTTAAATAAATGATATGAATAAACCACCCTAATCCCAATTATTTTTATTTCTTAATATTATTTTATTTTAATATAAAATGACGCAAATTTATAGACAATCGATGTTTAAGTGTTTAACCAGTTATGAGGTACTTTAATTTAAAAGCTTGCTTTAACTTATGTTGAGAATTGCAAAGAAAAAAAAACATCCGAAGAAAAATAAAGACGCAAACTTCAACGTTGATTCTACTTATTAAATAACAAAAAAAAATTAACTTTATTATAAATCCGAAAAGGTGTATGTATACCACTGTAAGATGTGCTCGCTGCTGGGATATTCTTCAAAGTGAAAGAGACTATGATCTAGCGCTTGCCGCATAGCCTAAACATTTTTATGAGTGTAGCGGTTTAAGAGAGCGAACATAAAGCATAACACATAATATGTAATTAATGATCATTAATAACACTATGCTCACCAAGTAATAAATATTAACATTGGCTTTGGAAAAACATGTACAGTGGGTTAAGCAAACATTTGTAGCGAGACAAGAAATATTAATTAATTAACATGAATTAAATAAAAACAATTATAAGATAAATCTTGAACATCCCGGCCCCCCTGGAACCAAGTTTCAGGAACTGGGAAGTACAGCTAATTTGGTGATAGGCCTCACGAATGACCCCTTTGCAGTTCTAATAGTTGCCACACGAACTAGATTGTCGATTCCAGGTTTCACTGCTTCTACTCTTCCAAGAACCCATTGGGAAGGTGGTAAATTGGGCTCCTTAAGAACAACTAGATCACCAAGTTTAAGATTTGGCTGTTGATGCTGCCACTTCTTTCGTTCTTGGAGGGTGGTTAAGTAGTCCGTATGCCAGCGACGCCAGAAACCCTGCACCATGTTCTGCAACAGATTCCAATGTGATAATCGATTAATTGGTATCGATTCAATGGTGGGCTCCGGTATACAAGTAAACGGCTGACCTATAAGAAAATGAGCCGGGGTTAGAGGGTTCAAATCATTATCGGATAGGCTACACAAAGGACGAGAATTTAATATGGCTTCGATTTGACTTAACACTGTTGCGAGTTCCTCGAATGTAAGAGAGTTTTCACCGATTACTCGCCGTAAGTGGAACTTAACGGACTTTACGCCCGCTTCCCACAGTCCGCCAAAATGTGGAGCAGATGGTGGAATAAAATGCCATTCAATACCATCTCTTGCTAAAACATCAGAAATAATGCCACTGTGGCTCTGAGACATCACCAATTTGTGCATTTCGTTGAGACATCTTCGAGCACCATGGAAATTAGTGCCATTATCACTATACAAATTGGCACATTTTCCTCTCCTGGAGACAAATCTTCTTAGGGCCGCCAGAAAGGCATCTGAGGTCAAATCGCTCACCAGCTCCAGATGAAGCGCCTTTGTAGAAAGACACACAAATAACGCGATGTATGCTTTTGTCAGCTTAGGGTTTCGACCACGACTGAAACGTATCATGATAGGACCCGCATAATCAACACCTGTGTTGATAAAGGGTCGAGTAGGCTGAATCCGTGCAGCTGGTAGATCACCCATCAGTTGATTACTTCGTAAACGTCTTTGCATGAAGCAGGTTTTACAGCGATGGATGACTTTTCGAATAAGATTTCGACTGCCAAGTATCCAATATTGTTGACGTACAATCGCAAAGGTCTCCGATATACCGGTGTGAAGGTTCTTTACATGGATATCTGTCACTATAAGAAGAGAAATGTTTGTTTTATTATGAATGATTATAGGGTGTTTTATGTTGTATGCTATATTTGCATGTTTTATTCGACCACCAACTCGCAGGAGTCCATCGCTGTCCATGAAGGCTGCATACTTCAAGAGTTTTGATCCTTTGGGGAGTTGTTTATGTTGTATAATGTGCTGAATATCTTCTCCGAAATCAAGATTTTGGATATGCTTGATAATTTGAATCCTGGCAGTAAGAATTTCGCGAAGGGTAATATTCGATACTCGACGATTAGACTTAGGTTGTCTGCAATTATACACAAACCGAAGGCAATAAGCAACCACACGCTGGAGACGATACCACGACGAGAGTTTTTGGGTTAAGGCAGTCAACGAGTTATTTTCGGGCACAACAAATAGCGAATGTCTTATCACTTGACGCTCTTCCACCTTTACAAGTTCACATTCCGAATCGCGCGAGATATCAAATTTAGAGACTGGCCATTCTTGTTGTGCTAATGATAGCCAATCTGGACCAGCCCACCACAGTTTATGTTTAACAAGCTTTGATGGTCGAATACCACGGGATGCACAGTCTGCAGGGTTATCTTCGGAAGATACATAATGCCATGAGCTACGTTGCACTGTGTCCAAAATTTGACCAGTGCGATTAGCAACGAATGTAGCCCATCGCCGAGGGGGAGAAGATAACCAATGCAAGACTATCTCTGAGTCACACCAAGCGAATATTTTCGAAATGTGCATGGTCATAGATGCTTTGATGCGAGTAAGGAGCCGAGATAAGAGTAGAGCACCGCACAGCTCAAGACGGGGAATTGAAACTGGTTTCAATGGAGCCACCTTTGTTTTGGCAGCTATAATCGCGACTTTAAACTCACCCATTGTCGTTATACATCTTGCATAAACGACAGCCGAATACGCTACGGACGACGCGTCTGAAAAACCGTGCAACTCGATACTATCCGATGACGAAAAGACCTGTCTGGATACGCGAATCTGTTCGAAGAATGGCAATTCTAGTCTATAGCAATTCCAAGTCTCAGCCACGTTAGATGGAGCTGGGTCATCCCATCCTAATTTGAGATCCGGACTCCAAAGCTCCTGAAACATAATCTTGAACGAAATTACTGATGGCGCTAAGAGTCCAAGTGGGTCAAAAATGCGAGAGATTTCCGATAATAATGTTCGTCGAGTAGATGATGATGATTTTGAAAGAGATGTGTTTAATTTGTAGAGAAGTTCGTCACGAGCAGGATCCCAATACATTCCCAAAACTTTTACCGATTTATTAGATCCTTCAGTATCGAAAACTGAAAACTCGCAATCTTCCCTTGGTATACGAGAAAGAAGTGACTCACAGTTCGAGCTCCATTTTCGTAGTATAAGTTTTGCCATAGATAATAAGGAAACTAACTCAGATTGAAGTTTTAAAAGTGCTTCAATTGAATCAGCTCCCGTCATTACGTCGTCAACATACACGTCATTGAGCAAAACTTGTGAAGCATCAGGATACTTTGCACGGTAGTCATGAGCAAGTTGGTTTAAGACTCGAACTGACAAGAATGGAGCACATGCGGTGCCATAGGTAACAGTAGACAGTCGAAAATGCTGGAGTTCTTCGCTTGGACTTTCGCGCCAAACAATTCGCTGAAAGTCAGTGTGGATATCATCCACCCAAATTTGTCTAAACATTTTCACAACATCGGCTGTAAATACGTACCGGTGTTGGCGAAACCGTAAACAGACTCCAACTAAATCTCTCTGAATAGACGGACCTATCATTAAAGAGCTATTAAGCGATTGACCGAGAGAGTCCTTTGCAGAGCCATCAAAGACTACACGCAATTTGGTTGTAGAACTGTCCAACTTAAGCACTGCGTGGTGAGGCAGATAGAATAGATGACCTGAAGTAATTTGTATCTCACTAGGAGGAATGGGTTTCATATGTCCCAAATTGACATACTCTCGCATGAAGCTGGAATACATCCGAAATAGATCCGGATCGTTACTGAACCGACGTTCCATTGACCGAAGTCGCGATACCGCAGATTGCAATGTAGAACCGAATTTAGGCAAATCATTTTTGAATGGTAGTTGAACGCAATATCGCCCATCAGGAGCACGCGAAAAAGTTCGACGAAAATGAGTTTCTGCAAGATCCTCACCGATGGTATCATCTAACACTGGAGTAACCTCCTCTAGCTCCCAGAATTTTTGAAGTAGATTATCAATGTCCAAAGTAGAATGAAGTGAAGGTAACGATGAAGGACTAAATGAGCGATCTATCGAAAGTTCCCCGGTGATTACCCATCCAAATATTGTATCCTGAGCAATAGGTGTGCCATCAATCCCTCTAACTTGATTTCCTTTAATAATGTTCCACAATTTATCTGCGCCTAACAGAACATCGATTGGTCGAGATTGATTAAAGGTGGGATCAGCTAGATCTAAATCACGAATGTGTTGATACGATGACGCGTCGAATGGTTGTGTTGGCAAGTTCGAAGTAATTTTCGGAAGAATATACGCGTTAACGAGAACATTACTAGAATTGATTCGCGAATGCATTTCAAACGATACACACCCTCTGGTGTACCCTACTTCTGTCCCAGAGACCCCAATGATTGGTATTCGTGCATGTGTTCTGGAGAGTCCGAGTCTTTGTGCAAAAGATTCAACAATCAAAGAGCTTTGCGATCCAGAATCTAGTAATACACGACAGTTTACGAAATTGCCTCGAATGTCCCTAACCCTTGCTATAAGAGTCGGCAGAAGAGTTTGAATCCCGATAATATTTGGCTGCGAATGATTGTTCAAAATCGAATTAGAACTTGAGCTAGGAGTTGGATTCGGATCAGTTGAAGGTTCCATTGGTTCAGTTGGTGTCACAACGCTCGAGCCCAAAATGGATGGTTGCTTGTCAGTATGCACCAATGAATGATGGCGCGATTTGCATGTGCGACACCGGTATGTGGACCTACACTTATTAGACGAATGCCCAGTTCGTAAACAATTATAACACAGCGAATTCCCTTTTACAAATTCACGACGGAGACCAACGGATAATGAAATGAATTTTGAACACTGGCCCAATAAGTGGTCTTCTTTACACATGGGGCAACGATGAGAAGAATGTGGGGTTTCAGCCACGTGTGCTCGAATCGAAGATGAAATTTTACTGCGCGATGGTACCGATTGATTAAGCGATTGACAAGCCTCAAGTGCATTGCATCGAAGTTGCAAAAAATCCAACAGCTCCTGTATTGTACAATTATCACGAGAGCCTACTTCCTGTGCCCATGCCTCTCTACTATCCTGGTCTAATTTCAAAAGGATAATATAAATTAACCATGGATCACGAGTGGTTGCTTTCAACGCGTTTAATGCCCGAATTGTTTCGTCTGCGCTATCAGAAATTGTTCGAAGTAGCGACACATTATACGACGTCATCTTTGGTAACGATAAAAACTCCTGGATATGCGAGTGCACTATTAGATTAGACCGATCATAGCGATTAACTAACCGTTCCCAAGCAACTACATAATTCGCATCAGAAATAATAAGATGACGAACTAAATTTGCAGCATCGTCACGAAGAAATGACTTGAGGTAACGAAATTTTTGAGTCCCTGACAAGTTCTTTTTATTTTCAATTGTTCCAATAAAGAGATCTCTAAATCCCGGCCACTCTTTGTAGTTTCCAGAAAAATGCGGAATTTGTAAATTCGGTAAAGCTACGGAGGAAGACTTCGTCGAATTTGTAAACGTTTCTACGAACGACGCTTGCTGCAACGCTAACTTTTCTACAACCGAACCATTAATATTTGATGAGGTGTTTAAAGCTGCCAACCGCGCGCGAATCACTTTGAGCATAGCACATTGAGCGATAAAATATTTCGATTCATATTCTATAATGTCCGTATCTGAATCAACGTAATTGGGATCGTCTACATACTCGCACAATTTTTCTTGAAGCTCACGAAGTTGCTTCCACGCGTCTTCAAGAGTTGCTAACCTAAGTTCCAATACTTCCAAGTCAACTGTATCATCTATTCCTTCAGAAAAACTTACCGACCGAGTAATGCAACCTTTCGCCGTACTTATCTTTTTCTTTAACACGTTCATTTTTATATAGTCACACAGTAGAATGTCTTTTGCAAAAAAAAAAAGAAATCAAATCGATACACGAGGTGCTACGAGCAATTAAACGATTTACATGCACATTATGTATAAGAATATTCTCACAAATAGTTTATTGTCTTTGGATCAATTTATCCGGTTTTGAAGGACCAACAAATATGTTGAGAATTGCAAAGAAAAAAAAACATCCGAAGAAAAATAAAGACGCAAACTTCAACGTTGATTCTACTTATTAAATAACAAAAAAAAATTAACTTTATTATAAATCCGAAAAGGTGTATGTATACCACTGTAAGATGTGCTCGCTGCTGGGATATTCTTCAAAGTGAAAGAGACTATGATCTAGCGCTTGCCGCATAGCCTAAACATTTTTATGAGTGTAGCGGTTTAAGAGAGCGAACATAAAGCATAACACATAATATGTAATTAATGATCATTAATAACACTATGCTCACCAAGTAATAAATATTAACATTGGCTTTGGAAAAACATGTACAGTGGGTTAAGCAAACATTTGTAGCGAGACAAGAAATATTAATTAATTAACATGAATTAAATAAAAACAATTATAAGATAAATCTTGAACAACTTATTTTCAATAATAGACAGTTTTTAACGTGGCGCTAAATAGTGTATGCGAATGAACATTCCTCTCAGAACTTTAAGTCAAACTCACTTAAAAAGTGACAGTTTTGACAATCAAACAAACCCAATTTCAGTAAAACAATCTCAAACTCACATAAAAGTGAAAATCAAAAATGTTTTAGCTGTTTTTGCGTTTGCCGGCTTTAAAAAACAAACAAAAAAAATTCTTAATGAAATGGAGACTAGCTATAGGAATAGGAAGCTCACGATTATTTACAGGATATTTTCATCGGCAGTAAAATTCTCCATCATCGAATCATATTAATCCTCAAAAATATCAAAATCTTCTTCCTCCGAAAAAATTTTAACGAATTGGTTTGACCGAAAATTACAGATGACATAACGCTAGGTAAGGTTAGATTGAAGTGGCTACCACGTGGATCTTTCGACTACCCTATATTCGTACACCTAATTGAACCATTCATAGCTCACTATGCAGCGTAGGATGTTTCTGACACTGATATTAGCCAGATCACCTAGATTATCGAAGAATTACTCTCTCAGATGAAGTTTCCTTTTTACTGAGAGAGCCGGACAAGAGCAAAGAAGGTGAGTGATACTCGCCTCCTCTTCCTCGTCCAGGCAGCTTCTACAGAAGTCATTGCGGAAAGGGCCTGGTCTTTTTGCGTGTAGGGCTATAGGAGAGTGTCTTGTGAGGATACCGATTGTGGTATGATCTGTATGATTATCAAGCAGATGGAGCGCTTCTGGTTAAAGCTAGGCCAGAGTTGCTTGGATATTTGGCACGTTGTGCCATTTATCCATTTGCGATTTGATTTCTTGATCAGTAACTTACATGTAGCAAGGAGCTTATCCACACCACCATCATATTATAATGTCGAAGAATAATGTCAACGATGCCAAGAAGCCATTTGATCAGCCGCAACTGATGTGCTAGGTTTCTCGCGGCCACCAGCAAGAAACCCCTGGTTTGATGAGGAATGCCGAAAGATGCTCCCAGCCAAGAACGAGGCCTACAAGGCTAAGCTGCAGGTGAAGACGAGAGCTGCCATTGAGCTCTATAGGCAAAGAAGAAGGGAAGAACATCGGCTTTTCAGAAAGAAGAAAAAAGAGCAAAGAAAAGCGCGCTATCGAGGATATTGAGAGGTGCCACTCCAGGAACGATGTTCGCAAGTTTTACCAAAGTGTAAAACGTCAAAGCCAAGAATACAAGGCTCGAACAGAATCCTGTCGAGATGAACAAGGAAATATCGTAGTTGAGACACAGTCGATGCTGAGGATAAGGAAGAACCACTTCTGCAGACTGTTAAACGGCGATGACGACAACATTCCGCTGTCAGGCAGAACGAACCATTTAATATTAACAACGGCAGCGAAAACTGCCAACCCCCCGACCTTAGTAAAGTGAGGATAGTAATATCTTAACAAGACCGCCGGAAATGACGGCATTCAAGCCGAGCTTCATAAAGCCGGCTGAGATGACTTGGTTAACGTCAACGAACTCATAAGCCAAATCTGGTCTTCAGGCATACTTGATGAAGAATGGAACCTCAGCATAGTTTGCCCGATCCAAAAGAAAGGAGACCCTCTGAACTGCGCCAACTACAGAGGCATAAGTCTCTTCAACATCGACTACAAGATCCTATCTGCCGTAATGTGTGAACGCCTGAAACCGTTTATCAACAATCTGATCGACCCTTATCAGTGTGGTTTTAGGCCAGGAAAGTCCACAATCGATCAAATTTTCACACTTCGGCAGATCCTGGAAAAAAACCCAAGCAGTACAAATCGATACCCACCACCTATTTATCGATTTCAAAGCCGCATACGACAGCATTTATAGAGACAAACTATACAGAGCCATGTCTAGTTTTGGTATACCGCCCAAACTCGTCCGTTTGTGTAGGATGACGATGGAGAATTCTCGCTGCACCATCAGGGTCGGAAACGACCTCACCGACACATTCGATACCAAAAAAGGATTTAGGCAAGGCGATGCGCTGTCATGTGACTTTTTTCAATTTGATTCTTGAGAGGATTGTTCAAAACTCCCGAGCCTACACCAGAGGCCCGATTTCCAAAAATCGGTGCAACTACTAGCATACGCCGACGATATTGACATCATTGGTAGGACTCAACGTGATGTCATAGCCACGTTTGCTAGTATAGAGAAGAAAGCTTCAAAAATGGGTTTAGCAGTAAATGAGGGTAAGACTAAGTATATGCTGTCAACACGAAAGCACACACAACATCGACGAATTGGACAGAACATCACCATTGACAGATTTGTCTACCTCGGCTCCGCTATTAACTCTGACAACAACATCTCGTCAGAAATCAAACGAAGAATTACTCTTGCCAACCGCTGTTTCTTCGGACTAAGAAGGCAATTTATTAGTAAAGCCCTCACTCGAACTACTAAGGAGATCCTATAAGATCCTGATCATCCGAGTGCTTCTCTACGGGGCGTTGAAGCATGGACCGTATCAAAAGCGGATGAAGAAATTATTGGTCGATTCGAGAGAAAAATTCTTCGGTCCCGTTTGCGTTGACGGGCTATGAAGACAAAGAATCAACAACAAACTATACGAGCTGTACAGTGACATACCCCTGGTCAAGGCGGTTAGGACATGTAGTACGAATGGACACCAATACTCCTGCTCGCAGAGTCTTCGATTCCCAGCCAGACGACGGCCGCAGTAGAGGAAGACCTCGCCTTAAGTGACGCGCACAAGTAGAAACCGACCTCAACCAACTTGGAGTGCACAACTGGAGGCAGTTAGCTAAGGACCGGGCTAATTGGAGAGGTATGTTGGTTGAGGCCCAGGTTCATACCGGAAGGTAGCGTCACTTGAGTAAGTAAGGGGCTTATCTAACATGTCCAGGTTCACTGGTGGTAGAATGTCAAGGGTAGTGTACTGTCTGGCAAGCTCATCTGCCTTGAAATTCCCTGGCATGTCTCTGTGGCCGGCCCCCAAAAGAGGTAACATGATCCGCCATCTCGTTAAGAGATAGTCGGCATTCGTGGGCTGATTTTGAATTGAACGAAATTGTTTCTAGGGATTTGATTGCCGCTTGACTGTCGCTAAAGATGCTAATATTCTTCTTGGATATAGCATATGCAGGCTGATTTTTGAACTTTACCTAGTAGGTTGCGGTTGGAGGCTGTTTCTAAAGCCGTTCAGCAGACGAGGACAACATACTTGAGAAGGGGGTAATGATAGACACGTAGACCTAGAAAGAGATATATGTGGTTGCATGCCTCATTTCTCTCCGATTGCATTTTTACAAGAGTATAAGGCAACGGTGGCTTTCTTAACGCGTTCTTGGATGTTGACTTTCCAGTAAAGCTTTTTATCCAAAACCAGACCTAGGCGCGATGGTTAGTGCGATGAACTGCCGCGCAGGAGGTCTGGGTTCGATTCCCAGCCGTAGCAACACCTAAATGATTTTTCACTGGCCCTCCTCTCGTGATGATCTGACAAATCATCCGAGTAGTATCAATTGTCAAGAATAGCTTATCTCAACTTAGCCGTTCGGAGTCGGCATAAAACAGGAGGTCCCGCCATCGTGCAAGAAGTACACACGCACACATGAATGGTTGTGAGAAAGCTAGGCCCTGGGTACTAACGAGCCTGTTGCGCCAAAAATTTGTATTTGTTTTTGTAGACCTAGGTATTTGGTTGATTCTGCGAACTTGAGACTTGCGCCATTTGGGAGGGTCAATGTGCGGAATTTTGTATTTCCTGCTGAAAAGGACCAATTCGGTTTTTTGAGGGCTCAAGCCGGTCCCACAATTGGCGGTCCAATCAGAGAGTACAGAAAGGCAATTTCGTAATAGATCTTGAAGGGTATTAAATATTTCCCTAAGACAGCTATTGCCACGTCATCCGCGTAGGCAATCACCTTGCATCCCTCTCTTTCTAGATTTACTAGTAGATCGTTGACCACTAGATTCCATAGCAGAGGAGACAGGACGCCCACTTGTGGGTGCCATGCGGATGAGATGCCAAGATTTGTGTTAATAATTCTGCCTATGAGTTGCTGATATATTAACACTCCCAGCGGGTCGTCTACATTTAAATCCGAGAGTGCATTAGTGATTGCTTCAGCTTTGACATTATTTAAAGCTCCTTCTATATAAAGAAAGGCAACCATTGTATACTCCTTTACTCTTAGTGAGTTTTCAATGAAGCGTACCAGTGAGTGAAGCGCTGTTTCAACCGACTTACCCTTGCAGTGTGCATGTTGGGAGTTGGAGAGTGCAGTCCGGAGGTGTAGATCAATTAATCTTTCCAAGGTTTTAAGCAGAAAAGAAGATAGACTGATCGGACGGAGATCCTTCGGATTGATGTGAGAGCTGTTTCCTGCTTTGTGTATGAATGCAACCTCTACTTCTGTCCATGTCTTGGGGTTATGTACTAACCGTAGACAGCTGGTCCTGATGGTTAGTAGCAATGGTAACAGGATTTCAAGGTTGTATTGTAGTTCCGTAGGACCATATCTCTGGTCCAGGGGGATTTAATTCGTTTGAAGCTCTTAACGGCCCAACGAAGTTTTTTCTTTGGTGATGATACATGTTGATATGTGGAATGGATGTACCGAACGGCTCTGGTTCCGTATCCATGGGGTTTGAGGAGCTACCAGGAAAATGGGTGTCCAAGAGTAAATCAATGGTTTCCATGCTGGAGATTGTCCATTGACCATCTGGTTTTAGTAGGTAGCTAGATATAGGTGGATTGGTGGAGAGGATTTTACGGAGTCTAGAAGCCTCTGAGGTTTCTTCTATGTTGCCACAGAACGTATGTCAGGATGCTCTTTTTTCCTTCCTCAACCCGTTTTTTTAAGTTTTGAGAGACAACTTGTATAGGTCCCAATCTAGTGTCTCTTTGAAGCTCTTGGCTTTGTTAAAAAGTTGGAGTTCCACCATGGAGGCTTGGCCTTTCCACGAGGCCTTATAATGACATAACGCTAACTCTTCATTAAATATTTCAAGTGAGGTTTCGGTCGCTTTAACTTTAATGTACAGTGACAACGCTAAAGTACACTGTTTGACGATTATAATTATCAAAACGCATTATCACGCGAGTAAATAATTTTAAAGTGTACTTTAACTATAAATTTGCGCCAATGATTTTATTTTTCTCCGTACCGAAATTTTAATTTTTCATTTTGGAGTTTTGCATTTTTTTGTACCGAAACTTGCAATTTTTTTACCTTTCTCTTACAGAGAGAAAGATATTGCTTTCGTTAAAATTTTCGACCTCATGACTCTGGTTGATTCTAACATTAGATACGATGATAGCGAAACCCAAAAAAAGTGTTTTTTGGAATTCCGTCCGTCTGTCCGTAATGGTCTCCCTAGCCTAAACTTCAAATTTCGTATTCAAGTTTGTTTTGGTCACAATTCTAGGCCATTTTTTGTTTGCTTTTAGCCATGTTATTCACGGTACCTGCCATATAAAAATTAATAATTGCACTAATCTCAATTTTCTAGGTTTGCTTAAACTTTACAACGGATGATTTTTTAAGCGTAGTTTTTTTTTTAAATCGAATAAAACACTAAAATTTGTATCAATTTGTCCGCGGCTCCGTTTCAAATGGTCCATTCGGAAGGTCCAATTTTGCGTCCATTTTTCAAACATTAAGGCGTGTATTCCACGAATTACGCGTGTTATGTTATCCTGTAAGGCTTCAATCGTGTTCGGCTTGTCAACATAGACTAACGACTTAACATAACCCCACAAGAAATAATCAAGAGGCGTTAAATCGCATACGGTTTTCATATGGTAAGGCAGCCTTGAAGCTGCCTATAGTAACATTTCGTTTATAAGTTTGATTTTCAAATATATAGATAGGCATGTAAGGTATGATATTGGTAATATCGGTATAAAACCCCTTGAATTTATTTGGTGGTAAAACCAAAGCACTCAGCGCTTATTTAACTTCATAATTCGGCAGTAGCTTACAGGTTTTGTTAAGCAGCACGTAGAAACAGTCTTTAGTAATGGGGTCGTCTACGAAAACCATGGTGAAAATGAGTTTTCGCAGATTGCCACAATAAAATTATTAATGATATCACCTATAAATATTCCGCATTCCCTTCATATTTCAATACAGCCTTTGTATTAGATACCCTGGTAGCAGTGACGTTAGTTTTATAGCAGCCTTAGCGAATTCATCGTTCATGTGCTTCTTCATGTGGTATTCATGGTCGTCGGCAACAAAAAAGTCCATATTTGCCGATGCAGTTGATTGCATTAAATTTAACCTCGAGCACATGATCTGCAGTAAATCAGGGCACACACCACAACAGCAGAAACTTTATTGTACCTCTTAGAGAATAGCTGCCAAATAGGTCAGTCCTTATTGTCATAGGATTCTAAGTCTCAAAGCAGCCTAAATTAAACTAAGAACCAATTACTTCAGCCTTATTAAAACATTCGAAATCATCGATGATTTTCCAAACACATCCTTCTATTATTGGATTTCACCTACGATATAGTGGATCCTTCGACAATAAACACCTTCTGTCTGTAGTCGTCACCTTTAACTTACATACCACCCCCGACACATAACCACCTTCAGCACAAACCCTGGTTTTTCTTCAACCGAATGAAAACTGACATTGAATTCTAAATCCGGGGAGTTATTCGATCGTTCTATAATCTACGATTATACGATGCTAACATTCAACAATTTCAAATGTAAGCCACACCCTCTCATTCACATGTCATTTCCAATTAACAAGCTCAATTTGAAAATCCAATCACGAAGCTGACGTCTCATTGTAAAATCTGTGCACACTCAGAAAAGTAGATGGAAAAATCCCGAATCTTGTCAACATGGTTCAAATAAATTGAAGAGGAAAGCTAATTATGTCCTTTTTAGGCGCCAGCATAGGGGATGCTCGCTCCGACTTCGGTCGGGACTCCTTTGTTCGGATTTACACATCTACCCGCTGGAAAGCATTACATCCATCCTCTTCCGTAAAACCTTCTTCATAATCATGACGTTGATGGTGATGAGGGGGATGATCCTCATCATCAGCATCAACAGCGGCAATCATTTCCAATGTCGACGTTGTCGTAGTAGTAGCGCACGTCATGTTCCTAATGACATGTTACATGTTACAAAGGATATGGGGAACCAATATTCAAGTCTCAAGCCCAAAAAAAAATATATATGACAACATGGAGCTGATAACTTGGCACTGATTTACTGAATGGGTTTTTACAACGAGGGTCGATTATTGGGATCTGTGCACATTTTGACGTTTGACGTAACGGTGGTTTGGATGAGGTGTGCGTAAATTGTGGTGAGGTTTCGTCGGCTTGTTCTGTTTCCCTCTGACAGAGTATGTGGCGTAGTCCCGTAATTAGTTGTCAAGACAACTCATTACGTGCAGAAGTGCCTATGTTGGTTTTGAAGGCAGAGGTATGTTTGGTACTGGATAACAACAATGAAATCCTTCGCATCCGGCTTTTGGGTGGGTGATGTCGTTTAGCTGGAGATGGAATTGTATTATTGACATGTCTTGACGTCTATTTCACTCTGGGAAATGGATAAAGTCTTCGCGTTGGAGGGATTATTGTAATAGGGTTGTAAGTGGTATAGGCTTTGCTTAAAAGGGTGATTTGTATAGGCTTATGTTGGTCCGGAATTAGCGGGCAATAACAATACGCGTTGGCTTGTTAATAGGCAATATATTTCGATATATGCTGGTGGGAAGTTCAACGATGAAAACAGATGTCTCTGATTGTAGCGTGTACGCAAGGATGTAATGATTTTTATGTCATTATGTGAGGGTGTATGATAATTTTCTATTTCCAATTTCACTTTGTATAGCAATACAGCTGCATTGAAATGATTCATACCGGGAACGATTATGGCACTTGAAATTGGGCAATTTGTTGAACCAATTTGAAGGCGAAGTAAGGATTATATCAGAATACCATGAACCATATCATACAATGAAGACTTAGGGGACAATTTCTTCTGGGTATATAGGAACTTTCCGGAAAGTCTGTGAATTAACATATTACCTTCATTTAAATCTCTAAGTGGTTCAGAGGACATTTTTTATTTATTTAAGGGCTTAAGACAATCTTAGCTTAGAACTAAAATTTCAACTTAATTTAGTAAGAAAGGATGGCAGTTTCTGTAGTTACATGTTTTACGGTTCTATTCCTTGGACTGGAAGTCGAAGACATGTTACATCGAATTTTCAAGCGACATTGGTTTAGTAAAACCAATATGGCAACGATGAAAGTTAATTTTTAATGCCAATACTGATGTAAGATTTCTTGCATAACCAGCCGGTTTTGACAATAAATATTTGGCGAATGAACACCACGGCTACAGGGGAGCGTGGGAAGTTTTGAAGACCACTAAGGGGAAGTCAAACCTACAACGAAATGTTTTGATTCACAGGGAATCAGTTGGGTGATGGGTTTACCAAATTTGGATATTCAAAGTGAGGTCTGTCGTGTGGTGTGAAGTGTCATAAGGGTTCGATGTTAACAAACGCTCTACGAAGCCGAGTGCAGAGTTGGCCATGTTAATAATATCGTAATTGTGCGGACGATACTTCAGGATCAACAATGACGCTCCATAAGAAGCAAGTTTACAGGGGGAAGAGAGAACATTTACGAATATTGAGTATTGTTTCCAAAAGTTGTCAGAACAAACAATAAATGATGTGAACTCCTGAGTGTTGATTTTGTTCTGATAGTATTTTAAGAAAATTCATTATTAGACTACCCATCCAAGAACAAATTTGTCGGGCAACCATTTTTCAGTGACAAATTTGACAACATTGTAAAAGAATCGTCTGAATATAGTTGAAACAGAAGTTTGATAAATGCTTACGTTTGAAACATGATTGCTATTTTGGAGTTAATTTTATTGAAGACTAACACATAAGTAATGCAGAAACAATTGTGTTTACATATACCCATACACAAAAATAAAAGATCAGTTATAAGTAATCCTATGCTTAGATTGATATTTGCAAAAATGGAAATCAAGACCGAAAATTTCAAGACAAATTTTCGGACACCAAGTTGAAAATCTTTTTATAAAAATTTGTTTGAAGTAGGCTGGAGTCAGCTGATATGTACATCAAAAGACTTTGCTGTATTCTGTATGGACCGACATTTTTGACTTTTTAAAGGAAGGAACGAAGGAAGAGGTCTGTGACCAAGGGGCCAACAGATTTAGATGTAGTCTGTGTTGACCTAAATTATTAACTCGTTCAACGTTGTTAAATCCGAAAGGGGCTTTGTAGAAATTTAGCATTTTTGCGGTCTATCATTTGGGTAAAAGCCTTTTTTAGACCTATTACAGGATTTATAAACTTCTTTATAATGTAATCTGTAATGTTTTGATAAAGCTTCCGAAAATGTGTCATATGTTATGAAATATCGCAAGATCTTCTTTCCGATCTATTTCAAAAGCAGTAACTAATCGATGAACTATCCAGCAAAATGGCAATGTTCAATTCCCAGTGATAGTAACAAGAAACATTTTTTTATAATTTTGTATGCGAAGATCTTTATGATCCACTGCCGTGCAAGAGGTCATAAGCTCAAATCCCAGTGAGAATTAGTTTTTTTATTTAAAGTGAATTTATTTTTACACAAGATTGATATTAATGAATAAAAAAAAATTTTAAATAAATTGCGCAGATGCAGCTTTTCGGATTGCTTTATCGATACACACTCAAATCACATCACTCAAGCATCACCAACAGACTCGAGACAGCAAATTGCAGACACTTTTTTAGCCTTGAGCGTTCAATTTCGAAGCACCACCAACAATACACATACTCAAAGTGATTGGATGGTGAGAATTTTGGACGATCAGAAAAAGTGGATGAAGGCAGATGAAGGAAGACTCACTTGCAGCAAATGAAGATGTATTTTTAAAAATTTTAAGTCTGCAGAGCATTTGTATACCCTATTCCATAGGGGTATATTAGTGTTGATACATAGTTTGTAACAAAGAGAAATAATTTAGCTAGATATATCTTAAAGTGCATGGATCGACTCAGAAACGCTAGCTGAGTCGATTAAGCCATGTCTGTCCGTCGGTCCATCACCAGTTTTTAGGCCTTAAATTTTGGAATGATGAAATTCGGTACACGTGCTCTTAGGTGCTCCCAGCAGAACAAGTGTACATGTTTTTTTAAATCCGCTTACTGCCACGCCCCCTTTTTAGAAAAACGTAGTTTTTGTCCAAACCGTAAAGAATTTTGAAAAAGTGTCTGAGTAACATATTTAGACAATTTTAGTATCTATGTTTCATTCATATAAAGTTTTTAGCCACGCATACTTTTTGGGGACGTTTTTGGTAAAAAACATTTTTTTGGTGAAATTTTAAAACATTCGAAAAAACTTTTGATGCAAAATTTTTGGGTATGTTAATATAAACATTTCGTTTTTAGATAATTTTAATGGACGTCCATTTTTTTATGGGCGTTTTCTTACAAAAACCATTTGTATCCCTACCCCATAGCATTATGCAGGAGACAAGCGTTGTTTTTTGTCGAACCATTTACGATTTTGATAAACTGTTTGAGCAATATGTTGTGACATTTCCACGCCCACTTTTGGGGATGTTAATTTTGAGGAATTAACGTGATAGGGTATTCAACGATTCGCACAGCGGATTGTAGCCTTCTCATATGTTTTCTATCATGAATTGGTCTAGATAAATTTGAAATTCTTAAAAAGCTCTACGGTTTACATGACGATACTTAATACCAGTTCCACAAAACAGATGAACAGAACAAAACAAATGATGAAGATGGGTCAAATTTATATAGCATAGATTTCTGTCCTAGAGACATAAATATAGGCTTCTAAACCACGACAATTAAGAAAAGTCCGAACAACTAAATACTGACAATATGACTGTTTTTGTTCCAATGGAGTTTTTCAATGATAGCTATAACTGAGGCCTAAGGGTCCAGTTATAGAACTAACCAGCTAGGACAAAAAAAATACAGGATCACATGAAAAGTGTGATTGAAAATAAGAAAACTGAGGAATGACCTTAATCAACTCGGTCAATATGTTATCATACAGGCTTGTTGTCAAAAATAAGTTATCGATTTTTAGTTATACGTCTTACGAAGAGCTCAATATCTGCGAGATACGTGTAAAGGTATATAACTTTGAAATGGAATAAAACAAAGATGCTTTTTTTTTAAATTGACATCAAATTTACTTTATTCGAAAGATAATCTTCTGATATTATAATTTAAATATGATTTCTGGCATATGACCGCCACGGCTAGCTCGGGCGTAGTCTAATCTGGATGTCCAATTTTCGATGACTTTTTTCAACATTTGTGGCCGTATATCGGCAATAACGCAGCGAATGTTGCCCTAGAAATGATCAATTCAATGCTGCCACTCAGAAATTTAAAAAAAAACATGATTTTAAGGCATGATTTGTGTTAAAAAAATCGATTTATTTCGTAGAGAACTTAAAATAAAAATTTTTAAAGCGAACTGTGACTTGTAACGAGTAAAACAAGTACATTGACGGGCGAAGTGAGGGGAGTGAAATGGAAGTACAGAAACAACAAGTAAGCAAACAGTTGAAGCCCAATATATCGCTGATACAAACATGATTTCAGTCCAAAAAGCATGATAATCATGCTAAATCATGATTTCTGTCAGCAATGGGTCAATCGTTTCGGGCTTATCGACGTAGACTACTGATTTCACGTATCCCCACAGAAAATAGTCAAGTGGCGTTAAATCGCACGATCTTGGAGACCTATTAACAGGACCCAAACGCGAAATTATGCGCTCACCGAACGTTTGCTCAACAAATCAATTGTGGCACGAGCTGTGTTACATGTTGCGCCGTCTTGTTCAAACCACAGCTCCTCCACAGCATGGTTGTTCAATTGATGAACGAAAAAGTCAGTAATCATGGCGCTATAGAGGTCACCATTGACTGTAACGTTCTGGCCCGCATCGTTTTTTAAAGAAGTACGGACCAATTATTCCACCAACCCATAAAGCACACCAGTGAGTTTTTGTGGATGTAACGGTGTCTCAACATACACATGAGGATTATTATCACTCCAAATATGGCAGTTTTGTTAATTGACGTATTCAACCAAAAGTGAACTTCATCGCTAAACAAAATTCGCTTATGAAAATTGGGATCAACGGCTATCTTGCTTTGGGCCCATTCACCGAATCTACGCCTTGCAAGGTGATCCTTTGGCTTCAATTGTCGACGTCTCTGTGGATGCGTATTATCATTTAGAGTAAACGTGGTCGACGTCTCTGTGGATGCGTATTATCATTTAGAGTAAACGTGGTGCGAAAACGTTCCATACTTAATCGAATTAATTGCTCTGATGGACGATTAAGTCGATACGTATTTCGAACATAACCATGGTTTTCAAAATAAATTTTGCACAATTTGGAAGCGTTGTTCAGACGTCAGTCTATTCATACTGAAATTCCAAACCAAACTAAAAATAAATCACTTGACAGCTGACAAAATGGCCAGTTAAAATAGTGCTGCCAACATAAAATTCTATACGTCTAAACAAAAAACATTACAAACCGAACGTTTAATACTCCAGAAATACTTCTGAGATTTTGGTTGTATTCAGTAATATGGATAAATTTCTTTAGGGTATATCTACGTTGTCTTAATCAGAAGCTAACTGTAAATTGTACAGCTCATTTATCTTAAGCATGCATACTTTTCTACTGGATATTATGAATGCATACTTTTCTACTGGATATTGCCTGTAAGTATTTTTGCAGGGTTGAGAAAGGAAAAGATATAATAGGACAATTAAGCTGCAAGTGACCGACTAAAAAGGATAGACGCTATTCCAGACTAAAATCTGGTGGCAGCTAGTGAAAAAAAAATAATATTTACTTTGTTATATTAAAAAACAAAAATTGTCAATATAATCCCATCCTATAGCAAAATCGTATCCCCTTACTGCAAAAGGTTTGACTGAAAAAAATACGACAATAAGCACGTGAGAGAATGGCATAAGATACTTTTTGTTGTTTACTTTATCTTCTTGGCCTAGGTGAAAAAGAGAAATACATGCGCAAAGCAGAAGCAATAAGCTTCTCTTAGAGTTTATACCATTAGATAAATTTGCTCTGAAAGCTCATCACCTGAATCTGTGATAAGAGTTGCATAAAAAAAGTTGAGCAATCAGTGTATGATGGTAACTTCACAAAGATGGTTACATATACGAACGAGTGTATGAATTGAATGTGAAGACCTTGCGCTAAGAGTAAGTTCGCTCAAGGAAACATTTCACGCAAAAATTGGTAAAAGTTAAAATTAATCTTAACGATTGCCAAGAAATCAATCCATTACCCAATCCACTTGCATATTTAAAAATGCACAAACAACTGTAGATACAAACAACACTTTATATTCACAACAAATGAGTATCTGCATATTTCAGTAGGCATTATCGTTGTGAACACCCACATCCAATAGATTGGTAGATTGTGTATGATTGCTCTCTGACCCGGTAATAGGCATTCATGCTTACATCCTGTCAGAGTAAGCCCTACTGCAGGCCCCCTAACACCCGCTTCATTAAAACGAAACGTAATTTCCTCTTGCGTGCAATTGTTTCATATTAATTTGATTCCATTGTTGCTCCTTTCTAATTGAAAATACAAAATATGTTTGTGGTGGACTGGCAGGTGGCGGCAGGAGGTATCTGGTAACACCGATGTTATACAAAAAGGACATAATTCAATGTTTCACAGTTGTAGTGACACGGTAGATCGGGAAATTGATATTTCAGTTGGTTGTACGAGTATTTACGTCTTAATTGGTTTTATGCCGAATGGGATAGGGTGATGCATGCGCGTGTGGATATCTGTATCTATGGTAATGGTACGCATGGTAATTTAATTAGAGTTTGCTCTGATTTTGTGTAACTAAAGATAAAATCATATTTTGTAGCAAATGCACACATCAGTGAAGGGTAATTTATTTGCCAGGTAATGTCAATCGTTAAATAAATACGGAAATGGAAGGCGGTTTTTTATGATTCCGATCGATTTTTGTTTTTAATTACATTGGAATAAAACCGTGATTTATGATTTATAAGTTAGAAACCGCATTGATAAGTGGGTTTTGAAATATGGATAAGGTCAAGTGGGTGCCTCTGGGTGAGGTGCAAAGGCAAGGATATTCAACCATACTCATCCTGTATTTTTTTTAATGTTATTGCATCAGAATTGTGGTTGCAGGGAGTACACATTTTCATTTACAATCGGGGAATCGGTGGGCAGCTTTATGAAGCGCAACCATTTGAATGCAAACTATTTTTTATGGCAGAAGTGGATCAGTGGATGTTTGAATTATTCCCGAGGGGTTTGGATTTTTGGATCTTCTTGGTTTGGATCTTCTCATTAACACCTAGACTTGCTTCATGAGTATAAAACGCGGTTGGAGACGACAGTTACCCCACACAAAATATTGCTAATTGGTTTGATTAGTGAGTTGGTCCCTGAAAATATTATCACAAATGAGCAAGTCTTCATCGGGAGATAGGCTGTCGGTAATAATGATCACACACCCCGACGTGGTTGATAAACCCATCAACAATCTCCTAAGAACTATCGGATGTACAAACATGTGCATTTACCGTCACGGCTACTCATAGCGGTGAGATTTAAATTGAGGCGATAAACACCAAGAGGTGATATATAAGGTAAGGTGTGAGCAAAGATCTGCATTGCTGGGCGAGTGCTCTGTTGCTAACGAAAATTCTACTTTTAACTAAATTTTCCCTTTGTCACCCTATATGCAAAGTGCAAAAGAATCAGGCTCTCAAACCCCTAAAAACACATTCTCAAACAAAAATGTGGAGCAGGAGAATACCTTTCTCATGGATCCATCAATCTTGAAGATAGTTTCGTAGAGGCAACGTTTTCGACGACGATGATGAGTTCAGCTCCATCCAAATCCACTGCTTTTATCCGACAGACTCAAAACAGTAGGAAGACAAGTATAACAAGCTAACCTATCAGAAAAGGATCACACGAGACTTTAAAAAGCACAAGATAAAGAGCGTATGCCGCTCACTAAACAAACCGAAAACATCCGGTGTGAGGAATATTTTGTGGAACCACCCGCATGTCTAATCGCTGTCGCGAAGCTGGACATTATTTTCATTTAACACCAATAATATCCAGCTCTGAACACATGGACATACGGGTTAAGAATACTGCGGATGAATTGGCAAGGATAAATTTGGCTATGGTGTACAAAAAGTTTTTGTAATAAAACGCCTCCAAAAAGAGGGCGTTGGTTAAAATGACCTAAGGACGAAATGTTCATATTATCTTTAAAGTTTTGCCACTAAAATCGAACATTTTGAATGTGTCAAACCGCAATTATGTGACCTTCAATTTCGGGTGGGCAATAAATACAGGATATCCCTAGGGATAGATGAGTTTCCCTCCCTTGCTTTGGAGAGGTTGATGTAATGAGGATAAACTCCGATTTCAATTTAGAAAAAAAACTCACATAACGATCATACAATTAACAAAGAATAGCTCAAGAAAAACATTTGAAGTGATGGATTTATCTGAAAGCATCTGGATGGCAACAATGTGTCTGATACAATAATACTGATCATAGGAATTGATTTTTTTACAGAGCCCTTCTCTATTCGACAAATCGAAGTCAAACAGAAGGATATTCCAACAAATGCACTCTTCAAAGAAATGTGACGTTCACAGCTGCTTTTATATCGAACTACTTAGTGAAGAACTTTTCATCAGGGTATAACAGTCACTAGACCAAGAAACGGTCCAGTTCAACTCTTCGGAGCAACGAAGCAAAAATGTAAGAAAGTTGATGCAAGTTGAAGAAAGTTGATGCATCATAAATCATCAGAAATCATATCACCAGCAAAAAAAAATTGAATTGAATTGAAGAATACATTTAGATACATTAGTCAACAATGATCCTGCAAAGCTGCAGGCAAAAGAGGGAGCTATCATAATTCTAAGAAGACAAAAGCACAAGCATTTCTCAAAAGAGAGGAAAGACAAGTGATCTAAACACTGAAGGATTCATGTTCAGAGTTTCTATTAACAGGTTTAGTATCTAAGCCATGAATACATAAAATGGCAGTATATAGAAAACTCGGGACGATAATAAAAAATCCATCCCCTCTACAAAGCACCTGCAAGAACAGGTATTGAATATATTTCTCATGTTCTGGAGTTCCGTTCGAAAACATGCACAGCTACCGCTAGACCTTTGCATGCAAGGATCTGCAGCCAAAAGTGCACTAAGAATCAGCCAGCTCAACTGCTAGAAAATTAACTCAGGAGGACACGCTCAAATTCTAACGGATACCTGGGCTCAGTTGTATCCTCGGATTACGTGCTGACTTTCATCCTGACTTTCAAAGACCATTCTCTTGCATCTTTCCAAGTAGAGAGGAATAGGAGAGGAACGAAGTGGACACCGAAACCATATCCATGTAAACTGATGGTTCAAAAATGTACGAAGGCGTTGGAACGGGAGTGTCAACTAAACACTAAATCTGAACTGCACTCTTCGTCTCCCTGAGAACAGTATTGCTTTTCAAGCTAAGGTATAGGCAGTTGCCAAAGCGACTTCAATTCTATACCCTCCTTCTACAACACCCAACCATCGCTGGCGATACCATCAGATGATATTAAAATCTTAGCTTGTGAAGCGTTTTCATGAAAAACTGGCGTCCAACACAAACTTAAGCTCAGATAGTTCTCCGGACATAGAGGCTTACATGGCCATGAAATTGCTGATGAACCGGTGGCAAGGAAAGGATCTGCCACCAGCATTGATCAGGTCCGCCACTATGCGTCCTCACATCACGTGTTGGACAGACAACACTGGATATCGCTAAAAACAGGTGGAGCTCCCTACCCAACTGTGAACTATCAGGAGGATTTGGCCCGAGTATGACAAAGCCAGAACCCACAAACTTCCTACTGGACACAACTTACTCAAAAGCCACAAACTGAAAATGCGTCTTATAGATAATGACCTTACAGAGAGAACAAATGAAGGAACCAGCTATACACGTGGATCCCCAACGAAAATCACAATGGGTCTATATTAACCAGAGTGTGATGGGGGAGACACACACCGCCTACCTCATCAACCCAACTAACCTATAGACGATTCTTCTCTAACCTCAAATCTTAAATCTTTAGCTTAGAAAGGACTATTAGGAGATCTTTCTCCTTCGCAGAAGTTCGGCGAAAGCATTCCTAGGCTTTTCAGCATCTAACGACAACGATGTAAACAACGCAAAGACAAAACTTGATTTTTCTATAGAACAAACAAATAGTGGAATAAACTTCCAGAAGACAGGAAGAAACTTACTTACTTATCGGGCTCCCGACCCGTGAGACACTGCAGCCTTCCATTCTCAACGATACCGGGCTCGCTGCTTCCAGTTCTCTAGACCAAGCGCTCCGGCATCCGCGATGGCTTTGTCTTTGAAACGGAGGTTCGGTCTTCCTTGCATTCTCAAACCTAAGGGCTGGGATTCGAAGATCCTCTTAGCTGGAGCATTATTGTTCATTCGCTCGATGTGGCCGAGCCAATGAAGTTTTGGCTTTTTGGACTACATCCACATCTTGGTACAGCTCATAGAGTTCGCGGTTGTATCTCCTCCTCCATTCACCCTCCTCGCGCACAGGACCAAAAATCCGTTTTTCAAAGGAGCCCAGTATCAGCTCTCCCTTCTTGCTTATCGTCCAAAACTCGGCGCCATAAAGCAGAACTGGCAGGATAAGGGTTTTGTAGAGCACACATTTCGTCCTTCGAGTTAGGAGTTTTAAGCCCAGTTGTTTCGCCAAACCGAAGTAGCAACGGTTTCCTAGGGTAATTCGTCGCCAGATTTCCACTAGGGTGTCATTCGTGGAGCCTATGTTTACTCTGAGGTAGATGAACTCCTTAACTACCTCGAAATTATTGCTATCAATAGTGACCTTCTGTCTTAGGCGGTGGACAAATGCTTGTATGTTTGTTGACAGCATGCACTTAGTCTTGTCCTCTTTACATCAAGGCCAACGGATTTCGCCTGTTCTTCAATCGCCGTGAACGCTTTTATCACGGCACTCTGGGAGCAACCGACGATGTCAATATCGGCCGCATAGCCCAGTTGGACGGACCTGTTGAAAATAGTGCCTTCCGCGTTGACACCTGCCGTGTGCACTATCTGCTCCAGTATGAGATTGAAGAACTCACATGGTAGCGCATCTGCTTGCGAAATCCGCTGCAGGTTCGGAATAGTTCAGGGGAGCTACTTCCAAACTGCTCGTTGTAACGCGTTCCAGCGTCACAGCTGAATCAGTTTTGCCGGGATTCCGAATTCGGCAATCGCCATATAGAGCTCCTGACGATGTATGCTATCATAAGCGGCTTTGAAGTCGATGAATATGTGTTGAGTTCCGACTGAAATTCGTTGGTCTTTTCTAAGATTTGCCTCAGTGTAAAAATTTGGTCTATAGTCGATCTGCCGGGGCGGAAGCCACACTGGTGCGTGCCGATTAGAGTGCTGCCGAACGGTTTTAGACGATCACACAGTACGTTGGATAGGATAGGATGGTAAGAAAACTTGTCAATTAACATCTGCTAAAACATCCCTGGCGCTCTATTAATGACATGGGTCTGCCTTATCTAAGAGAAACTAAAGTTCGTACCCACTAGTAAAACAATCAACACCAACCGTTTACCATTTCCTTTCCTCTATCTATTTGTTCTTTTAAACCGTAACCACGAACTTTACCCCACCGCACAATGATAAGCACCTTCCATTTTCTTTTAATATTAAAAGTGCATTTCACAATTTCCACCGGACGTGAAAACTTTCCGCAATAAGTAGTTCTCGACCATGCAATTGCATAGTCAAACAAAATGGGGGGAAAAAGTTTGCGGAACGCTTGTAAGCCGAATTTAAAAACTTGCAGATATAAAATCCATTCCATTGTTTGAAGTGCAATTTATGTTCGATTTTGAGATTTTTTTTGTTTAACTTTCATCTGACTTTTCGGTGCCTTTCAGTACAAGTTTTCAGCCTTTTCGTCATTCACCTGCTGCAGTCGTGATGTCGGGCAATTTTGTAAGGAACAAAGTAAAAAAAGAAATTGAAAACCATTTTCACCCATAAGTTGAGCACGAACGCCTTTGTTGGAGGAAAAGTTCCACTACACACCATTCTTTGCGGCCCTTGAGATGAAAGTTCTCCGTAGTCATAGTGAAATGTTGCCTTTGAATTTTACCCCTTTCTTGGCAAAGGTAACCAACCGATGACAAAGCCTTCAAGGAATTTGCGTTTCAATGGTGCGAATATCTGCGATAATTCCCCTTGTTGATTTGACGTTCCAAAATGTAAACACAGGACATTCTCCCTTTTTTTAAATACGAAAGTCCATTTGATTTCCTAATTAGATGTTGACATTACAAGCCGTAGCCAAGGTAACAGCATGATATTTCATGGCACGCATCTCAGTTGCGTCATTGAAAAACATCCTCGTGTACTCAAATCGAAAACAACAAAAAGCTACTGACCCACTGGTATATAAAGGAGCAGCAAAGACAAACAAAGACGAAATAATTGTACACAGTCTGAGCTGTTCGACGTAATGACAATGAACGTCCTTGAAGCCTTCCGGCAATTGCCCAGTGCCGGCAACCGAAAACCACCTGTGTTATCAAAACTTTGCGTGTTTGATAAACCTTGAAGGAGTTTTTTTCTTGTTGCCAGTTCTTACTCTTACATAAGCAAAAAAGGGACCAAACGACATCTGCTGTCTGTTTTTTGTTTATGTAAGTGCTTTTATGTGTCTAAGGAAAGGGGATAACTCTAAGCGAGAAAGAAAGTAAAGGAGCTTAAATTAATGAGGTTTTGATTGGAAAAGAAGACTTCTGTCTCCCTTGATAGAAAAAAGGATGCGGAACTCTTATTGCTTTAATTATAAACAGCTTCGTCAGATGACTATTAAAAAGGAAGACTTTGCAGCCACACACAAATACCAGATGATGAGAATGGCGAAGATTTATCGCCGGAAAGTATTATTTTACAATCAATTTGCATACCATCGATTTTCAAACAGAACGCAGAGATGATGAATTATTTATTCTTTCCATTTTGTGGGAGTCTATAAATCCGGTTGTGTATGCTATTTGAAGATAGAAATTTAATAGAGATAAATTGAATTTCCATCAAAAGAAGATATTGGAATGCAACGAAAGGATGAAATTCAATATTCTGGTGATGAAGATTTGTTTTAAATGGGAAGAGACTGGTCAAGGGCAAAATAAAACATATGAGAAGGCTACAATCCACTGTGCGGATCGTTGAATACCCTATCCCATCCTATCTGTAAAACTAAAATTCCCAAAAAGTGGACATGGCTAAAAATACGATGTGGATAAAATAAAGGAAATGACATGGTGACAACAAATTCTTCAGACCGCTTATAAAAAACTTTTACGGTTCTACAAAAGACAAGGTTTTCTCCTGCATATGTTATGGGGTAGTGTATACAAATGGTTTTTATATAAAAACGCCCCGAAAAAGTGGGGGTGGGTTAAAATGGTCTATGAACGAAATGTTCATATTTATATTACTAATGATGCTGCATCAAAATTTTTTTCGAAAATTTTAAAATTTGACCGAAAAACGTTTTTTATTAAAAACGCCCCCAAAAAGTGGGCGTGGCAAAAAACTTTATATGAACGAAATACAGATATTCAGATTATCTAAATATGTTGTTCAGAAAGTTTTTCAAAATTCCTTATGGTTTGGCCAAAAAATACGTTTTTCTAAAAAGGGGGCGTGGCAGTGGGCGGATTTCAAAAATTTTTACACTTGTTCTGCTGGGAGCAACAAAGAGCACGTGTACCAAATTTCATCCTTCTAGCTCAAAATTTAAGGCCCAAAAACTGGTGACGTACGGACGGACGGACGGACGGACGGACGGACAGACATGGCTAAATCGACTCAGCTATCGATTCTGAGTCGATCCATATACTTTGAGGTATATGTAGCTAAATTATTTCTCTATGTTACAAACTATGTATCAAAACTAATATACCCCTATGGGATAGGGTATAAAAATGAGTAAGACTGTGAGTTGTTTATTATTCAAATTGGAATATTCCAAGTGAGTGTTTCTAACCTTTTTTTAATTTTCCATTTTGTAGACTTCCGAGGAAAACTTCAAAATAAAATAATTATCTTTCACATAACGCAGCAGATACGTCATATATCAGGTCCTGTGTTAGAGTTTCCCTTAGGGTGTCCCATAATTCACGCAAAATTTTAATTTTGCGCCATTTAATAGTCCTGCGTTGCAAACGGAAAAAAAAGATACAATGTGACAGCTGAAAGTTCAGGGTTAGTAAAAATGGAGTTCTATATAAAAGAAGAACGCATTTCCATTGTTGATCAATATTTTATTGCTGTTTTCGTGATTTCGCTTAATAAGGCAGCCGGAAATGATGGCCCTCCCGTTGAGCGGCGATGACTTGGTAAGTAACATCCACGAACTAATAAGCCAAATCTGGTCGGATAAAAGTATGCCTGAAGAATGGAACCTCAGCATTGTGTGCCCGATCCACAAAAAAAGGAGACTTTCTGAACTGTGCCAACTAAAGAGACATAAGTCTCCTCAATATGGCCTACAAGATCCTATCTGCCGTAATATGTGAAAGCCTGAAACCGTTTACCAACAACCTGATCGACCCTTATCAGTGTAGTTTTAGGCCAGGAAAGTCCACAACCGATCAAATTTTCACACTTTGGCAGATCCTGAAATCGATACCCCCACATATTTATCAATTTCAAAACCGCATACGACAGCATTAATAGAGACGAAATATACAGAGCCAAGTCTGTTTTGGTATACTGTCCAAACTCGTCCGTTTGTGTAGGATGATGATGGAGAATTATCGCTGCTCCATCGGAACTTCACATTTTATTTCCTCAAAGGCCTCCTGATGTATGTAACATTATAAGAGAGTCGATACCAAGTATAATAGATACTTACCAACCGTCAAGGCAAAATAAATTTTTAGACTAAGCAAACATAAAAATATGCCGTACGATATCCAGACACTCCAAGCAAATTTTACTGTCTAAATTGGTCAGTTCAGTCCTACTCTACGCAGCCACAGTCTATGCAAGTGCATTTACAAACGCACTTTCTCGCGACAACAAGAAAAATTACATCAGTGGGTTTCGAACAACCTCACATGAGGCTGCGTACATCTTTACTGGGGTTCTCAAAGTTGGCATCCTTGCAGACGAGATGTCACATCTATGTCCATGTCAGAAGACTCCTTCGACAAAAAGATGCAACTGGAAACGTAAGCAGCAATAACTAAAGAAGAAAGGTCCACAACAATAGCTAGGTTGCAAAATTCACTAAAGGCAGATTGACCTACAAACCTTTACCAAGAATTATTATCTGGATATGTCGAAAGAATGGGGAGACAATAATTACAGTCTCAAACAGTTTCTGACCGACCATAATGGGTATCCTTTCCCGCCACACTGTCCGGAATGGCAAGAATGTGGAGAAACTTCAAAGCATGCAATATTATCAGGTTCTCAGAATGGAGACCAATAATACCTTACCCGTCGTTTATAATTCAATATAAGGTAAGGAAATTGATCAGAAGTGTGTTCATATATATACTCAAGAACTATAAAAAAAAAATGAGGTAACCAACCCCTCGAAGTAGTACTTAACGACAGTCCTATGGGATGAGTGGTTGAAGACAGAACACTGGGTTTTGTACGTAAGCACCAAAGATTATGAATTGTTTACAGATGACGCAGTCCATATAAGAAAAATTGTTCTATGGCGGGTCGTGCTGGCACAGCCCGCCATATGTTTTTGTTCTTGTTTTTCATGTGTTTTCATACACACCGCCCGCCCGTACCATGAAGCTACTGAGCAAAAGTTTCTGTTTTTTGTTCTCAATGCGTCATCTGTATAGAATTCATTATCATTGGTAAGCACATAGCGGTTTATGTACACATCTGGATCAAATAACGGGTGAGTTTTTGAGAGTTAAGTTTTTCAGATTGGCAGCACTGTTACTAACCAGTGACGTCCAAACGTCATCTGTCAAAGTGAAAAGTTTTCAGTATACTCTGCCATTTAATCATGGACTTAAGGGCCGACCAGAATGCGTATCTGTAGCTGAGTGAAAACTTAAAAACAAGGCAACCACAAGGGGCTTACACAATGTGTATCTTCGTGAATCTGTAGCTTGAAGTTTAATAGAGGGCAACTTCATGCAAGAAATGTAACTCTATTTGACAGCGATGCAAGATACTAGCTACAGATATGCATTCTGGAAAGACCTTTACAAAAGAGCAACGATTGCAAATTATTGAAATTTATTATCAAAATTCGTGCTCTGTGAAAAATGTGTAGCTCTATGAAAATCCGCTGTTTTATTTCTGGCTCAACGAATACTTATATAAGCAAAACTTTCGCCATCTGGATTGATGAACAGCCACACGCCATACAATAAATGCATCACAAAAAAAAAAAAAAAACAGTTTGATGTGGTTTATTTCTTGTGGGGTAATGTAAAAAAATTAGTATATGAGGAAAAGCCGAACACGATTGAAGCCTAACAGGATAACATAACACGCGTAGTCCGTGGAATACAGGCCAAAATGCTCGAAGTGACACAAAATTAGACCTTCCGAATGGACCATTTGATACGTAGCCGCGGCCAACATTTGCATGATGTTGTCTTTAAAACGTAAATGGCAAAGGCCTATTTATCGATTACAATAAAAATTTTGAATATTTGATGCAAATTTAAGTGTTTTATTCGATTTTAAAAAAAAACTACGCTTAAAAAATTACCCGTTATATGGGCCATGGATGCTACCTTTAGAAGATTCCCTACCTACCTGACGCAATCCGAAAAAAAACCTTTCATTTGGCCCATTTGGTATAATAAATAACTGCGTATAGCATTTACAAACAAACAAAATCAGTTTCCTATTAACATATTAACATATAACTGAGGTCCGCATTCAATATTCTGGATTCACGTACATATAGAAAACAAAACATTGACTCTGACCACGTTCTCGTCAAAGCCAAGTTCAGAGCTCAACTATTAAAAGATATGAAGACACGAATCGTACAGAAAAAGGGACTTAACGTTTGTCATCTTAGAAGACCATTGATAACTAGATTATAAAAGAAACAACTGTGAGAGAGACTATCCGCTGGGCTCTCATCCTTCAATAAAATCAATACCCTGTCGAAAAAGTATCGCAATTTAATAATGGAGGTAGCAAAAATCAGCATAGACTTCTGGTCAAGCAGATCGACCGTAAACCAAATTTCCACACTACTGGATATAACCAACGAATTGCAAGTGGAGGTGTATCAACTTTTCAACCACTTCAAGGACTCGATGAAATATTCCATCCCCTCTAGCTCTATAGAGCAATGCCGGAATTCCGAAATCCAATCAAATTAATACAGCTAACGCCGCACAGCACTGAAAGACACTCGATGCACTATCCATTTGGAAGCAGCTCATATAATTTGGAGTCAACATCACATCAACGAGTGACGCGTATGTAGAGAAACTGGAAACCGGGGCTACTTTGGTTTTGCCAGGATGGCAACTAACTGGAAGAAAAAATTGGAGCCGTATCATGATGTCGATGTATCAAACGTGGATACACGTCCACTATAATGACTCAACCAAATTGAGCGATTGAACAATAATGTCCCATCTAATGAAATCTTTCGAGACGACAAAAAGAAAAGTATCTCCGGTTTAAGGATAAAGCGATCACGAATTCCAGGGAAAACGACTAAAGCAACATTCATTAAAGTCAAAACAAAGCCCTGACCATCTAGAATAGGGGTTGTTACGAAGAAACCAAAGCCTTAGAAAGTTTAACCAAACTTTAGGTGTGAAAGTCAGGGTTTCAAGGCACGAACAGAATCCTGTGGAGATAAACAAAGGAACTTCTAAAATGAGCAATAGTCGACGCTAAGACTATGGATGAATTACTTCTTCAGAATGTTAAACGATGATTTCAGGCCATCATCAGCTGTATATTATTGACGACAGCGAGAACTATATCAACCACCCGACCTTAAAAAAAAAGTGAGCAAAGCAATATCTAAACTAAAGCTTAACGAGACTATTGGAAAAGGACGGCTTACATGTTAAGCAATATAAAGGAGCGGGAGATAGCTTGGTATGGACCATGCACCAACTTATTATAAAAATTCTGTTTGAAAAAACTGTGCCTAAATAATGGAACAAAAATGCAAACGACTTCAAGATCGTATCTACCTGAATATGTAAATGCCTCAAGCCATTCACCATAAACCTATTCGGCCCCTATTATTGCTGTTTTACCTCTGGAAACTTCATAGCTAATTAATTCTTCGCAATTCGGCACATTTTTGAAAAAATCACATAAAAATCAAATGTAGAAATCGATTTGGAACACGGTTCACTTATAATAAGGCCCCAATGGATCGCATTTATAGTGACGAACTATACTTACTTACTTAAGTGGCGCTACAGTCCGGAATGAACCTGGGCCTCAACCAACATGCCTCTCCAATTAGCCCGGTCCTTAGCTAACTGCCTCCAGTTGCGCACTCCAAGTTGGTTGAGGTCGGTTTCCACTTGTGCGCGCCACTTAAGGCGAGGTCTTCCTCTACTGCGTCCGACGTCTGGCTGGGAATCGAAGACTCTGCGAGCCGGAGTATTGGTGTCCATTCGTTCTACATGTCCTAGCCATCTTAAACGTCCTATGCGGAGTTTTTTGACCAGGGGCATGTCGCTGTACAGCTCGTATAGTTCTTGGTTGAATCTTCGTCTCCATAGCCCGTCAACGCAAACGGGACCGAAGATTTTTCGAAGAATTTTCCTCTCGAATCTACCAAGGATTTCTTCATCCGCTTTTGATACGGTCCATGCTTCAGCGCCGTAGAGCAGGACTGGGATGATCAGGGTCTTATATAGGATCTCCTTAGTAGTTCGAGTGAGGGCTTTACTACTAAATTGCCTTCTTAGCCCGAAGAAACAGCGGTTGGCAAGAGTAATTCTTCGTTTAATTTCTGACGAGATGTTGTTGTCAGAGTTAATAGCGGAGCCGAGGTAGACAAAGTCCCGTACTACCTCAAAGTTATATCTGTCAATGGTGACGTTCTGTCCAATTCGTCGATGTTGTGTGTCCTTTCGTGTTGACAGCATATACTTAGTCTTACCCTCATTTACTGCTAAACCCATTTTCGCCGCTTCCTTCTCTATACTAGCAAACGTGGCTATGACATCACGTTGAGTCCTACCAATGATGTCAATATCGTCAGCGTATGCTAGTAGTTGCACCGACTTTTGAAAAATTGTGCCTCTGGTGTTGGCTTTGGAGTTTTGCACAATTCTCTCAAGAATCAGATTAAAGAAGTCACATGACAGCGCATCGCCTTGCCTAAATCCTTTTTTGGTATCGAATGTGACGAACTATACGGAGACATTTTTGGTTTATAAACCGAACTCTTCTGACCTTTGATTGTTGTCTGCATCCACAGAGAGGATGATGATGAAGAATTTTCCCTACGTCGCGTCATCAAGGTTGACAACGACTGAAACATTCGATACCATTCAAAAAAAAAAATAAGGCAAGTTGACGGATTGTCATGTGATTTTTTCAATATTGGTATTGAGAGTACTGCACAAAAGAAGTTGCAAGTTAATATTAAGGGTACAATATTGCAGAATTCTTTGCAACTACTAGAATACGCCGTTCATTTTGGTCATTTTCAAACCCAATGAGATGTCGCTGCCGCATTTGCGAGTATAGAGTAGGGTCAAGTGTCAAGATCCGGAAAATGATCTCCAAAATTTGTGATTTAGTCGTATGGAAGATCTTTGATTTGGATGGAAAGTTGGATCCGCTAATACTTCTGGCAACGAAATCTTGTCAGACATCGAAAGATGAATTAACCACTCTTTCATCGGGCAATGAAGGCAAATCAGAAATATAATCGAACTACAAAGGAGGTCACAAACCCGGAGAAATCGTTGTAGGAAAGTAATGAACCTGTGCAAAATGACTCTATCCACTAAAAAAACAGGGGGAGACAAGAAATAGTAGCATGAAATAAATAGAGAGGAGAGAACTAAAACTACCTAATCTACTAGCTCCTGGTGCAGTCGGAAGACTCCGCTAGAGAAGACTGCAAAGTTATCAGTCGTTTCCCCTGTAAAATGGACCCGGCCGAAAGCCGTCACCGAATCGATCCACACCCATTGCTGGGAGGTCCCTGAGATGGGATTACCATGGAAACTCGGTTAAAACATGTAATCACCGGCCGAAAGCCCATACGTCACCGAATCGATCCACACCCATTGCTGGGAGATCCCTGAGATGGGATTACCATGGAAACTCGGTTAAAACATGTAATCAATCCCCTCTACTCGCTTCACATCCACATCTCGCTGTTTCAGACAAATTTTTTTTATGCAGAAATGCATTTAAAGAACCATGTCCAATCAGCAGAACGCCCGTGTGAAGAGTCCCAGATTGATCCTATCGCTAGCCAACCTAACATCGGGAAGAAACTCAAAAGTAGCTTTATCCTTGTCACTATTAGACTATCTTGATTGCCATCGAGTAAAGACGCATTCACTTAATTCCCTTTTCCTACGTAGTGGGTCCATGGCCGAGAAGTTAAGACACTCCTCCCAATCAGTGGCAGATAAGTGCTGTTGCATTTTCAACTTGTAGGCACGACGGATAATCTCCAAGTCGAGAGGCGGAGCACCCGCCAATACCTGCAGCGCCGACACGGTACGACATCCCGGCAGGGAACCGAGGGGCATTATTCTCTGGACAAAAAGAGAATTTTGCTTCTTCCTGACACCAACTTGAACGCATCATACCATATCGGTGCACCAAAAGTTGCGCAGGCAACAAATAGTCAACCGTATATAGGTACGGCTCGTCTAGTCAGGCCACAGTCAGTCCTCAGTACACTCCTCTCCGTAGGAACCAAGGACGTTCATCCTTTCGCCAATGGTTATGCCCAAGTATTTGACCTTGTCAAATACCTGAGACTGGTCCCACCGACGAGACGGTGATATGTGGACTTCGATTGACCCCCAATTTTCCTTTCCTTATCATTCCGTCTTCCGTGTTCCAGGTGGAACTCATGGCGGTCAAAGAAGCCTTATCTTGGTTGAAAGAGAATGTAATATCTGCCAAGGATATCAGCATCTTCTCAGACAGCCCAGCTGCCATCAAATCCGTGGAGTCAGTCTTAACAAACTCAAAAGACAACCCTAAACTGCCGCTCATCTCTTCAAAAGATGTCAGAGCTGTTTAACAATCATCTATGCCGGTTGCCTGGGCATAGTGACATTTCTACGAACTGTAAGTCTTATGAACCTGCCGGACATGGAACTAAATTACCAGTCGTAACCAGTCGTACTAGTGCAACATGCTAACAGCAAATAAAATCTCAGATGAAATCTTGGCATGACGCGCCAAAGAACCAAGCAAATTTGGCAATAGCTGGATTTAAAAAGATCAAAGGAACTGATTTCATTAGGTGTCATCTTTTATGCGTGCCTGCCAAACGAGGAAAAGCTAGGCATTCACTCAAACGGTTTCTAAAGGTGTTGTATGCACGAAGAGGAAGAAGAAACAATGGTTCATCTTCTCTGTATCTGTCCAGCCCTAATAAACAAAAGGAAGCTTCATCGTGGAGCTTACTTCTTTCAAAATCTCAGCGATTTGACAAAAACGGATGTGAAAATGCGCCTCCGTTTCATTAATATCTCAGATTGGTTTCCTCAAAAGTAGCAAGGAGAATAAACGAATTCCATGGGGTATCAAAATGGACCAAAAACTGGTCTAAGTATGCTGACGAAACACTGGCAGCCATTCTAACCTAACCTAACTAAGGAGATGCTACGTATATAAGACCCTGTTCATTCATTTAATGCTCTACGGTGCTTTAACATGAACCATATCAAAATTAGATGACGAAATCATTCCTTGTTTTGCGCAGACAATTTTTCCCAATATTGTTCGTCGACGGGATTTGTATACGAATATTTAACCACGAACTTTATGAGCTATTTAGCAACATAAACCTGATGGCATATTGGACGATTAAGGTGGCTAGGACATGAAGAGCAAATGTATTCAGACACGCAGAGTTTTTGGTTCATAGTTAGAATGAGTGGCGCGTACAAGTAGAAATCGATACCTTATAGCTATAGCTGCTAACAACTGGAACTACCGGGCTAACAGGAAAGGTATGGTGGCTGAGACCTATGCTTAACTTGATTTGGTGCGCCACTTAAGTGGGAAGTAAGTAAGTGTAATCCTGGGATTACAAATACTATAGGGCAACATGCTATCTGACTAAAATAGATAATAAAATATCTGCACCTCCTTCAAATCATCCCTCATGTTACCTGGACTTTTGAGTTATGTCACCACAATGAAGAAGTACAGCAATCATTTGCTTTCAGAAGTCTTCTTTTCGTCTTTGAACTTATTTTTCCCTCTATATATTTAAAGGCTTTTTATAAAACCCGATATAGTTTTGAATCTGGTTTTGAAACCATCAAAAGACATCTGCCCGATGAAAGCACCATATTACCGTTTGAAAGTCCATAGGTACCACTTTTTAACCACTCCATACTATAACTAATCACAGGATTATATACATGAGCATATTCTGCATCCTTATCAAACTACCATAACTCAAGATGATTTCCTTTGAACGTACCCCTCTATTAGAGTAATCGAGCATTAAAATGAAAATAAATTATAAACCATTCGTTGCATCATATAATTCACGACGGAGAAAGGATATTCCACCTCCTGCTCCCAAAGCATTCAACAACGCTACGAAATAAACCATAAAAATAAAATTGAAAAAAAAGAACTATAAAACTCCTTAAAATGTGTGCGTATTCATCATCTCTCTTGAGGGAGAACCACATCCGCACCGTATAGACCGTCAGAAACTTTTTCGCAGGTGAATAAATTCCATATTATCATCGGCCCTATGTGCCTGTGTGTACTGTACGTCTGTATGATTCGATTTAACCTCAACCTCACAATCTCAAGGCAGAAATAAAACTTGTATTCAACTGGTATGGGTGAAGTTTTATTTTTTGTTTGTTAAATTTTAAGACGGATGATGACAGGAAATGACATGATTGCGGAAGAGAGAATATTTCACTGAATGAAACTGAAGATAAAAAGCGGTTGGAATTTTTTTTTCTTTTTATATGTATCTAAAAGAATTGAAGGATTCTCGAGAACGAGAGTTCTATTGACGTCAGTTAACTCAAAGGGTATGTTTATCGAGACGATTCCGGGAAAGACGGAAACAAATATCGGATTCATTTTCAATGGAATATTCGTTAAGTGTATCTACGCTTGTTGATAGCTAGTAACTGTGTAATAATGGTGCGGACTTACCTTTTTGGGATATTGTTGAACTTTTGTTTGCTTTCGACTGAAGATTACATTTTATCCTGAAAGAAAGAAGCATCGATTACAAATTAATTTTTTTGGAAAAAAATATAGCAATCAATGATAGCAGATGGAAATAATTTACTAATTAGTATGTAATTCGAGAAATTTAGTGTCGGAAAGAATTCCGAAAGTTTTTGAAGAGTGGCCCTAAAACACTCATTAAAAATTAAACGACAGAAGTTCATACTACCATTGAAATATTTGGATTTTTTAAATTGTTTCCAATACTTTTTGAAGATCATATTGGTGGTTGGGTGTTGTCGAACGAGTGTAGACTCCGATTGGCTTTAACTTGGCAATGCCCAGTAGTTGCAACTTGACTACACATCAAATGTGCTTATTCTTTACCTACAAGTGGAAACAATCGGTTACTGGTCTCATCCAACCGGATTTTACTTGCTAAGTCCGAGTGTTGATAACAAGACGTAAAATAGCAACACTACAATCACCCTGGTCAGAATAGCGCGGAATGATACCCGGTCTGCAGTCCCGGGCGAACCTAGATGAGCTGCTTCGACATATTCTAGGAATATCAAGGTAAAGTCAGGCCCCTTGAACAAAGATGGTGGCGGTTCCACTGAAAGGTCACTTATGGCTCCGTGTCCTAGGGGTATCAAATAAATTGGAACTAGCCCCCCAGGTTGTGGGTTGTGCTTTTGGTTAACTACCCACCCATGGAAAAAACCATTATGTTACGAAGCAACCAATGGCCTCTGAAAGGACTGATCTTATTGTTGACGACCCTGCTAAACGAAAAATGGACAACGACGTTCGTATCTGCAACAACTAGCGGAAGCCCTAAACTGCTTCAAAGCAGACATTACTGCCTTCCAGGAAATACAATGGGATGGGCCGGGCAAAAAGAGGATGAAGAACTGACCGAGTTATAGTGAGCAGAAACAGCGACTATTCAAATTCGAATTTGTTATAAGTGTCAGACTTAGGCTAGAAGTCTTATGTTTCCAAGACATTAGCGAACGCATTGCAACAATCCGCAGCAAGGCTAAATTCGCCAACATAAGCCTTATATGCGCTCACGCTGCGACGGAGGAAAAATATGATATAAGGATTGCTTCTACGAGCTCCTTGACAAAACCTATAAGCGCCTACCAAAGTATGATGTTAAAATCGTGCTGGGAGATTTTAACACAAAGGTAGGAAGAGAAAACATCTTTAGCAGTATTGTCGGAAAATAAAGCCTACACGACAACAAGTCTGATACGGACTTAGGCTTATTGACTTCGCTGCGGAGCGAAATGCGTTATACCCAGCCCAGGGTTTCCTCACCTCGATATCCATAAGGGGACATACCGGCCTCCATATCAACGAACAGTCAACCAAATTGATCACATTGCGATAGACAAGAGGCACGCATCCAGTATTTTGGATGTCCGAACATTCCGAGGGGCTTACATCGACTCGGACCAGCCAAGATAAGAATGCACCAATTAAATGTCGAAAGACTGCAATCGCAAGAGACCGTCAGGCCTTCGTGCAACGCGTATTCCTTAACCTCTTTATTCACACCAGCATCGAATTTCGAAGCAAAATGGCAACGTTGCCAACAAGCCATTAGATCAGCCGCAACTGATGTGCTAGGTTTCTCGCGGCTCCGGGTTTGATGAGGAATGCCGACAGACCCTCGCAGCCAAGAACGAGGCCTACAAGGCTAAGCTGCAAGTGAAGACGAGAGCTGCCATTGAGCTCTATAGGCAGAGAAGAAGGGAAGAACACCGGCTTTTCAGAAAGAAGAAAAATGAGCAAGAAAAGCGCGAGATCGAGTATATAGAGAGGTGCTACTCCAGGAACGATATTCGCCAGTTTTACCAAAGTGTAAAACGTCAAATCCAAGGATGCAAGGCTCGAACAGATTCCTGTCGAGATGAACAAGGAAATATCGTAGTTGAGACAATGTCGACGTGAGGATATGAAAGAACCACTTCTGCAGACTGTTAAACAGCGATGACGAACAACATTCCGCTGTCAGGCAGAACGAACCATTTAATATTGGCAACGACAGCGAAAACTGCCAACCACCCGACCTAAGTGAAGTGAGGATAGCAATATCTAAACTCAAGCTTAACAAGGCCGCCGGAAATGACGGCCTTCCCGCTGAGCTTTTTAGAGCTGGCGGAGATGACTTGGTAAGTAACATCCACCAACTCATAAGCCAAATCTGGTCGGATGAAAGTATGCCTAAAGAATGGAACCTCAGCATCGTTTGGCCGATCCACAAAAATGCGCCAACTACAGAGGTATAAGTCTCCTCAACATCGCTTATCTGCCGTAATGTGTGAACGCCTGAAACCGTTTACTAAAAACCTGATCGCCTTATCAGTATGGTTTTAGGTCAGGAAAGTCCACAACCGATTAAATTTTCACACTTCGGCAGATCCTGGAAAACACCCAAGAAGTCCAAATCGATACACACCACCTATTTATCGATTTCAAAGCCGTATACGACAGCATTTATAGAGACAAACTACACAGAGCCGAGTCATGTCTAGTTTTGGTATACCGCCCAAGCTCGTCCGTGTGTGTAGGATGATGATGAAGAATTCTTGCTGGTCCATCAGGGTCAGAAACGACCTCACCGACACATTTGATACCAAAAAAGGATTCAGGCAAGGCGATGCGCTGTCATGTGATTTCTTTAATTTGAATCTTGAGAGTATTGTGCAAAACTCCCGAGCCAACACCAGAGGCACAATTTTCCAAAAATCGGTGCAACTACTAGCATACGCCGACGATATTGACATCATTGGTAGGACTCAACGTGATGTCATAGCCACGTTGGCTAGTATAGAGAAGGAAGCGGCAAAAATGGGTTTAGCAGTAAATGAAGGTAAGACTAAGTATATTACTTCAACACGAAAGGACACACAACATCAACGAATTGGATAGAACGTCACCATTGACAGATATAACTTTGAGGTAGTACGGGACTTTGCCTACCTCGGCTCCGCTATTAACTCTGACAACAACATCTCGTCAGAAATCAAACGAAGAATCGCTGTTTCTTCGGGCTAAGAAGGCAATTTAGTAGTAAAGCCCTCACTCGAACTACTAAGGAGATCCTATATAAGACCCTGATTATCCGAGTGCTTCTCTACGGCATTGAAGCGTGGACTGTATTAAAAAGCGGATAAAGAAATTCTTGGTCGATTCGAGAGAAAAATTCTTCGAAAATTCTTCGGCCCCGTTTGCGTTGACGGGCTATGGAGACGAAGATTCAACGAACTATACGAGCTGTACAGCGACATACCCCTGGTCAAAAAACTCCGCATTGGACGTTTAAGATGGCTAGGACATGTAGAACGAATGGACACCAATACTATGGTTCGATTCCCAGCCAGACGTCGGTCGGACGCAGTAGAGGAAGACCTCGCCTTAAGTGACGCGTACAAGTAGAAACCGACCTCAACCAACTTGGAGTGGGCAATTGGAGGAAGTAAGCTAAGGACCGGGCTAATTTGAGAGGAATGTTGGTTGAGGTACAGGTTCATCCCGGACTGTAGCGCCACTTAGTAAAAAAAAGAAAGAAATACCCGGCAATCCATTCTTCGACTTTAATATTTTGCCTCACAATTAAATGACAATGCAATCAGAAATTCATCCAAATTGTAAGGAACTAGCATATATACCCCAGCAGGGAAAATCCATCAAATAAATTCCAAACACATAAATGTACTTAGGATACACATCAATTCTGGTACACCCAAGCCCTAAAATATTATATCTTCAGCTTGTGCAGCAATTTATTTCAACATAAATCTTATCTAAGGAAATAAAATTAAGACGCAAGCCCACTATACTCGATCAAGGCTATAAGACTGTCTGGAAATTTATTAAACATTTACTGCGTGTACAGAATGTCTCAATCCCCGAAACATAGGCAAATAGAAGGTACCCGTACCGTACCCCTGGTACCCTCATTAATAATAGACCCGAAAATGAACCCATTACCATGACAAATTGTATCGCAGATTACCACCACGATAATGCTATTATGAAATTTTCAGTACAAAAAGTGCTGCCTGATTGAGTGGAACGGTTCCTTTTTCTCTGGAGTAGGTACACACTTGTATACCATTAAGGGTTTTTCAGCCAGTTTATGATCCTTTCGGGTTGAATTATGAATTGGCGACTGGAATTTATGAATATGAGAGATGTAAGGCCGTTCAACAGGTTGCCAGTTAAGTTGGAAGGAGGATTCTGGTCCATTGATTAATTACAGATACCTTGGTGATAAATATAAGGAATTGCTGTTTTTTTTGTTGTTATCTGCAAAAATCGTGCGAGTATAATTCATTTTGAGAGAATATTAAGCGACCGTAGAAGGATATTCATCACTGTACCTCAGATAAATTGTATACTAAATCTGGTCACGTTTTTGGTAGAGATACTCAAAATCATGTTACATTCGTAACATTAATCAGATACGAAAAGCAACATAATTACAGTCAATGGAGTAGGTACAAAGTGAGGTTGTATTATGTTGCGGTGTCAGGGGTGTCGGCTATGACACTCATATAGACACATAAAGCTTATAATGAATATATGGGGTTGAAGTATAGCCTAATGGTTCATTCATACAAGCAACTGCATGAAGTATGTGAGAAGTTATTACTATCTACATCATGAGGATATTTGGACTTGCCTTTGATAAATTGGATTAGGAAACTACTTTCGCATAACTAACGACGCGACGCGACGGTTAGGTAGGGATTGCCTAAAGGTTACTATGTAGAGATGGTTTTATCCTTGAACTTTGCAAGTGATTTATCTTAGCGATTCAATTGATGGATAAGAATTCTTAATTTCATGGACTACAAGGATTGTAGGTGTTGAAGGTGTATGAGAGTGTTAATGTTTGTTGGGTTGGGTTATTTCAAATATAATGGGAAGATAGGCATTTACAGTATTAATAGAGATAGTTCCAGAGTAAATGCCAAGGGTCAGAAAGTTAGACTAAGAAAACTGTTAATGATAAGTTCGAATTAAGCATTTCTAGTATGAAGTTAATAGTTCAAAATTCTTAGTGAAATATACTAGATTACATGAACATATTAATGTAAACGCTTGTCCTTTTGAAATGAACCATTTATACCGTTAAAGTAGGTAGGCATCACTTGCCTTGATAGCTAGAACACCTTGAAAATATTTTTTATCTATGCCAATAAATTATCACTATGGAACCACGCAGGTCTCCTATGAGAGCTTGGCATAACACAACCGATTATCAAGAGCCCACCTAAACCTAACTAAAAATTCCTCGTTTTTTGGTGAACAATCAATATGTACGCAATATACTTCATATTTCCCTTATCGCAAGACCTCAGTACAACTAAGTAAGACATGGGACAGTTTCAAATACAAATTCTTTGCGCACAGATGGGTTTTGATTCAGGTCCTAGTTTCTTTCCACAACTATTCATGTGAGTATTTTTAACAATTTCTGAAGCTATAGCAAGCTTCAAACCTAATGACGAAGTGAATGCTGGTGTCTTATACAACTGGCTAAACCTCAGCCTAACTTTCGGCCTTCCTGATCATTGCAGCGTGTTCCAGGCGGATCTAATGGCGATCAAAGAAGTCTTACCTTGGCTGAAAGAAATTTTATACTTACTAAGGATATTAGCATTTCTACGGACGCCCAAGTGGCCATCAAATCTCAACAACTTCAAAGACAACCCTAGGCTGCCGCTCATATCTTCAAAAGATGTCAGAGCAGTTTAAAATTCACATATTCCTGGGCATAGTGACATTCCAGGGAACTGTAAGTCTGGTGAAATCGCCAGTAATTTAGAACACTAAATTACCAGTCGTACCCGACACGGGTGCACCTGGTATTCCTATAGCTACATTCAAAAGCCTACTAGCGCAGCATGTTAACGTGTTAAATAATCAAACAAATTTGGCCTCAGCTGGATTTAAGATGATCCAAGGGACTGATCTCGCTCGCTATACCATATATAAGCGCCACCATAGGTGTCATTACTGTGCACTGTCTAATAGGTAGGCACGCAGAAAGGCTAGGACTTCAAGAAAGAACGACTTCTGTAGGAGCTGTATAGATGAAGGGGAAGAAGAAACAAAGCGCGACCTTCTTTGTAACTGCTCGGCCGTATTAAACAAAAGGAAGCTTCACCTGGGAGCTTACTTCTTTCAAAATCCCTACGATTTGTCAAACACGGATTTGAGAAGTCTCCTCCGTTTCATTTATAGTACAGATTAGTTTTTCTACAGGTAACAAGGAGAAAGCACAAGATACGTGGTAACACAATCAACCAAGCTACTCTAATCTAACGTAAGCTATAGTTTCAGGCAAATCCAAAATGTCTGAGTTGAGTTAAGCCTTTCATGTCATACTAAAAGAAAATACAAATTTTTGGCGCAACAGGCTCGTTAGTACCCAGGGCCGAGCTTTCTCACAACCATTCATGTGTGTCCTGTTTTATGACGAATACTCGGATGATTTATCAGATCAGCACGAGAGGAGGGCCAGTGAAAAATCATTTAGGTGTTGCTACGGCTGGGAATCGAACCCAGATCTTCTGTGCGGCAGTTCATCGCACTAACCATCGCGCCACTGAGCGATACCGTACTACTTACAATAAATTGTGAAAAACATCTTTGTGGTGCTACGTTTGGGAACCAAACCTATAAACTTTCTATTCAGTTCAAACGACAGTAACTTTAGTAAATTGAATGAAGTGTCAGCACTTAATAAAAACTTGTTCCTCAAATGTAGCAATTCCATCATGAGTAGATGTATTCAGAGCCAATTGATATTCGCAGTGAAAAGAGGTGGTAGTGAAAATTAGGTTTCTTACCGATATCAGCAGACATACTTATCTAGATGCATCATCATTTGAGCCTACAAATCTAGCAACGTGAGAACTTCTGCTATCACGTATTGAAATTCCAAATATTTTTTTAACATCTGTATAACTTTCAGAGCTAGTTAAATTTAAAAACATAGTATTTAGATGAGATAATTGGTAACCCACATTTTTTTATGACCCCGCACATGATTAACACTACTGACCACAGATAATTTTAAATTTTGATGCTTACATTGCTCTTACGATTTTAATAACAAATCTAAATTTTTATCGAAGCAGATTTATAACAGATTTATCGAAGCTGTTCAAAAAGCCGGAATTAGGGAAAAAATACCATACTGGTTAACTGATTACCTAGAAGCACGGACCTTTCGCGTACAAATAAAGGATTGTTGTCGCAGTGAACAAAAGGTGCAGTATGGGGTCCCACAAGGATCAAAGCTTGGTCCACTTCTGTTAATTTTGTATACAAATTAAATGCTAAGATGTTTGAAGAGGATCTTCCCGTTTGCCTATGCAGATTACACAGCGATCGTTGTCTGCCATCAATCTGTGCAAGAAGCAGCAAGGTTGATGCAAGATGAGTTTTGCAAAGTAGGCAATTGGTGCCATGACAATGGGATAGTAATCAATGCAACAAACACATAACTTATGCATATCCGAAGTCCACAGTACCCAGCGTCACCAGTCGTACGAAAAACGTTTGGATGTATCATTACATCTGATTCCGAAGACATTGAGGTTGTCGATACATACAAATATCTAGGCATCACTATCGATAACCATTTCCTATGGGATGCTCACATGAATGATCTTCGCAACAAGCTCAGAGGGTCCCTGTTTGCGCTGGCCTGTCTACAGAACAAATCTACAACTTGTGTACAAAAGCAAGTGTATCATGCTCTTATCGAGTCCAGACTGAGATATGGTGTACTGGCTTGGGGAGGTGCAGCTCAAACCCACATCGACAAGTTGCAGAACATACAAGATAGGGCGATCAAGTTACTATCTAGAAGAGGCACCATGATCAGAAACGTAAAGGTTCTAACAGTGTAGCAGATTTTTGAAATGACAGCGGCAATATTATGATGACCCGAACTTTCGAACACAAATCAGTCACCAGTTTGATACCAGACGACGAGCGGGGGGAATGTATCAACTTCCTTCCTTTACAAATGAATACGGCAAAAGAAGACTGATGTACACCGTACCCAGAATATTCAATAGTGTACCTCAACATCTGAAAAATATAAACCAGGTCAATGCAGAGAGAGAAAATTAAAATCATTTCTATTAGAAACAAAATCATGATCTTGTTAGTATATTTAGGAAACACTAAAGTAGAATCTTAATTTAAATTCAATTCGATATCAATCTTTTTCATAAATTTATTAATTTTGTTTCATAATAGTTCAGTTTTAAATCAATAAACCAACCAAAATTTCATTTTGTTGATTGAGTTTATATTAAAAACGAAAAACTAACTAATAATCTGCTGCAGATAAGCCATGTGGCTTCGCAGGTTTATTATAAAGTAGGTTACCAATTGTAAAGTTCTTAAAAAAAAAAAAAATAAAAAAAAAACTTTCGATGATAACATTTTGAGAATAACACTATGAAAATTTCGTCTATAGATCATTTTAACCATACCCCCATTTTGGGGGAGCGTTTTTCCTAAAAAGCGACAGCATTATGCTGGCAGTTTCGGCTGGACAATTTGGATTTTTTTTTTTTTAGATGCACCGGGTGGAACTGGAATTCTAACCGAAATACGATGAAATAATGGCATCATCTGGAATTGCAACAACTTAATTGGATGGAGAAAAAATCATTCAACATTTGAGCTGCCACTGAATATTCGAAGTAACCCAGATGAAGTGTACAACATAAAAAAAAACAATTGTCGAGGACCAAAGTGCTGAAACAATCCAAAATTATCATCTGGGTACTATGGCACACAATCATTCTCTTGAGGCGTTGAACAGAACACTCAATGATATAAAAGGAACAACGACAAACTATTCACCTAAACTCAGGTGATTTCAGACAAAAACTTTCCGAGATTCCACGGGTCAAAATGCTACAAGATACATCCGCTGATACATTCTCGAAACAATTGCTAGATATCGGCCGGCGAAGGAAAAGTTGCTGTCCATGAAAATATTGGTTGCATAAAATTGCCCAACGATTTTAACACAATCGTTGATACTCAAAAGTGCTCTCATTGACCGCATATGTATGCACACAGAAAGAGCCATTTTCTCAGCACAAAATGTGGACGTCTACGATTTGAACTTCAAGATACAGCAGTCGTTGCCAGCGAATTGGTATCATACAATCGGTCGATTCAGTTTGCGATGCAAACGAAGCTGTAAATTTTCCAACAGAGTTTCTGAACTAGATATGCCAGGCATGCCACCACACATTCTACGAAGTTTGAAAATTGGATCTCCGGTTATTGCCACAGAAGTGCCAATCAATTTTTAAACGTTCGTTCGCGGCTTATATTTAGGCACATCATGTTTGTCACACGGACAATTATATGTTGCATGTTCTCGCGTAGGTAAACCATCCAGTTTATTTGTGTTGGCTAAAGAAGGACTGACAAGAAAATCAAACATATACGTACTCTTCATTGCTACCTGCAGAACAAGTGCAAACATTTTTAAAGTCCACTTTTCACAAAAATGTGGTTTTCACCAAACGGTTAGGAATTTTGAAAAAGTATCTGAATTACATAAAGTTTTTTGCCACGCCCACTTTTTGAGTATGTTTAATTTAAGGATGGAATGAGATAGATTATTAAACGATTCGCAAAGCGGATTGTAGCCTTTTCATATGTTTTTTATTTAGCAATCAAAATATTAGCTAGAAATAATTTATATTACAAAACAATTTATCAATTTATTTAAAAAAAATTATTGTGAGACCATGATTGTCCTTAATTTTGAAAAATTCGAATTGTCATTTATGCCACAATATCTCAAAATGTTGATCCAAACTTACTGTGATACCGGAATTCTCCATAATATAAAAAAAAATTTCAATATTTTTGTCGAAATTTAAAATTTATCATGTCCACCGAATTATCCTCGATTTTAAAAAAAATTAACATGTTTTATCGAAGTTTACAATTTAAAATTTTTTATTGAAATTTATAAAGTTTCGTGTACCCTGAAACGTAATTAATTTCAGAATTGTGATTGAAAGTGCAAAGTTATTGTTACCCTACCTAAGTGGGTCTTAAATTCAAAATTAATGTGTCCCCGAATCGTCCTGAATTTAAACAAAAAAAAATACTTTTGATCGAAAATTATTAAGAGCCCAGATTTGTCCTTAATTTGTAAGTTCAAAATGTTGATAGACATTTTGCAATTATCATATCCCCGAAAATATCATTGATTTAAAAAAAATTGAAAATAATTGTGACAGCCAAATCGAAAAAATTTCAAAATTCTGATCGGAAATTGCAAATTTTTGTCGTCCTGAATATAGCGTACTCTACAATTTTGTATCTAGCACAAGTCTTCATATATACAATTTTCACAATTCACAAACAAAAGTGGAGCACGACTCAATAAAGCAGGCAATCTGTGAACCTTTCGGCCATAGCACAGTAATTAAAGCAAATCCAGCCCAACTCTTCACAGACCAACTGCGTATTCAAAACTCGTTTTCGAGAAACTTCGTCTAAAGAAAAGTCAAAACATCAAAAACCATTTCCTCCCCAGGATTCTTAGGAGCGTCTTCAACTTTGGCGGGGTACAATTAAACAAAACCCTTCATCAGGAGTGTACTCCACTCATCCTCATAAATAACCATCACCATCACTTGATATACAACAGGAAGACTAAAATAATAAAAAATAATGAGTGCTCCTCCACAGTTCTCGTAGACGGCATAGAAATGGAAGCCGGCTTCCTCGAAAGGATTCATAAAAATCATCTCAACCCAGATGAATCGAGTTGAGTTGTGTTTAGCTTGACTCATGTTTGAGTGACCGCAACATGGGTAGTAATTTTTATCCTTCCATTTAACCACAAGCATTCGTGAAGTGAAATCCTCCTTAGAAGCGGTCCTTTGCCACATTGTGGTAGACACCAATCTACAATCCTAAGGACGCCATACGATTGTCGACTGTAAGGCGATGATTATGCGATGAGGATATAACTTCTACTGTTTTGGGCTTTTTGCCTGATCTATGTACATAGAGGAACATGAATATGTATACATCTTGGTTAAAGGATAGAGGATATCATTCTCAGAGTTTGGTTTTAATTAAGAAGAGTGGATGAGCCTGGGAGGAAAGTAAGTGGATACACAATACATCAAGAACTGAGACTGTGATGATGTAGTAGTAATGGCTGAAAAACAAATCTTAAAATGGATGGACATTAGAATCAAGGTCGGTGGAAGGAAGTGTTTGTCCATTTGGAAACGAAAAGGAGAAACCATTTGCTAAATGATTGTGGATATTTCACATTTCACCACATCGGGGTGGGGTGATGTTATTTTAAAATGAATTAAATTAACAAGAACTTGCCAAAGTTAGGGAGAGAAGAAGTCTTGAAAAAGTTGAACATTTTGTCATTAGATTGTATCTTTAGTTTAGGGAAACGTAGGGAGTTAAGAACAATCAAAGTTGTAGATTAGACAATTCTCCAAAAAGGTAAGTTAAAACCTATTCTGACAAAAAAAAACAACTACACTTAAAGAAGTTAAATTGGACTTCGGGGCTTGAGGAAAATTTACCTTTAATCGCTTGGTATGAATACAACCTCATTGTTATCAGGATTAGAACTTACTTGTGGCGATATACTTACTTGCTTACAAAGATGGTGCTACAGTCCGGAATAAACCTAGACTTAACACCATAAGACTCTCCAATCATACCGGCTCTCACTGCCTCCAGCTGTGAACTTCAAATGGGTTGAGGTCGGTTTCTAGAGTACGATCCACTTAAGGCGAGGTCTTTCTCTACTACGTCTGGCTGGTAATCTCTGATAGCCAGAGTATTGGTGTTTTTTAGCCCTACATGTCCTAGCCATCTTAAACATCCAAAAAGAAGTTTTCCGATCAGGTTTTTATCGCTATGCATCTTGTTAAGTTTTTGATTGAATATTTGTCTCCACAGCTCGTCAACGCGATTGGGGCTAAAGATTTTCCGAAGATTGCTCCATTCAAAACGACCATGGATTTATTTTGTTGTGGTCCATTCTTCCACGCGTGCCGTAGATCAGGGCTGGGACAATTTTTGTTTTACTTACTTACTTGATGCTGGGTGCCTGGGCATAGTGACATTCCAGGGAACTGTAAGGCTGATGAACTCGCCAGAAATGGAACCAAATTACCAGTTGTACCCGACACGGGTGCACTAGGTATTCCTATCGCTACATGCAAAAGCTTATTAGCGCAACATGCTAACAGCAAATCAAACTTCAGATGGAGTCTTGGCACGACGTGTCAAACAACCAAACAAATTTGGCCAAAGCTAGATTTGAGAAGATCAAAGGGACTGATTTTGCTCGATAGACCGCATATTTGCGATACCATAGGTGTCATCACGGGACACTGCTTAACAGGTAGGCACGCAGAAAGGCTAGACCTCTTCTCAAACGACTTCTGTAGGAGCTGCATGGACGAGGAGGAGGAGGAAACAATACTTCATCTCCTTTGTAACTGCTTGGCCCTATAAAACAAAAGGAAGCTACATCTCGGAGCTTACTATTTTCAAAATCTCAGTGATTTGGCAAAAACGGAAGTGAAAACCCTCCTCCGCTTCATCAAAAGCTCAAAATGGTTTTCCCACGGATAGTAAGGAGATTGGACAAGATCCATGTGGTATTACAACGGACCAAAGTGGTCTAAGTGTGCTGGCGAACGCCGGCAGCCACTCTAACCTAACCTAACCTACTTACTTTTAAGAAGCGTTATAGTCCTGAACCTGGGCCTCAATCAACATGCCACTCTAATCTTTTCAGTAGTTCGAGTGAGGGCTTTATAACTAAATTGTAGTCCTAATCCAAAGGAAGGGTAATTCTTCGTTTGATTTCCTCTGAATGACGTTGTCAGAGTTAATAGCAGAGCCGAGGTAGACAAATTTGAGAAGATTACTCTGTTACAGATACTCACGGTATCTAGAAATTGAATAAAGCATCCATAATAAATGAGGAAAATCGAAAGAAGGACAATTATAGCAAAGTTGCAATAGAGTTGTTCAGGACAACGTCAGTGTCGAATGACAAACTGACATCTGTAGGAAAACAAACGCAATCTGACATTTGTATGACGGCAAATTTATTGGCCGGGGACAGAGGGTTGTTTTTTAAACATTTTAAAATTGCTTGAAAATTGTGTAAAAGTGCAAAATATAAAACAGAACAAACTATAAACAAAATAAAAATATTCACAGTTGTTGTTGTTTGTGAAAACAAGAAAATAATAATCTTTACTACACGAAGACTTATCAACTTCGTTTGCAATCGCATTTATATTCACACTTTGCAATGCCACTGGTTATCAATTTCAATCTTTTTATTTCTATTTTATAATTTTACATACACTTTTAGTATTGTTATGTAATTATAATTTGTGTTTCACTTTGAAAAACTTATATTTTCATGTTTCAAAGCAAATAATCCAAAAATTAGTACTTCCGCCACATAAATATGTCATTGTTTTCCTGCAAGTGATTTTGACGTTTTAATGAAAGAGACAACGCACTTGTGAGGGTATATCTCCCTCATATATATATATATCTCATGAACAACTCTATTGAAAATGTTTTCGATGAATACAAAGTTTGCTTTTCCGTATTTCTTGACGTCTCGCGAGCTTTGCGAAGGTGTACTATTAAGGCCTTGAATGCAAATTAAGACAAAGTGTTCTCGTAAGATTATATAAAATTCTCGTATCGTGCCTTGAGAAAAGACTCTTTCAAGTGTTACTACGAAATGAATATTCTGAGTTAAAAGAAATGATGAGAGGTATCGTGCAAGGAAGCGTTCGTGGAATACTCGTTATATACTACAAAAAAACGACACAAGAGTTGTCACGGTTGCTGACGATGCTGGCACACTGTCAGTTTACACAACATTTCTCATGTACGAACATGAAATTACAAGAACGCTCTTCATGGTTAGTATGGACAAAATCCAGATGGAAACCAAATCGATCCATGTACATATTTGTATAAACGAACAAACAACTTGCCTGGACCATATTTTATAAAACGAATAACTTTGAAATCACTCCGTTCTCGTTGAAATTCGATAACATAAAACGAGTATCGTTCTAGATTTCACGATACTCGTAATTTTTTACGATTGGCATTCGGCAATCGTATAGCTTTCATAAATATTCGCCGGAAAATTGTCGCAAGAAACACCGTCGCGAGCTTGCAAGAGCGCTTGCCTCGTTAGGACTGCCTCCCCACACGGATGTTCGCGAAACATTAGCTGTTAAAAACACCGAAAACCATGAGGTAAGACCGGCCACCCTAGTAGGCGATCCTGTAACTCTGTCGGGACTACCCACAGATGTTGCGGGCAGCTCAACCGGAGTGGCGGGCGACACCAAATGGTTACAGCTTTCTTTTCAGGTACAATAAAGTGTATTGCTATGGGCCCACGCAGGCCTATGCGAGTTTGACGACTCAATTGGACGTCAAGAACACATCAAACCTAACCTAACCTAACACCCGAAACGGAGATCCTCGCAGATATCTGGGTATTCTCATAGAAGCTAAAAGCAGATTACCTGATAAGGGTAGTAAAGCTGGAGGACACCAGATTGCCGAAGATAGTGTTTATGAATGCGGTACGTCGAAAGTCGCTATTTTACAAGGATTGGGTTGATCATGCAGCTTACTGTGGATGGAATCTCAACCCAGTAGATGCGAATCCTCTTCAATGGAGAAAGGAACTTTATGAAGTTATTCAAAATATCGACGAAAATGAGAGATATTCATTCATTGAACAAGCAAGGTCATCGAGTGCAAGAACTATATACGCAAAAATAACCTATAACTTAAATGTTACAAATTATTTTACAAAAAATCATTCTAGAAAATTGATAAGCACAATTTTTAAAGCAAGGGGAGAACGGCTTAAACTCAGCTTTATGCCGCACAGGAACGATTTGGATGAAATTTGCTCTCTATGCAATATGCGTGTAAGAGAGTACATTTACCATTTCATAGGAATATGTCCAATGTTAAGGGAGCTAAGGAGGGCTTACTTCGAAAAGAATTACCTGCAAGAAAAAGACATCAACATTATTCTAAATGGAGATGACTGGATTCGGCTATATGAATTCATTACAGGAGCGATGTCATACAGAAGCAGAATCATTAATGAACACTTTTAAATAAAATAATTTGGAGTTCTATTAATTCTATTAATAACGATGTTATTCCGTTTTTAAATAAACTTAAAGTCAGTATTGAAATCATTTTTGTTTTAATTAAACTAAAAGCCACAATTTGAAATCCTTGTTTTAACTAAATTAAAGGTTAAAATTTGAAATTCATTCATTTCACAATTATGTATTTTTTACATTTTTATTTTTAACCAAACTAAAAGTCAGTAATTGAATTATTTTTGTTTCAACTGAACTAAAAGTTACATTTTTAAATCCTTGTTTTAACTAAACTAAAAGTCAGTATTTAAAAAATGTTTGTTTTGACTAAACTAAAAGTTACAATTTAAATGTTTAGGTAAATGCATAAACTGTATATATGATACCAGCCACTCGGGCAGACGGTAGAATAAGTAAGAACTCGCATAGAAAGTTTCCCGCAAAATCTTTCTGTAACTTCGTGATACAAAAAATTGCTTAACAAGTCGCATACTTAGTTGCATTAGAAAACAAATTTAGTACGAACGATGGTGGTTTGGTTTTAGTAAGTTTCTTCTCACACTACCATGTAGTTACAATGTTGCACAAATCGCATGACATAACGTATCACCATGTCTACATACTTTTTGGTAAGTTTGGGATATAAACCGAAATTAAAAATTGCTCTACACAGTTCGCCTCCATATTTTCTACCATATGAGGCTTAAAAATCAATTATATACCGAATTGGACATCTTCGGCTTTTTGTTAACACAGATAGTTGTGCTTCTGGTGTTGGATTGTAAGTTTTTTCTTATTAAAATATTTTTATTACTCACAATTAAAAACAAAAAATTAACCGAAAAGCTTACAGCATCACATTGTAATCCTTTAAAATCAATAAATGAAAAATGTGTGTATACCCAGCTGTTTAAAAGGCTAAACTGTGATTAACCGTGTTATTGATTTACGAATTTAAATTTATTTAATCTGCATGCATACTACTGTTGTATTGAAATGGATTAAATAATAAAAAAAATCCAGTGGCATTCATGCTGGAGATAATTTCACAGGAAAGAGTTCATGCAATATTGCTTCTTCCGTTCTGGAAATAATGAAACTGATATAATTAAAATCCTTCACAGTAACTGCACAAAGCATCTTTATATGTAATTTATTGAATAGACTTTTGCAAACAAGAGAAATAATGTTTTCGACGGAAATTACTTCATAAACGGACACACCTACATTCGTGCTATCGTAACAGGCAACGCGCCAATGAATTATGGAGTAATTGCAGTGAAATGTTCGCCCAGAATTGCATCCGACATTTATATTTCTCAGTATACAATTGTATAAAAATTTTCAGTACAATGTGGGATTAAAATCTGAATCAAAAATTAAGGAAAATAAATCACAACCACCAGATATAGAACATCCGATAAAACACCATAGTTAAAGCATCTGAATAAAACTGAACAAAATCTCGAGGAACAAGAATATACTTATTCCCTTGGGGTAATTTCCTTCCACTAAAGACACTCATTAAGGAGTCATTACTGCGGAGCATTAACTGCGTTGTAATATTTTAAAATGGAGGAATCCATTAAATGTACATCTGAGAGAATGCACAAGAAGCTCTGCGATTTTTCAAGTGCGAAATTATACTCTGCGGACGCAGCTGTATAGTGTAGCACCTCCTTTCTCTTGTTGGGATCTTCATTAGCCAATTTGTACAATTATAGCTGAAAGCTAATTTAAATGCATTTCTTGACTTTTACTTAATGAAGTGGAAACATTGATTTTTGTGCGGGGGTTGGTAGAGGTCGTAAGATACGACTTGCAGAAGTAGGAGTTGTGAAGTGATTATTAAATAGTCATCCCTTGATTTGTTTCTTGAGTCCTTGAGTGTTTTCTAGAATGGGTTTGAATGGGTTTGAATGCTTATTTAATGAGTCAGACTTTATGTGAAAGTTAGATGATAGTAAATATTTAGTCCAACATTTATTTGGACTATAAGGCTACGCAGCGTTGCATCATATCTTTGTTGAAATAAAATTATATCATTCAGCCCCAAATATGAAACCACATGTCAACCAAGTTCAACTCAGCCAACTGGGCAAACAAAAAAGTCGCGTATCATGGCTCTATATCGTAACGTTACTTCCACGGTCGTCTTTGAAGAAAAATGTACCGATGATGCCACCAGCCCATAAACCACACCAATCTGTCGTTTTTTCGGGATGCATCGGCAATTCTTGTATGGCATATGGCTGTTTATTACTCCAGATGCGACAGTTTTGCTTATTTATGTACCCGTTGAGCCAGAAATGAGCCTCATTGCTGAACACCATTTTTTTTTCTCAGAGCATGAACTTTGATAGTAAATTTCAATAATTTGCAATCGTTGCTCGTTTGTAAGTCTTTCCATGATTAAATGGCAGAGTATACTAAAAACTTTTCACTTTGACAGATGACGTTTGGACGTCATCACTAACCAGTGCTGCCAACCTGAAAAACTTAACTCTTAAAAAATCACCCGTTATATAGAAAGCTTCTTCAAAGTGGACAACCCATACATTTTTTTATAGAATTCATGAACTGCCAAGCTATTGGAACAAATTCATGATTAATTGATCCTAACCTGCCCAAAAATGCAAAAATATCACGAAATCTTTATGACTTCAAAAAACCACACCTTTTTCATACCCAAGTGGTAATGAAAGGATCACATTTAGTTGCTATTAAGGCTCGATTTACTTTAAACATTGAATAAATTTGATTTTTTTTTGCGGTTTTTACCACCCGGTAGCACTTCCTATTAAGAATTAAGGCCCGTCCTGTCATCTCCGACGAAAGTTCTGATTAAACCATGTGATCATAATTCATACTCAATCAAGTTGGCATATTCACCCTTAGATTTTCATTGTTCCAAAATCTACATATCTTTTAGTTCAATTAGACATTGGCTGCTGAAATTAAAAAAAAACATGCGCATCAATGCTAATTTATGTTTTTTATTCATTGGAACACAACTTTCACATTGCAAAGCATAAAAAAAAAGCATGAGATCAGTTTGAGATGCGTTCTATGTTAAGACACTTTTAGCAACGCAGAACAAATAAAAATCTGGCCTTTACGGCCCATACAGGGCCTCAAACCTAGCTTCTCTCCCTCCCTTCATTTTTGTGTTCGAAGTAATTATTTTTGCCGCAAAGAAGAGAACCTGCTGCTTAACGCCTAATCCAAACGGCAAATTTGAGAAAATTTGGATGACAGTGTTACTGCAGCAGTATTGCATTTTGCCATTCTGTTATCGAGGACATGACAAAGTCAAACAAGACGAACAACCTCAGATAGCAATAATTCTGGAGTAGCTAATGAGTTCATCTACTTCGGTGTCAACATCTTGACAAGAAAGCGGACTAATATTATAGGAACCTTCGAACGAACAATTTTTCGTAGTTGCGATATGCGAGGAAGGCAAATGGAGGAAAAGATATAACAGCGAACTTTATGAGTTGTACCAAGAGGTGTATGTCATACAGAAGGTAAAAACACGTCGACTAAATGGAGCGAATGAACATTAATGTTAAAGCCAAAAATGTTCGAAGCGACAACGAAGACCAAACCTCTGGTCTAAGGATGAAGTGATCGCGGATGACAGAGCGCTTGGCTGAATCACTAGAAATGATATGCTCACGATCAAAGACGATAAAAGGGTATCACGTCATTAACAAGTGGGAAGCCGTTAAGTCAAGTAGTAACTCCTCGCGCACACTCTGGGTCAGCTTTTCTTAAAATTTCTTCTTCATTTCGTCAAGATCGATTGTCTTGTAAACTTTCTCCTCCGATTCTCAAAATGTTTTATATCTTTTGATCCTAATGCATCTAATTTAGTAGCTCGCACATAATTAGCAAAAATTCAGCCTGTTGACCTTTTGGGTAGAAAAATTAATTGATTTGGTAAGGAGAATACACCAAATCGTTAGCGAATGAAGGCACATAATGAATATTACCTCAGACCCGATCTACGAAAACGACTACACTTTAAATCGCCTATAAGATTTAGAATGTGTAAACCCCTAAAGCTTTCTTTGTCTTATAAACCTCATCCCCTTTGGAATACAAATGTATGAGCAATTTGAATACAATATAAATGATGTCGATGAAAATTCATGGGAGTTCATTTTGTTCCATGAATTTCTTTTGAAATAATAAATTCTATCACATTAACATACTATGGTCTAAATAAACGTCGACAGCAATTTTTATTTAGTGAATTTCTATTGCAAATATCGATGTTGCAAATTTGTTATTCACGTACAAAACACATTGCCAACATTGTTTGTGCAGTAAATGTTAATGTTAGCATTGCTGTACTAGTGGCTTTTATGATATTCAATATTTACTTTTTGTCCAATTAATAAAATCCATACCGATATAATAGTAATCCCAAATTCGGCGAAGACAATCAGCAGTCAGCCATAATTTATATGTAACAAACAATTTATGATATCACGTTTGCATTTTGGGGAAACCTTTATTATACATTAGCACAAAACCCTAACAACTCCTCTAAGTATGTAATCAATAAACAAATACGTAATAAAAAAGCATAACACTCACCCAAGCGCCCCCGAGCCTTCCTCAAATTACACACACGAAATGCGCCCGAGTAAAATACAATGAACTGTCAAAAGGCAATAATTTGTGCTGCGCAATTAATCAATACATTCACTTCACAAACGAACATTTCACTGAAAATTACTGCGAAACACAGACAAAATCGACTTCACTTTGATTGCAAAATATTGGCTAATATTTAGTTTATATATTTACATTGAAAAAACAACAATTTATCACAAAAAGGATTTTTTTTAATAAAATTGATCGCACCGGCAAGAAAACCAAATTCTTCTGCGGAAAGTGGAACACGAGTGGTAAGCTCAGCTGTGGATCGTGAGGGTAGGAATGGGTCGTGGAAGTTGTTGGGGATGATATTTTTTGTACTAGAGTTTTTCTATTGGTAAGGAAATACTTTCTGCGCAAATGAATCGTGTGAGTTTGTTGATTTAATATTTCTATAATGTATGATGTTTAAAATTGCATTTTATCACAAATTTGTTATTTATATGTGCTGAGTAAATTAGAATTTGATTGACAATAAAATAAATCAAAGACCAATATACAGTAAGAATAAAATGAAGTTAGTTTGAAACATTTTGTACTGTACAGATAAAATAAAAATGTTTTAGTTTCTTAGGGTGGCATGGACCAAATTATTTATTGAACTTTTTAGACATTTCTTGGGGATTTTAAACAGCTCACCGTTGTTTTGTTGAATAAATGTGTTGATGCAAGTGGTTAGTTTTAATTTCAATATGTCTAATAAATGTTAGCTTTCTATTTAATAGATCAGTCCCACATACTTTGTTCTCAGAAAACTTCAAGAAATCCGTAAGCAAAACACTCTTTTCTAAGAGTTAATTTTCAGCCTCTGGAATTATTTAAGAATGGTTTGGAGACCTTAGTATCAAAGATGGAAAGATATGCCAAATTGACTACCAGGTGAATTATGCCTGCAAAATTCCCTGGTAAAAATATATTTTTCGGCTAGAAATAATGTTTTCCTTCCAGATCTGGGGGAAATATTTCGGAATGACAAGACTGGGATGGTTGGATTCATTATTTTGAATATTGCCTAGCTTTATGATAATGTAGTAGATAATGAGGATGGTTGGATGTTGTAGAACGAGGGTAGACTCTGATTGGCTTTAACTTGGCAATGCCCAGTGGTTGTCACTCTGACTTCACATCAACTGTGCTTATTTTAACCTCCAAGTGGTAATTATCCGGTTCATGGGCTGAATACCGCATTTGTGAGTTTTGATGTGTACACGAAAAAAATATGTACACTATCTTGTTCAGACTTACAAGCGTGCAAGTGAGTTTCTTTTTTGACAGTTGTCGTGTAGACAAGTGAACAAAATTTATTCACTCTCTTTTCGGCTTTGAATAAGGTCAGAATGGCACGGAATACTCGTCCTGCTGTCCCAGATGATGAGCTGCTTCGACATATTCGGACAACAGGTTATTCAGGAATATCAAGGGTAAGTCAGGCCTCTTGAACAGAGATGGTGGCGGATGAACCGAAAGGCCAACGGCAGCGCTCAATCCCGTAGAGAGTATACTGTGAGTATACTGTCTCCTAGGGGTATCTAATTAATTATAACTGGCCCACCAGGTTAGGGGTTGTGCGTTGGGTTAACTACCCACCCATGAAAAAAAAGCACTTGTTACGAAGCAACCAATAGCCGAAGCAAACAAAAGCGCTGATTTTATTGTTGACTACCCTGCTAAATGAAAAAAAGCACAACGACGCGACGTTCGTATCTGCACCTGGAATGGGAAAACATTAAACATGAGTGGTGCAGGCGAACAACCAGCGGTAGAAGTAAACTGCTGCAAACCAGGCATTACTGCTGTCCAGGAAATACGATGGGATTGATCCGGCTATGGACCACGTAATAGCGAGCAGAAACAGCGACTTTTCGGATGCGGATTTTTTATAAGTGCCAGACTTAGAGAAGAAGCCTTGTGTTTAAAAGACATTAGCGGACGCATTGTAACAATTCGCAGAAAGGCCAAAATCGCCAACATAAGCCTTATATGCTTCTACGAGCCCCTTGACAAAACCTATGAGCGACTACCGAATTACGATTTTAAAATCGTGGTGAGAAATTTAAACGCAAAGGTAGGAAGAGAAGACATCTTTAGCGGAAAACTCAGCTTCACGACAACACGTCCGGCAACGGATTAGGCTAATTAACTTCGCTACGGGACTAATTGCCACTAAAGCCAGCGCACGGTTTCCTCATCTCGATATCCATAAGGGGCCATGGTGGTTTCGATTAACACCATATAACCAGCATCGAATGTCGAAGAATAATGGTACCGATGCCAACAACCATTAGATCAGCCGCAACTGATGTGCTAGGTTCCTCGCCAGCGAAAAACCCTTGTTTTAATGAGGAATGCCGACAGATGCTCACAGCCAATAACAAAGCTTTCAAGGCTAAGCTGTAGGTGATCTGCCATTGAGCTCTATAGGCAGAGAAGAAGGAAAGAATACCTGCTTTTTAGAAAGAAAACAAAAAAAGGATCAAGAAAAGCGCGCAATCGAAGATGTAGAGAGGTGCCACTCCAGGAACGATGTTCAAAAGTTGTAGCAAAGTGTAAAACGTCAAAGCCAAGGATGCAAGGCTCGAACAGAGTCCTGCCGAGATGAACAAGGAAATATCATAGCTGAAACACAGTCGGATATGGAAGACCCACTTCTGCAAACTGTTAAACGGTGATGACGAACAACATTCCGCTGCGAGGCAGAACGAACCATTCAATAGTGTCGACGACAGGATGACGATGGAGAATTATCGCTGCTTCATCATGGTCGGAAACGACCTCACAATTCGCTACCAAAAGGACTTAGGCAAGGTGATACGCTGTCATGTGATTTCTTTAATATGATTCTTGAGAGGATTGTGCAAAACTTCCTGGCCAAACACCAGAGAGGCAAATTCTTCGAAAAATATTCGGCCCCGTTTGCGTTGACGGGATATGGAGGCGAAGATTCAACCAAGAACTATAAGAGCTGTAGAGCGACATACCCCTGGTCAAAAAACTCCTCACTGGACGTTTAAGATGGCTAGGACATGTAGAACGAATGGACACCAATACTCCGGCTCGCAGAGTCTTTGATTCCCAGACATAGGTCGGACGCAGGGAGGAAGACCTCGCTGGTTGAGGCACAGGTGCATTACGAACTGTAATCCCACTTAAGTAATGTAAGTAAGTAGATATATGCAGAAGTATTCGTTTTACCCTTATATCGATTCAAGGACATCAAATCATTTTCAAACTGAACATGTTTAGATTATATTTACTTTTAAAGAAATCATTTTCAATCTGAACATGTTTAGATTATATTTACTTTTAAAGAAATGGATTGAATTGCGTTCTTTTTTATTTGTTTTGTTTTCTTTCTATAAATTTAATATAGCTTTGGTGACAGTAATACATTTTGTTGTTTAACCAAAGCAACATTTCTTTTCTTTTTAAATTAAATCCAACAAAAATCCCCACCTACAGGGCATGCTATTTCGACATTCTTAAGTTCGACTTAATAACCCTCTAGTACCCTCGGCTACATTTTCTACAAAATAGCACGTTCAAATGAACAGAAAAGTACGTATGTTGGTAGGGTACTTTAAATTTCGATGGCGTAGCGAAACAAGCTTAGACAAACATATTTACAAAAAATATAGTGAAATGCAAACGGTGGCACATGCTGCGAAATATGTCGGATACCAATGTCGCACGTTTTTAACAGGGCGGTGTGGGCTTCATGCTGAATAGAAGATTTCACATTCACTGCAGGAATGAAAATCACGTCATTTGAGTAATTGAGTTTTGGCCTAGCATAGATACTCACCCTCCTACGAACATTCCGTTTCTATTAAGCTCTAGTTGAATTTGTCAGGCTGCTTAGAATAATATCCTCCACTCTATTCTATAGGTGGAGCTTTTCAAGGATGACCTTAAAATGTGCACGCATTTTGTCGGAATAAAAGCCACCTCGCTGAGAGTGCCTGATACGATTAGACACGAACGTTTTTCGACGAAGGTAAAAACAGGAAACAGTTTGTTCTACAGGAAAGGAATGTACGGGTGCAAGTGGAGTTCATTTTCGTGAACTTGAAAGGGGGAAGTTAATGAAAATGGATGTTATTGAAATGTGCAAACTAAAAACTTTTAAAATGTATTTACAATTCGTCGCCTGGATAAAATATTGTCGTATGTGCAAAATTGATGTCTTGAGATTGGAACGCAATTTTTGTTTTTTTACTTTTCCATTCTGTGAAACCCGTTTTCCGATGTCTGTCGTAGTTTCCGAGATAATTACTATACATTTTGTCGTAAGTGCAGGGTCTCTAACATTTCAGTAGTTACTTGTCGTACGTGCATTAAAACACCTGCACGTACGACAAAATAAACACTTACAACAATTTTGTCATATAAAATTTGTTCTTGTCTTCGTTCTGTAAATAACTGTCGTAAGTGTAGTTTTAATTGCACATACAACATTGTTATACTGAAATTCTGGTAAACGTATGTCGTATGTCCCATAAGGAAATACATAGTCGGGTGTACTTTGAGTCGCGGATGAGTCCCCTGCGCCAAGTTTACCGGAGGAACTTTATGCGTAATAAATAAATATGAAAAGCATTGAGTATTTAAACAATTTCATTCAATTCCTTAGTATGCAGAACGAAATATTGGGGGATAAGTTACTTGATACCGATCCGTTAGCTACCTCAGATGTCAGTTTCAACTCCAGTGACAATGACTTTTCAGCAGATGATGAAGCTGACGATCCCTCTTACCATTTGGCAAATGAAAATAAATACTCGGCCCTACGAAATTTTTATGAAGCTGCTGATGAAATAGTTACTCCATCCACATCCACTAATCAACCCAATGACCGTATTCTACCATCCAATTACAGCAGCTCTTGTAAATTATTTTATTATAAAGTTTATACTTATTATCTTAATTTTAATTTAATTTTTTTTTTGGTTTTGACAGCGTGTTGACGTTTACCGTAACGTATTTAACACAAGTTTTAACCTGTCTTTCCGTGTTAAAAAAAAAGATTTATGCGACAAGTGCTCTCTTTACAAAGCAAATAAAGATAGTTGCACAGATGCTGAGACTCCACTTTTGAAAAGAATATAGAGGAAAAGAGGTATACGAAGGCAGAACGGGAAAAAGACTCCCGGAATATTGATAAGAATACTTCGATTTTGTTTTACGATTTGGAAAACGTTTTTACCTTACCAAAAATGTATGTCTACTTCGAGCTTTTATTACAAAAGAAAACTGTGTGTGTATAATCTCACTGGTACGCTTATTATACCTGGCTTAAATAAAATAACATACTCTGTTATATGGAATGAGACTGTTAGCGGACGCTCTGGAAATGATATCGCCAGTGCACTGATAAAAATATTAAGCAAAATTGTTTATGATCACCCGAATATAAAGCATTTTATTTTGTGGAGTGATTCATGTGTTTCACAAAATAGAAATAGAATCACATCGACTGCCATCCTTCAATTTATTCATGACCATCAGAATTTGGTTGAAGAAGTAACACAACAATTTTTCGAGCCGGGGCATTCTTGTCTGCAGGAAGTTGACTGTGTGCATAGTGTCATAGAAAAATATTTGAGAAACTTAGAAATACCAAGCCAAGTAACCTTGATTCGGCTTTTAAAAAAAATGAATTTCCCAAACGTGACCTTAAAAATATTGCAAATGAACCAAAAAGATTTTAAAAATTATGCGTTGAAATCTGAAAACCTAGTGCGCATTTTGATTATTAATGCTAAAAATTATAAAAAAATGTCGAAATGTGATTATACGAACGTTTACTCCGAAATTTGAAGGAATCGGTGTCTATGTGAAATATAATTATTTTTCGTTATTGGCCAAAACTGAAAATTCCGTTAAGTGATAGTTGGGCTAAAAATAATTATGTATAATTGTTTAAAACTATAATAGTAGTATATATATTAAATTTCATTCAATTTGGCATAGTAGTTTGCGAGAAATTAACAATTTTCTTTATATGGCCTGAATGACAAAATCCGTTATATGGATTTTCTCGAAAAAACTGGGTATGCAGTTTTGTTGGAACTAATATCCTTATAGTATATATAAAGTTTAATCAAAATCGTTAGAGCCGTTTTCAAGAAAATTGAGGTTATGTGTAATTTTTATATGGCAGGTACCGTTATTAACATGGCTAAAAGCAAACAAAAAAAATGGCCTAGAATTATGACCAAAACAAGCTTGGATACGAAGTTGGAAGAAAATCGGTCAAGCCGCTTAGGCTGGGGAGACCATTACGGACAGACGGACCGACGGACGGAATTCCAAAAACCACTTTTTTGGGCTCCGCTATCATCGCAATGTTAGAATCAATCAAAATCTCGAGGTCGAAAATTTTCACGAAAACAATATCTTGTCTTTGTAAGAGAAAGTTAAAAATGGCCTAGAATTATGACCAAAAGAAACTTGGATACGAAATTTGAAGACAATCGGTCAGGTCAAGCCGTTTAGGGTGGGGAGACCATTACGGACAGACGGACCGACGCACGGAATTCCAAAAACCACTTTTTTGGGCTCCGCTATCATCGTAATGTTAGAATCAATCAAAATCTCGAGGTCGAAAATTTTCACCAAAACAATATCTTTCTCTTTGTAAGAGAAAGTTAAAAAACGATTTAAAGAGCATGATTCCTTACCTGGAAAACACTGAGGACAAGAAGTTTTTACCGTGCTATTTTAAAACTCAAAAAATAGATTTTGTTTTGTATTATTCATTAATTTTGTTTACCTAAATGAAATTTGTTTCGCTGTGAATTTAATGTGATTTTACTTTAAAAAAAAGTATTTATTTTATGTTCAAATACAAAACGCATATTTTCTGAATCACACTATTACGAGTATTTCCTTTTTGAGGATAAAGTGTTTAAGTTTTTTATAATTAGAAATAATAAATGAAATCTCTACCTTTTTTAAGAATAAATTTTACTTTATGTGCTTTCTTTCAAATTAAATTTGTTTTCTTTTTGTCGCATGTAATACACTTTTATCGCATTAAACTTGTTAATTTTTTGGCGTTTGTCTCATAATTTTGTTTAACTTACAAATAGTTTTGGTGAAAACGTTACATACGACATCGGCATATTGGGCAAAATTCGTTTTATTTGTTTCTAAATTGAAGTAATGATTCAAGTTTAACAAGATTATTAACTAACAAATATTTTGTGCATTTATCATGTAATTTTTAAAAAAATCTACCGTAGGGTTTTCAAAAAGGAATTATTTTAACTTTGATTGCGTTTTCCCAAAAGTTGTCAAATGTAACATGCGACAATATTTTATCCAGGCGACGAATTTTAATACGTTATATTTCATTAAGAACTCTGTGACGCATATGTGCGGCATATTTTTGTAAAACTATTCATTGTCTGCAGTGTTGAAGCTGGAATCAGTTCAATTATTGATAGCAAAATAATTGATTGAACAGGGTGGCCCTATGTACAAAATTAATAACGCCCTTATTTAAAGATCTTCTTGCGTATTTTTTTTTATTTCATGCATAATTCTTGGGAGATTTAGGATGGAGCACTACACAATCGCACAGCTAACTAAAATTGTTACATTATTTTTATGTATTTTTCGATAATTGTACTCAACGTGCCTGTCGGCAATTTTATGTCTTTAGAAATGTTCCACAGCACCCGCTATTCATGCTTTGACTGTCAAATTAAGGCAATATAGGGTTGGAGATTTAAAGCGTTCGGACAGGATTAGTTTTGGACGATCGATCGAAATCGACAGAGGTCATTCCGTAACATTGAAGACGACTATTACTCAGACTTCAGTCGTAGCAATCGCTCAATAATCATCTGTGATTTGACGATTATTGTATAAAGTGAAGCAAATAAAGTTATATCGCCGACAGCAAAAACGACTATTGATCTTACGTAATGCAAGATTTTACTGAATGATGGCCCAGGTCGTTAGGGAAAGTGTTTCAACCATTCCTGAAACATCGACACTAAGACGTTCAACACAGTTAGGCATACCGCGTTACACGATTCATCGGATTTTGAGGAAAGATCTGCATCTATACCCTTACAAGAACCAGTTAGTCCAACAGGTCAATCCTGGTGTTTCAGAAAAACGTCGGGAGTAGTGCAGATCTGTCGTAAATGTCCCTGATAATGACGAGGAATTTTTGGAAAATTTTATGATGACCGACGAGGCACATTTTCATCTAAGCCGGTTTGTCAAGCAAAATAGCAGATTTTGGGGCACACAGAATTCCAAACCCCAAAATGCCATCTGTTGGCGTTTACGTATTTCAGTTTCACCGATTAGCCTTTTTTTTCTCATTTGTATACAGGATCTGAAACTCAACATTCACATAGAAATCAAAAAATCATGGATAGTGCCATTAAAAGAGCCCATGAGGTGAATGCATTCTAATGGTGGCCACTTAAGTGATATGAATTTCCATACACAATGTACAATATTTTCATGAATTCAATTTTTATTTGTAATTTATTTATCTTTTGGTTCAAAAGTTATATATGTAGGAAAACTACTTTTGAGCCACGCTGTATTTAGTGTCAGGTCCACGGTGAAATCGTTTCCAGTGTTGTAGATCAAACTATAGACGAGCCTGTATTTTTTTACAATTGTCCCGTTTTCAAAACTACTGGGTAGGTGCCTTTTGTTTTTTTTATACCCTATCCCCTAGGGGTATAATAGTTTTGATACATAGTTTGTAACATAGAGGAATAATTTGGCTAGGTATACCTTAAAGTATATGGATCGACTCAGAATCGCTAAGTCGATTTAACCACGTCTGTCTGTCCGTCTGTCTGTTCGTCCCCGATTTTTGGGCCTTAAATTTTGAGCTAGGATAATCAAATTTGGTATAGGTATAGGATCGTTGTCCGTGCCACCAGAACAAGTGTAAACATTTTCAAAATCCGAAAAACGTTCTTTTCGGTCAAACGGTATGGAATTTTGAAAAAGTTTGTGAACAAGATATTTAGACAATCCGAATATCTATATTTCATCTATATAACATTCTATTGCCATGCCCACTTTTTGGGGGCGATTTTGTTAAAAAAAACTTTTTCGGTACATTTTTTATAATATTCGAAAAAACTTTTGATGCAGGATCATTGGTTATAATTATATAAACATTTCGGTCTTAGATCATTTAAACCCACGCCCACTAATTCAGGAGAAAAACGTTGTTTTTTGTCGAACCATAACAGATTTTGATAAAATGTCTATCACTACGTTCTCACTGAGCAAAAAAGTTCATTTCGGCAATAAATTTGCAAATACGATTAAATTTCCCATACAAAATCAAATTTCCGTTATGTGATAATGCCATCACATTTGTGGGAAATGTGGTTTCTAAAAATTCATAAACAAAGTTTATGAATATTAAACATGATTATCCAAAAAAAAAATGAATTTTTAATTCTAGTTATCGCGGAAAATCACTTTTTATTTTTCACTGATCATGATTTATTTCTGTCAAGTAATGTTTGTCGTTCCACCGAAATGAAACGGAATTAGCCTACGATTCCTATAAGCAGCTATGGAGGTAAAATTTCAATTCCATCATGTTTTGTGTTACAATGAAGTTGTTCAATGATAGCTATAACTGGGCCCTAATATGAAAAAATACGAGGTCAAACAAACGAACAAACCTTTTTTCATTGGAATGGAACAGCTAAAATGTCAAATTGGATGGGATTCATGTGACAAAACAAGGAAGGGTTAACTGTAAAAATGTAAACATTGGAAACTTTCTCCCGAAAAATGTATTTTTACAGTTGAATCCGGAACCGAAGTCTTTGCATATCCTGCTTCCTCTGTTTCAAACGCCAGTTATCAAACGTAATTCGAAAAGTTAGTGAGAACACCTTTTTGGTGAAAATGCAAATAAGCTCATTTGAACCTCAGTGAGAACGTAGTATAAAGAATATGTTGTGACAACGTCATTTGTTATAATTTATCCCCATAAAGCCCCCATTTAGGAGATATTTATTTTAAGGATGGAATGGGATAGGGTATTGAACGATCCGCACAGCGGATTGTAGCCTTCACATCTGTTTTTAATTATAGTCTCCATCAATATTATTTTAAATATAAATTTAATTTTTACTTTTATTTATTGTTTTTTTGTTTTGAGAACATATTCATACTTTTGTAACTGACCGACAGAATCTGTCTTGGTCATCGGAAAATATTCTCAAACAATTGTACGCGGAATAATCAAAAAGTGAATATTTTAGGATTGACTTTCCGTTCACTAACTATTAAACCAAGAACCTACTTTCCGTTTCGATTCCAAATAAAATTTATTATATTTTTCGACAAATGATAGTTGTGCTCTGAACTCCAATCCTCCCATACGTCTAAAATTTTAACACCACACTTTGCATCCCACCATTACCAAAAATTCAAAACTCTCATGACTCAAATCATGTTTGTCAGACTGTAAAATACAAACAAAAAATTCCCGTTGAATAAATATTTTGTTCTTTTCGGATTTTCACAATGTCATGTATCTGCTTATCCACTTCGTTGTTCCTCTTCAAGATTTCCTGTCATTCTCCACCTTAGAAAATTGTTTTTTTTTTCTGTTACACCATCCGGTGATTCATATTCATGTACTTCTAGTGTGTTCAACTGTTCAGGGTACTAAACGGATAAAAGTGTCAACTGATAGCAATGTCAGGGAAGTTTTAAGATGGCGTGTCGTGTCGCAATTTATGTCTGTTGAATGGGGCGCATATTTGTTGTATGCAAAACGGTAGGATACCGCGTGTTTTTTTTTTTGGTAAGCCGTGGAGTGGTTAAGTAGAGCGTATCACTTTTCTAATGGTGAATATATTTATTTAGATAATCAGTGTCTGTAGGTATTTGTATCTCACATTTTGTCAAGATAAATCTTTTGTAACCTTTAGAAAAATTAAAAGAAAATATTTGCACCCCAATTTTTCTTGGATATTTGTCTGAACCAATATTGACTTTTAACTCTTTAGCTACAAATGGTGGGTTGGTACTTGACCTTGAGACTGTAGGACACATTGGCATAGTGGCGAACATTAAGCATAAGTGGGTGTGTTATATTTAGCTAAGTACTCTGTGCGATAAAATTACGCAATAAAATTCTCCTTAAACTTGAATGGAAATTTATAGAAACACATTGCACAGCATGATGCCTTAATATGATTTTATGGTTATGAATTCAATTTAACACATGTGGTACCCTTGGATACAAACAAATATAATTATTTACTGTTGATGGATGCAAGTTGATTATTTCTACCCTAAGGAATAAAAGGACTTTTTTAATTATTATTCATTTTGTAATTGTTTGATGATGATGGAGTGCAAACTAATAATTTGGAAAATTGAATGGTAGTCCTTTTTATCTGTTTTAGCAATCATTCAAATATGTTTAAGAAAGGTATATGAAATATCTAGCATTAACAAACATAGCTTTCCATTTATTAGTGTGTGTGAAATTGAAGAATATAATTTAGCGCCGGTCTTAGCTCTGTCCTTAAAATACACTTTTTTGCACCAAATATTTGGCAGGCTTATCTACGAAGAAGTAGGTAAGTTAAAAATTTTATTGGTTGAATCTCCGTCTCCCCATCCTGTCAAGGTAAATGACACCAAAGATTTCTTCAAGTGTTTTTGACAAACGATGCTTTAACGTCTTAGAGCAGAACTTGAAAGTTCAGGGTTTTATATAGGGTCATCTAAATAGTTCTAGCAAAGACAAGAATAATTCTTCGTTGATTTATAACAAAATGTCATTGTCCGAATTTCTACGGGATTCAGAGTAGACCAAGTCATTTTCTTCCAAAAATTGTGTCTGTCAATTTTGAAATTCATTCAAATTCGTCAATATACTTGGTCTTGTATTCATTTATTGCTAAGCCCAATTTATCCGGTTTTTTCTCTTTACTCGCAAATGGGGCAGGAACATCTTGATGTTGATGTTGTCGTTGGCATATGTTAGTATTTACACAGACTAGAGGAGAATTGTGTCCCTGGTGTTGGTTTAGGAGCTCTGAACAGTCCCCTCAATCATCACCTTGCCTAAATTATTTTCGTAACGAATATTTTGGTGGGGTCGATGCCCACCTTGATGGAGAAATGAGAATTCCCCATCCAGATCTTGCACAGATGGACGAGTTTGGACGGTACCAGTCGTCACATTCGTGTGATGTTATTGTAATCAATGTTGGGGGTTTTTTTATTCTTTTTTTATATTGATGTCAACTGTGTAATCTTATTCAGAATTGTGTACAGCTGACAGACCAAATTATCAAATTATAAGTGAGCACACCTTTGTAACGAATTTTAATATGGGCCTTTAGCGAACATTTTGTAGGTAATTTCAAATGTTCGGATGATTATTATTGAAATCAAGAGCTTAGAGATGGAGGTGATTTCTGGAAGACATTATCCGATTAATGTTCACCTCGTAACTATTCTGTGGCGAAATTTTGGTGGCATTTTGAAAGAAAATTAAAACGCCTTGGCGCGATATAACTCTCGGCTTCAGAAGTTTCATTGTTCGGTTCGTGAGGCATGTTGAGCCTTCCTATTGAAACTACATGGCTTCGAGATCAGTTTTCGTAATTTGAGGTTAGAAAATGTTGTTGTGACCTCATTGTTAAAGAAGAATATTCTAGTCACTTGATCAGCATACAGAGGCTCGTGCATGTGACATGACTGTTGGATTTTAAGCTCCAAAAATATGACCATTCTGTTTGCTGATATACAGAGCCATCAAGTTCGAAATGGTTCCCATCGACTATGTGATTTTCTCGAAAAATCACCATTCACTTGTTACTGCAAGATCCATTTATCGAAAGTTCGGTGATGTTCAAACCGTAGTCACCGCTAAAATCTAACCACTTAATGTTCAAATATGACAGCTCTCAAGCAACACCGCAGTACGACAGACAAAAAATTCCGCAGAAATTGTAAATGTATTTGGATAGCATTTCAGTAGCTGCTATATGTGCATAATGAAAGGGAAAGTAATATGGCAAGAAACCCACCAACCATTAAAGCCTAGCCATCAAAAAGCTGAACAACAATAAGGGGGGTCTAATGGATTATCAGAAGAACACTTCAAATACGTAGGTGATGTCTAAAATGTGCAAACCGTGAACCAATGACGACATCAAGCCCGCTGACTGGAATATCGGCTCCATAAGGCCCATCTACAAGAATAACGATCCAAAAACTGAGACTTATATCTATTTAATGTCACATTTAAGATCATTTCCAAATAACTCTCTGAACGTTTGAAGCCTTTCTGGAACACCTTTGGAACGCTCGGCAGATCGCCCAACTAACAATTGAAGCGCTTAGGTGAAGATGTTAAACGACATTTTCAAGAAATTAAACATTTTTTCAGCAATGAATGGTTATATGGCAACTTAAGTTTTCGTGTTATCCACGTATCTCTAAGTATTATAGTTTTCTATTTAGCTCTATAGGAATCTGGTATTAAGGTGGTAAACGCCATACAATTTTGAAACTTAAAGCTCAAGTATCTCGAAACTATGCAAATGTCACTTAACTCCTTCTTCATCTAAGGGCTTCAATTATTCCTCTATAAAGTAATAAAATTGAATTTCCACTAGCAATTATTTCTGTAGGCCTTATATAGTACTTGTGCGCGGAGGTCAACTGCAAAAATAGTCGATTGTTTGGGTAGAAGCCTGTTTGAGATACTATACAGGAAAATTCACAAGCATAACCGAAGTTATAATGGTATAACCTCTATGAGGTTGTTTTGAAGCTTCCGGAGACATGTGTACATGTAACATATGTTAAGATGTTTCGGTACAACTTAATCCGAAGTTGTACAGTGTATAGAGCTTACGACTGAAGGCTTAAAAAAGCTTAGGTGACAAGATCGGGAACCTACCGGAGAATGATTCAACATGATTCTTCGTTGTACTTACTCGTCTTTCATGTTCCAGAGTACCTACAGCCTAGTGGATAGCGTGTTGAACTACCGTGCAATAGAACGCGAGCTCGAATCCCAGTCAGATGAGAGTTTTTATATAAGTAATTGCTTTGAATTTCATACTTTGATGATAACGAATAGATTGAAATTGAGATTAATAAAAATAAATAATATAAGAAAATATAAAAACAAAAAGAAAATAATAAAAAATAATGCTATTTTTCAACATCTTTTGTTACTGTTATTTTTCAACTTTTTGCAAAGCCTATAATTTGCCTCTGTAAGGCATTTTATAAGCAAACAAAGTTTTTTCTGTGTTAGGCTTTTTAGAAGTATTTAAAGAAGTCCTATAGAAGTGAAGTAAATAGCTTCCTAATAGTTCGCCAAATGTTTCTCCATAAGACTTCATACAGGTAATATTGCTGTAGAGGAAATAGCTTCGATAGTGCTTTATCGAATCGAAATTGTTAGTTGGGCGACTATAGACAAAATTCTCACACGACGGCAATTTCCAGAAAAGACCAACGATTATCAAGTCAGGAGTGATCTTGTTTTCTTGGACTTGAAGGCAGCATATTATAGCATCAACACCTAGTGGCTCTCTAAAGCGATGACGAAATTTGCGATTCTATGCAGATTGGTACCACTTTGTCGCCTAACACTAAAGGGTACGCAATGCAACGTTCAGTTTGGAAGCAGTTAATCTGAATCAAGCATCATGTACTGGATTTCGACAAGGATAAGCGCTATCAAGCGATTTCTTTAAAATCGTACTTGAACATAAAGTGCATAAGGGGTTTTTAGAATGGAAGGCATTTTATTTAGGAAGTCTATCTACCTACTAGGGTATACATTACGTGAAGAAAGAACGTGTTTCGAGTATATTTATTAAAGAACAAGTTCCCATGCACCTTTGTGCTTAAGCTTTCTGAGTGAAAAAATCGTTGCACTAAAAAAAAAGTAGCCCGTGCGTACCCATCCTTTTCAATTTACCTTTCAGGATATCTACTGCATCCACATGCTTTCTATTTCATTCAAAACCAATAAAGCAATCAGTTTTACCCAAACATCTGTCAATTCTAATTGGACACTACTGCCTAACAATTAACAAATCAAATAAAATAAAAATGAAAATATGAATACACCGCAGGCAAACACTAGGATTTTTTTTTGTTTTTTTCCTTCCCACCCAATTTACCTCACTAGTCCAGTTAGTCCTTTCCTGCTTTGTGTTTGCATTGAACCACAAATTACTTTTCAACTTCGGTTTTGGGGCACAAAAAAATCTAAAAAATATTTTCATCATCACCAACAGCGTGAATTGCTATACAAACGAAAAAAAAAAAACGATATTTGTGTTCATTTTTGAGAAGAAAAACACTAGAAGTGGAAAAATGTGATTCCTTGAAAATGAAAATAAAAAAATATCAAATTTAATATTCTGTTCGCCCAGCATTGCATTAAATTGTGCCTTTTGTGGACTTTTAAAGTTTGAGGACGAATAACAATATTGTCAGAGTGTAACTCTGTATGTAACTATGTGACAAAATGCCATATAGAGGGGAACTTGATGGGCCCCCCGGAGAGACCCTTATCATCAAATAGTAAAAAGAATTTGAATGTGACCCTCTGTGCAGATTTCATTTGAGTTTTCAAAGTTATTTTCAGGACAACAAGTAAATTAGTTGATCTGGGTATGGAGTGGTTTTGGGACTGCTTGTAGGGGTAATAAAAATATAAGTGGGTGTAGGAAGTTTGAATCTATGATGGGGTAAAATAAATTATGAGTTTGATGTCCTCAAGAGTTAAAAAAAAACTCCTTTCAGGATAAGTGATAGTTCCACCGATAAAGAAGAAGTCATGAGAAAGCATTAATATGACTCGAGAGCAGTAAAAGGACTATTGAGCGGAAGATCGTGGTTCGATTTCTAGCAACATCTAAATGAAAACAATTTATCACGATCGAATAATAAAAATTCCACTGAAATGACAGACGATCTCTATAAGATGCCTTGCTTTTAGACTTTATCTAGTTGTTAGTCTTTAGCAAAAGTAAGTCTCAAACAACATCCCCCTCAAATTAGCCTGGATATGCGAAACACTCTTAGAGACGATTTACCTTACTCGATAATGAGGCTCCTATTTTTTGGGTATATTCGATAGGCTGCTGACATCTTTTCAACTTTAAGGTTGAGGATGGAAGGGGAATGATGAATTGTGACACAGCAAAAGGTGTGCTTTATTGTGGATGATTTTTTGGGAGAAATCTCTGTCGGAATGTGTGTTTTGTTAGTTTTCAGAGGAAATAATGGGTAGCAACTAGCAAGGTTGCAGTTGACAGGTGTCAGTTAACATTTTGAATTTTATTTCAAATGCAAAGAATAAGTTGTTTCTCATGAGCACTGAACAGGTAGTGAGTCCTCATTCTAGGTTATTGTGAGAAAATGTAATTTAATTCTTATTTCAATGAACTTATTGCTCAACGGCAAATTGTTAACCACGTTTGTTAAAAGGGCGATACATAATCAGCCCCATCGAGTTATCCGTCGGAGCGGACAATTTTCCACAGCGCATACTTTGTCGGAGGTTTAAATTCCATTCGAGTTATGTGTCACCGGAAAGAAATACTACACAAATGCGACGGCTTCACTTCACAACAATTCTCAAATAAATTCCGTGAAGAATTTCTGTCGGAAGAAATCGGAAAAAGAATTCCATTTGCTGTCAAAAATTGAACGAAAAATTCTCCTGAACGCACTTCAACGCAATTCGCCGTGATGCTTTACAAAATGTCGGAGAAATATTCCGAACAGCTTTTTGGAAGAATACTTCGAAGCAAAAATCCTCCGAATCGTACAAAATGGGAAAAGTTTCCGCTCTGACGGATAGGGCTGAATATTTGATTATTTTTTTTACACCCGGAGAAAGCCAATGTGAAAGGCTGGATATTAAGAACAACATGTTAGGACTGAAGTCTTTTGCGAAACTGAGAGGATGAATGAGTTACAGAAATTGACAGGTGCCCCTAGAAGGGGCAAGCAAAAACCAATGTACTGTATATTTCCAAAATTTCTCCCATATTGCAATAACAAACAAAAAATGAATTGACTTACCGATGATTGAGAAGTAAAATCTTCATGAAAATATGCTGTTACATGAATATAAATACGAAATTACGATCGCGATCGCGCTCCCCAACCAAACGATTTGCTAACAAAATTCACACGATGAAAAACAATAAAAGGAAAAAATGCCTTGAAACGTATTGAAACACCACTATCAACTTGATAACATGATTTTCACTTCACTTCACTTGCACTAAGAAAACACATATTACTGACTTGGCTTGGCTTAACATGGCCTTGAACTTGAACTGGGCATATTACAAATATACATGACAAAGGCGGAATACACATTTCACCGTGGCAAAAAACAACGGGAATAGAGAACCACATAAACAAACGGCAGTTTGGGGACAACGTTTTCGAATTCGATCCGCGAGCACGACCCGCACTTCACCTACTGGCGAATCAGTAAGAGTGTCCATAGCCCTGACCTGACCTACATCAATACATGTTGGCTATGAATATGATTTCGGCAAGTGCGGTGAATGAGTTGGGTGGTGGAGTGAGTGAGATCTGATGAGAGCAAGCCAACGGGAGAAGTGAAATCGATGATACCTTTCCGGCAATTGCGGCAGAGCGAATTCACCAGCGGTAAACTGCAGATGCAAGCTGTATGGCAACATAAGTGATGTTGATTTTAGTCTGCTTAAAAGCAAAAAAAAAAAATTGTTCTTCTCGCTTGCAAGGATCATGTAGGTTTGAGGTAGCTCTTCTTTGGAGCAAATAAATTCGATGGAATTCGGTAAACACTTGTTTTGTATAAAATAATAAGTTTGACTGCAATTCTTTGCAACATTTTCTTCTGGACAATGAAGCTATCTTCTGGACAATGAAACATGTTTATCAAACCGATGAACATACATCCCTAGATATGCTCATATCTATCTTATGAAGTGAAAACATGTTGTGAACAATTATTTATACACAAATTGCGGGAAATATACGAATTTAAGTACATACGGGTGGGTCGTAATGTAATTCAATTATAACCCTACTTTCCTAGCTTATATGCAATTGAAAGAAACAAAAGTCAATGCGTTCTTAAAATGTTTATTTAGGTATCAAATTATTTTTAAATCGAGTGGTGGGTGCACGACTGGGTCGTACGCAACTTTCTCTTTCACAGCGAGTTGGGCGTTAGATCAAATAGTGCGCATTTTGATTATTAATGCTAAAAATTATATAAAATGTCGAAATGTGATTATACGAACGTTTACTCCGAAATTTGAAGGAATCGGTGTCTATGTGAAAAATAATTATTTTTCGTTATTGGCCAAAACTGAAAATTCCGTTAAGTGATAGTTGGGCTAAAACTAATTATGTGGAATTGTTTAAAACTATAATAGTAGTATATATATGAAATTTCATTCAATTTGACATAGAAGTTTGCGAGAAATTAACAATTTTCTTTATATGGCCTGAATGACAATATCCGTTATATGAATTTTCTCGAAAAAAAACTGGGTATGCAGTTTTGTTGGAACTAATATGCTTATAGTATATAGAAAGTGTAATCAAAATCGTTAGAGCCGTTTTCGAGAAAATTGAGGTTATGTGTAATTTTTATATGGCAGGTATCGTTGATAACATGGCTAAAAGCAAACAAAAAAAATGGCCTAGAATTATGACCAAAAGAAACTTGGATACGAAATTTGAAGACAATCGGTCAAGCCGTTTAGGCTGGGGAGACCATTACGGACAGACGGACCGACGAACCGACGAACTGACGGACCGACGGACGGAATTCCAAAAACCACTTTTTTGGGTTCCGCTATCATCGTAATGTTAGAATCAATCAAAATCTCGAGGTCGAAAATTTTCACGAAAACAATATCTTTCTCTTTGTAAGAGAAAGTTAATAACATTGCAAGCTGCCGCCGCCAATATTGCTACTCCTTTGGGTTTCTTTCTATAGAATTTGCATGATTGACTTATAAATTTGGCAGTTCATGGAAGTGATCTTTCCGCCTGAAAAAACTAGCGAGAACTCATAACGCCAGTTGTAGCTCGTGCGCCTAAGCGTCCTTGTTGCTGGGACCACATGGCCAAACAGTTCCATTCAATGAATTGAAAAAATGAATCAACAACGAATAGGACCCGCTTGGGCTGTGCTTTTCCAAGAAATGACTCCAACAGCTTAAAATCTAAGGGGAAAAAAAAAAACATATGTGAAGGCTACAATCAACTGTGCGGATCGTTTAATACCCTATCCCATCCCATCCTTAAATTTTGTATCCCCAAATTGTGGATATGATATATAGAAAATGACGTTGTCACAAGATATTGTTCTTACAGTTTATAAAAATCTTTTATGGTTCGACAAAGAACAACGTTTTCTATTGCATACACAATGGGGTTGTGTATACACATGGTTTTTGTAAGGAAATGCCCCAAAAAAGTGGGCGTAGGTTAAAATGATGTACAGCCGAAATGTTCATATTATCATAGCCAATGATCTTGCATCGAACATTTTTTCAAATATTTTAAAAATGTACCAAAAAACTTTTTTTTTTTTGAAAATGCCCCAAAAAGTGGTTGTATATATACATATGTTGTTCAGACACTTTTCCAAAATTCCTTACGGTTTGGCCAAAAACTACGTTTTTCTAAAAAGGGGGCGTGGCAGTGGACACGTGTAAAAAATTTCATCATTCTAGCTCAAAAATTTAAGGCTCAAAAGCTGGTGACGTATGGACGGACGGACAGACATGGCTTAATCGACTCAGCTATCGATTCTGAGTTGATCCATATACTTTAAGGTATATCTAGCTAAAATATTTCTCTATGTTATAAACTATGTATCAAAACTAATATACCCCCCTATGGGATAGGGTATAAAAACTGAAAAAAAAATTGTGCTTGCCAGACATGCATCTACAGTTTTGTTAAAATACAGAAATTTTTCAACCTATATCCTAAAATCTGGCACTTTTAGGGTATAGGTTGAAAAGTTTCTGTATTTTAACAATGCTCTGACATGTAGACTGTTTCAAAGCAGTCAACTTGATTTAAGTGTGAAAGTCATATGCTACATGGCCCTTATTAGGTCATCACTTATGGTTGTCCCATGTGGTTCAGTGTAGCATCATCCTACATGAAAAAGATATGGCTGTTTTAGAGGCGGTGTATCTGATCCTGCTTAGGATTTTACAGAACGCCAGATTCCGAATAGCTGCATAAAATATTATCGCAACAAGGTCCTATACGATGGGGCTCACCTGAATAGAATTGGCAGTTTCCTTGTTAAGGTGATTCTAAGGCACGTCTTATGATGGCTAGCGACAGCAGCCTGATCTTCGGGCGGTTTACGACCCCAATGATATATACATGAAGGGCACTCTTATGCTTTTTTCCTCCAGTGGCATTCATTTATATCGACTCGCTGGGGTTAGTTCAGTAAAGGCATGGTATCCCGGTATTAACCACCGCCACCGAGACGCGCGGCGAAACTAGATTGCGATAAAACTGATGCTGATAACCAGAGAACCTAATTTTGGTGGGTATAAATGAGGAAAATGTTTCTGCAATCCCTTAAGACTTTGCGAGCTTTAAGTCTATGCCTTAGTTTTTAAAAAAAATATTAACTTTAGGTACAAGGCCTGAGGCGGGGCTTGCCCAGCATATTAGTCATGTTTAATGCATGCTGGCCGGACACCCAAGGACTCAATAGGGATGGCGAATACTCGGGGGTATATGGCAACTAGTGCTTACCACCCCGATTATATTTAAGTTTGGTTTAAGTAGTTTTAGGCTATTTTAAGTTATTTATATAAAATTAAAAAAAGAGCTGTTTCAAAGTTTTATTTTGTCTTTGAAAATTAAAATACATTTAGAATTAACAAATACACAGACTGATTTCAGCCGAAAGCAGTAACAAAAAATGTTAGAGATAGGCTTAGAGTGTCCACCAAGGGCCAGTAAGTAAGATTAGTAAACCCGTTAATGATAAGTAAGATTTAAGCATTTTGTCTAGTAGTAAGTTAAAATTCTTAGAGAAAAATACAAATTAATTCAAAAGTAAAATTACAGAAAATAATCCAGTTAAGACATTTAATGCTTACTACATTGGTATGTTGCGACACTGGAATTTGCCGATTTAGAGCCGCTCCTTGTTCTAGCCATGTTCTTTAATTTCATCCATGTAATATAATTCATAAAGCAATTTTAGATCTCTGTGCGAGTTGTACACTTGTACAGGGCTTGTGTAAAAGAAATATTCTTGAAGGTTGACTCTCATTGGTCTTTGGACTACTTTTTCCATTAAAAAAGAAAATTCTATTATTTATTTGCTAAGCATGGCTATAGCTATAAAAGCTTTTCCCTGATAGACTATTGTTGAAAAAATATAATTTCTCTATTGGAGCGTCGAAAACTTTCTTTTTTTTTATATTGCGTTGAAGAATTTCATTTCAAGAATATCTTTCAAGGTGCAACATATTTAACGACAGCAAAGCAGAATGCATCTTTTTTTAAAAAAAAAAATCCCTAAAAAGCACGTGCTCTCGAAAACCAAATAAGTGCATGTACCGTCTGCAAATTTATACGTGAGTAAAAATTAATTACTTCACCAAAAAGTGCTTCAACTAGACTGCAAGCAGTATGATTCTACCTTGGTTAATATTCTCCGGTTGGTTACATTCTTGTTACCATCACCACTCAAAATGTAAATTCCATTAAAAATGAGGAAGCATGCAAACAAAAGGTACCCCCATAGCCCTTTTTATACCACCGACCCACATACAAGGTGCTCAGTCACAAACAGCTAGTTGCCTCAGGGTTTAAAAAAAATACTAGAGGAAACAAGAAAAACCACTGGACAGACCACTCACCACGTAGGGGTGGTGGTTTGAAGAATTTCATGCATACATGGAAGTGTCTGCTGTTTATACCCTATCCCATAAGGGTACATTAGTTTTGACATTAAGTTTGTAACATAGAGAAATAATTAAAGTGGATCGACTTAGAATCAAGCTGAGTCAATCAAGCCATGTTTGTTTGTCCGTCCGTCCGTGCGTGTGTCACCGATTTTTGGTCCCTAAATTTTCATCTAGAGCATTGGTTCCAAACCGGTGGGGAAAGGCTCCCGGGGGAGCCGTATCAGCGTAAAAGACTAACCCAAACAGTTTTTCATGAATAATCTTGAGCTACTTAAATAAATAATGCTAGGAACAAGTGGACTGAGGTACGCAGATACCGAAAGAGCTTTGTTGTTGCTTTCTACGAGTTTTCTCTTTTAATTCGAAGAATCAAAAAAAAAATATCTCATACCACCGAAGAATCCTTCGTCAAACCGTGTTTACATAAGGCTGCTGAAATTCTGTTGGGAGTCGAAGCTAAGAACAAGTTCAAGAAAATGCCATTATCTGACAACACCGTTAAACGTCGAGTTGATGAAATGGCTGCTAACGTTGAAATTCAGCTTCTAGGTCAAAATAAAAAAAAATATCCATACTTTGCATTGCAATGCAATTAGACAACTGCTTCTGGTGTTTGTGAGGATTATAGACGTTGAAGAAAACGTAATGAAGGGAGGATTTGCTGTTCTCAGCGAAGGTTGAAACTTCGACGAAGGCATCTGATAAAATGAAAATAACTGGCGACTAATTCGCTAAGCATGAAATCCCATGGACTAAGCTTGCGGGGTTATGTACAGATGGTGAACCGGCAATGATTGGATGTGGTTCCGGATTTACTACCTTCATTAACAAAAAGAACCCTCTTACGTGATTACCACATCGACAAGTGCTTGCTTCGAAGACGTTGCCAGATAAATAAAATTCAACTTTAAGCGTAGCGGTCAAAATCGTCAATTTTGTTAAAGGTTGCTTTAAGCCCACGGTTGTTTAAAAAATTATGCAAAAATAAGAGCTCCGAATACGAAAAACTGTTATACTACACTGAAGTAAGGTGACTTTCGAAGGGTAATATGCTTCAGAGATTGTTTGACCTGAGGGATGAGGTGCATTGTTGGACGAAAAGAATGGACGTTGATGATCCAATCCTTGCGTTATTCCAATGTAATATCTATACAACTAAAAATATTTAAAATTCTCGATGCATTAAATATATTTTAAAATGTTTATTTGACTGGTATGTGATTTTCCAATTCACCATTAGGAAGGTATGCTGTTGAAAAGGTTGGGAGCCACTGGTTTAGAGTGATGAAATTTGGTATATAGACTCTCTGTTCGAAGAAAAGGGAAACAGTATACATAACTATTAAAACCGCCGACTGCCACGTCCACTATTCAGTAAAACGTTGTTTTTGGCCAAACGGTTAAGAATTTTGAAAAAATGTCTGAATAGCATTGCCCGATCAACAAAAAGGAGACCCTCTGAACTGCGCCAACTACAGAGGCATACGTCTCCTCAACATCGCCTACATGATACTATCTGCAGTAATTTTTGAAAGCCTGAAACCATTTACCAACAACCTGATCGGTCCTTATCAGTGCGGTTTTAGGCCAGGAAAGTCAAATTTTCACACTTCGGCAGATCCTGGAAAAAATTCAAGAATTCCAAATCGATACCCACCACCTATTTATCGATTTCAAAGCCGCATATGACAGCATTTATAGAGACGAACTATACAGAGCCATGTCTAGTTTTGGTGTACTGCCCAAACTCGTCCGTTTGTGGAGGATGACGATGGAGAATTCTCGCTGCTCCATCAGGGTCGGAAACGACCTTACCGACATATTCGATACCAAAAAAGGATTTAGGCAAGACAATGCGCTGTCATGTGACTTCTTTAATTTGATTCTTGAGAGGATTGTGCATAACTCCCGAGCCAACACCAGAGACATTTTACAAAAATCGGTGCACCTACTAGCATACGCCGACGATATTGACATCATTTGTAGGACTCAACGTGATGTCATAGCCACGTTTGCTAGTATAGAGAAGGATGCGGCAGGTTCAGCAGTAAATGAGGGTAAAACTAAGTTTATGCTTCCAACACGAAAGGACACACAATATCGACGAATTGGTCAGAACGTCACCATTGACAGATATAACTTTATGGTAATACTGGACTTTGTCTACCTCGGCTCCGCTATTAATTCTGAAAACAACATCTCGTCAGAAATTAAACGAAGAATTACTCTTGCCAACCGCTGTTTCTTTGGGCTAAGAAGGTAATTTAGTAGTAAAGCCCTCACTCTAACTACTAAGGAGATCCTTTATAAGACCCTCATCATCCCAGTCCTGCTCTTTGGCGCTGAAGCGTGGACCATATCAAAAGCAGATGAAGAAATCCTTGGTCGATTTGAGAGAAAAATTCTTTGAAAAATCTTCGGTCCCGTTTGCATTGACGGGCTATGGAGACGAAGATTCAACCAAGACCTATACGAGCTGTACAGCGACATAACCCTGGTCAAAAAAAAACTCCGCATTGGACGTTTAACATGGCTAGGACATTTAGAACGACTGGACACCAATACTCCGGCTCGCAGAGTCTTCGATTCCCAGCCAGACGTCGGACGCAGTAGAGGAAGAAGATTAAAATAAACTTGCAGATCAAGATGTGGTTAGAATGCCTATATTTCATGCCCGTTCAGTTTGAAGCATTTGATAGGGTATTCAACGATTCGCACAGCGGATTGTATTATTCTAATATGTTTTTTCTTCCCTCTTCAGCTCTATTTTTTCCCTTCGTTATATTCAAAGGTTAGACTAACGATGCAGATTAAGGGCTCAGTGGACGGTTTATAGTATGTCGGCGCTCATGCTTTCTATTTTTCTCCTTTTTAGTGGATTTTTTTTTAATGAGTAATGAAGTTGCAGATACTCTAAAACGTAGTTGACTAATGATGTCCGGATGAAACCACATTTTGAAATAACACACTTTATCCAATTCCATTTCTAAATGTTAACAAGTTTCTTGCAGTACGATGGAAATGATGGACATTCAAAGTATGTACAAATTATCACTGCACTTGTCATGTGCTCTCGGCAAGTGAATTGCCATTTAAACGAAGGAATGCTCTTTCCTTCATTACTTGAACAGAGGTTTAATTTACTAAATTGTATCCTCCTGGCATTTCAAACGCATTAGAGCGATTGCCAGCCATTTAAATTTATTTAATTTCCGCAGTCACACAGACCTATCCTTTGTCATACTTCTATCAACTAAGAGTTGTGTATAGTTGATGCCATAAATAGAGGAGTGTCTAGAAAATACCAGCTCTTGAAAAAGGACTTCCATTTGTTTTTGAGAAAATTAAATTGAAAAATTACAGCAACTGCGTTGTCCTGTGCAAGTGCGACAATAAATTACATTTATTCCTCTGTCATTATTTGCACACATGTCCGGGAAGGAGGGAAAGTTTTGCAACAAAACGTGGTAACAGTGGACGAAATGAAATTAATCCTTGCAATGCAATTGGAAAAATTATTCATACGGCATGTGTTTATTTTTGCATGATATTCTCATTCCACGGATTTTTTTGTTTTGCGATGTCTGTGTATGGACAGTGCGTAAACGTAACATTTTTTGCTCACTCATAATAAGTGAGGTGATTAATTTGCGAATTTTCGGTGAGTAATGTTTATTTTTTTTAAATTTTTTTAACTGAAAGAGGTCTGGTAAACATTCATAAATTTGTATTATTGCATTTAAATTTTTCTTTAATTTAAAATTTAGTTTGTTTTTATTGCCAAATAAAATAACACTTTCACACACTAGTTTATAGTCAAAAATAAATGAAATATAAATCTGCACTTTAAATTTAAATTATTTCTTTAAAACAGAGTGGATTGTATAATTATCGCCTCGAATGGTTGAAAGTTTGCCTATAACTTGATCCGGGCTGGACAAAAAATCAGCCCATATATCTTCGAGAATGAGAACGAAATGCCAGAAAGATATTCAGGGGCTTCTTACAGAGCAATGACAGGACAAGCAGCCTTCTAATTTGTGGATTGCGCATACAGTAAAAGTTTTGACGAATGTTGGATTTAAAAAAAATTAGATTTCATTTGGCCACCTCGTTCACCAGATTTAACTGAGAACGACATTTTTATGGGGGTACTTAAAAAGCAAAGGGTATGCCAATAGACCAAAGACTATTATGTGGCTAAAGATGAATATTCGAGAAGAAATACGTCTGCAACCAGAAGTATTACGTGGTCTAATGGAAAAGTCATTAAAAGGAGTGTTTAACATTATTGTGTAGTTCTTATTTGGCTTACTCTGAATTAGTATTATCTGCAATGGGGGGGGACTATTAAATTGTTATCTAGATCCGCTATGGATGAATGTTAGACTGCAAGTGTATATCCGCACTTGATAAATCATAACTGGTAACTGTCATCTACTCTGGTAATGTTTGCTTGTAAATGAATGTTGAACTTCGACTGAAAATCGAATCAAACATCTCTGGTGATTGGTCCAAACACCCTGTTTTACTTTGTTATCTAGCTTTTTCGCCCCGCAATGAAACCACAAAAAGATATATAGGGCTCCGTTTAGTATCTTTTTCTCACAACCATGGCAAGACCTACTGTTTTATGCTGAACCCAAACAGCATGGGTAGGTAGGTAGAAGTGGCGGTTCGGCATGAACCCAAGTAGCACTTATGTGCCTTTATGTTACCACGACTCGTGTGGACTTTATTATGATTGTTGTTGTGGATGTGATACAGGCTATCTCTAGATCCAGCCTGTGCGGCTTAGGAAACGGATAAGATCTTGTATCCGTTTACCCGAAATGTCGCTAAGGTTGTCGAAAAATGGTTGGTCTAAACCACGCAATCAGGCTCTTGCTAGTGCCGGACATTTGCAGATGAAATGGGAGTGAGTTTCTCTCTCATTTGTGTTCCCAATTGCCGAAAAGTTAACACTTGAAGTATTGACAAAAAATTCGTATGGTACTTATAACTTGTGACATACGGACAGACGGACGGACCTAAAGGGATTGCTAGATCGAGATCGATTCGTTACACAGCCTTAAGTGTCTTAATTTTTGGGTCTGTACTAGGTCTATGAAGTCTATGAGGTTTGGTTCTACACGTGTGGTGGTTGAATGATTATAACGCCACATCCAGATATAAGATGTTCAGCAAAGTTGTTCAGAAGTTTCAAGAAAACATTAACACCCGTATTAATAAACGCTGATTAGTTAATCAATGACTAACATATCAGTTTTTCACATAAAAAATACTCGCGCAAATATCAATAGTTAGTCACTGATTAGTTACTCAGCGATTAATAAATCTAAGGGGGTAAATGTTATAAACTGAATACAATCCTGTCGAAATGAACGAACTAGAATATAAGTACAATCGCTGTCGGTTCTTACAAAAAAAAACAATTTTGCAGTCAGGTGACTACTCTTGTTAGGTAACACTTTTGCAGTCAGGTAACTACTTTATCGTTCATGAAACATGGAAAGCAATATCTATACGAACTTAAGTTAAAGAAGTTAGCTATATATGTAGCCTTCATGACGAACAGCGAGTGACGGCTTGTTTAGGAGCTTAAATTAATTTTTCAAAAGAAACCTTTTTTTAAAAAGCTGCGCTAATTGCAAAGGTAAAAGTCTCTTCAACATCGCCCTATGTTTGGCCTGTAGAAATGTGGTATTAGACTGGAAGTGCAATCTGTGACCAATTTGTTTCACATCGGATCTTGGTTAATCTCAAAAAAGTGCAGACATTCACCAACCGTTTTTTGAAGTGAAACTTCTTTTGGAACGGTGTGAATTGGATTTTATGAAACATAAAAAGATCACGATGAAGGTGACGGTTGATCCGATTCTACATCCAAGTACTAACCACAACCGACGCTGCTTGATGTCGGTGATCGTGTATTGTTGGTTTACCAGGTTTGTTTGAAGTAAAACTTATTTTTGGACGGCTGTTGTTATCGCTGTTGATCGTGTGTAAAATGAGTGTGGGTGTTGGTGTGCAAAAAAGGAATGGTTTCTTGTTGGCGTATTGGTTGGAGAAAGGTCTTTGGTGCACCTGTATGCACCAAGAAAGTTTGTTATCTGTCAATAAGTAAACTTGAGTACGTGGGAGCAAGATGTGTGAGCAAGAGCAAATTATGAAACTTATCGGTGAGTCCAGGAAAGCAATATCCATTGTTGCTCTATGTTTTATTCGATTGCATTGAATCATCTACTATGAGCTCTGCTCACCTACGAAAAAGACTCCTAATTCGGACCTGTTCTCTCAATAATTAGACCGTCTGAAGCAATCAGGGGCTCAGTGGCGCGAAGGTTAGTGCGATGAACTGCCGCGCAGAAGGTCTGGGTTCGATTCCAAGTCATAGCATCACGTAAATGACTTTTAACTGGCCCTCCTCTCGTGATGATCTGACAAATCATCCGAGTAGTATCTATTGTTAAGAAAAGCTTATTTCAGCTTAGCCGTTCGGATTCGGCATAAAACAGGAGGTCCATCCATAGTGCAAGAAATACACACGCACACATGAATGATTGTGAGAAAGCTCGGCCCTGGGTACTAACGAGCCTGTTGCACCAAAAATTTGTATTTTTTTATTTTTTTAAAGCAATCAGTCGCCCAGAAGGGGTAAGCTTTGGCTAATAGCAGAGAAATAGTTTTCCATCAGGACAATGTTGGTCTACACACATCGATAGTCAAACGACAGAAGCTCCGGGAGCTTGAGCCAAGTGAATACCACGTGTTCCTGACCATGGTGAACGATTTAGCTTGTGAAAAATTCACCTCAAGTCATTTCTTTTAGGGATATATAATGGAATTACCTTTATTACCAACAAGTTATCTTTATTGTCAATAAATCATATTATTCTATATAAAGCCATCAATTTCAAATGCCTAATTCTAAATTTTATTTATGTTATAATATTTTTTTTCGTTTTATTTTACAAATTATATCAAAATACTCTTTGCCACCCCTGCCACAATTAAATGTCATCTCAGCACTTGAAGCTTAAAAATTAATATTTTGTCGGTAAGTTGAGTGTGGATGGAATAAAAAATGTAAGTGCCTGTATTTTCGCTGATATTTAATGAAATATGCAGTTTAAGTGTTTTATTTGTGCACATTGCGTTGTTATAATCCTCACTGAATCGAAAATTCGGATTAAATGGTGCTTATTTCTCCAATGTAAGTTATCGAATTGGCTACCACCTAAATGGTGTTCACCGGGAGTTCGTGGAAGTGATCTGCTGGTCGGTGTTCAAATTATTCGGTAAAAGGTGCGTAATAAGTCTTCATTTTTTAGTATTGTGTTCTTTTATTTCATATTTATTTGCTAAATTGTGTAAAGCAGTTTTTTTTTACTGGCAAGCATATCGAGAATGCAAATGGTGTCTGTGGAGGGGTGCAGAAAAGTGTTAAAAATGTCGGCATTTTCGCGAATAATATTGGAAAAAGTGAATATTTTTTTAATTTGTTTGAAAATGTTGATTCAATTTAAGATTATGGGCTTGTTTGGTTATGGTGAATTTCAACGAGGGAAATAAGCTAAGCTGGTAGGTCATCGAGTCTGAACGTGATTTTGGGAGGACGTTTACAAAGTGAGTTGTTTTTTAAATTTATTTTTTTACAAATTGCTTACAACCGATCGGTCGTTATTAAATTAAAGAAATTATATAATCGTTATGCACAGCGATAGTTAAAATATCTGACACGAAGGTAAAGAGAAATGTAATTGATGCTAATGATAGATAGGATATAAAAACTAGCTCTGATTTATCATACGCAATTTACTTTCGCACAAAACAACCTACAGAACATATTTTTTTATACACGGGAACAGAGCTATTAATCTAAGTTTAAATTAAATTTAATTTTAAATCAATTTGCATTTTTGCATTTCATTAATCGGGCGAATCATGATATATAAATTAAAAAAAATCGCATTATCAAATGTTTAATATTACAAATTGTTTCATTCATTTGTATACTTCTATGATCGGGATAGAAACTATAATTATTTATTTACATATATAATGTTTTAAGTTCTAATGTAATTCTCTGATTCTATTTTTGTTTCTAAAAAGTTCGAAATAGTTCAGGTTCAACGTCTAAACTACAAAAGTTGTCTTCAATGTTTGTCGCACAGTTGCGACGTTCAACTTTTTGTTATCCTTTTATAGGATTAAGCCTGTCTTTTCTTTATAATCATCCCAGGTTCTCGATCCTGCTCCCCTTTTCTATTTTGATTTTGATTGATTCTAACATTACGATGATAGCGGATCCTAAAAAAGTGGTTTTTGGAATTCCGTCCGTCGGTCCGTCGGTCCGTCGGTCCGTCTGTCCGTAATGGTCTCCCCAGCCTAAACGGCTTGGCCGATTTTCTTCAAACTTCGTATCCAAGCTTGTTTTGGTCATAATTCTAGGCCATTTTTTTTTTGTTTGCTTTTAGCCATGTTAATAATGGTAGCTGCCATATAAAAATTACACATAACCTCAACTTTCTCGAAAACGGCTCTAACGATTTTGATTAAACTTTATATGTGCTATAAACATATTAGCTTCAACAAAACTGCATACCCAGTTTTTTCGAGAAAATCCATATAACGGATTTTGTCATATAGGCCATATAAGGAAAATTGATAATTTCTTGCAAACTTTTATGTCAAATTGAATGAAATTTAATATATATACTACTATTACAGCTTGAAGCAATTCCACATAATTAGTTTTAGCCCCACTATCACTAAACGGAATTTTCAGTTTTGGCCAATTACGGAAAATCATTATTATTCACATTGACATCGATTCCTTCAAATTTCGGAGAAAACGTTCGTATAAACACATTTCGACATTATTGAAATCATTTTTAGCATCAATAATCAAAATGCGTACTATTTGATCTAACGCCCAACTCGCTGTGAAAGTTGGGCACCCACCACTCGTTTTTCCAGACTTCTGTTTTTTTGTTAGACTGGATGAGCTTCTTGATTTCAGGACTCGAGATATTGTACCCCGAAGTTTTCTTGACAGCGAATTTTACATTCGTCTTATTATGTGAGTAGTTAAGTTGGATGGTGTTATATTAAGGCGGGAGTGGGTGTGTTATGTGTTTTTGAATTTAACCTTTGCAGGTCGTAAAATCGAGTTTTGTTTTTATTACTAAGTGAACTCCTTTTTTTCCGGGCGGCCTATGATGCAACACAGCAAATTAACTGTTTTACTTTGCCTATCAGTACTTATAGATATGTATCAAGTTGGCCAATATCACTTCTTTTAACACCCAGTGATCCAGTCCTGCCAGCAGAACAATAGATTTTTTGCAGCATTAACCATTTCTTGGAATATCAGGTATTAACTGACCATTTTTTGTATTTGTATTTTCGATGTTATATTTTTATAACAAAGAATAGGACCTTCAGTTTGACCCCGATCATAAAGAGAAAGTAGCTTCTCATGATAGTTTTTGCCTGTAGTTACTTTAGGGATCTAAACCAATGAACCAACGCTCTAACCATTAAAATCATGGTTGTAGTTATGGTAGGGTTAGGCCGTGTATGGGTCGTAAATGCATAATGCAAATTATTAAACCGTATCATTTACCACCCATACACGGCATAAACCCTATACATTAGATACAACCTCTATACTTACAGTGGGTGCAATGGCCCATATATGATCCAAAATTCTGAAATAAATTTTGCTATTAAAGTTTTAATCTTGGCACAGTGCAGGGGACCTAATAAGTTTTTTGAGGTGAAACTTCTTTTGGAACGGTGTGAATTGGATTTTATGAAACATAAAAACATCACAATGACAGTGTTTTGATCCAGTTCTACATCCAAGTACTAACCCCAACCGACGCTGCTTGATGTCGGTGATCGCGTGTTGTTGGTTTACCAGGTTTGTTTGAAGTGAAACTTCTTTTAGGATGTTGTGCATTTGATTGAATGAAACGAAAAAGTGAAACGAAAAAGAGGTCAAACAAAATACCAGTTGTCTTCTGATCACCGAAACCAAGCAGCGTCGATCGTTGTGAGTACTTAGATATTGGAACGCTTGGGAACACTGCGTGTTGTTGGTTATTATAAGAGAATGAGATGAGTTCAACTTTCATAAAACCGGTTTTGTGGGCGAGGGAGGTGAGAGAGATAAATTAAGCAGAGTACAGGGGTCGAATTACCACATTAGTTATCGAGGGAGTGAATGATGGTGATACGAATGATCACGTATCGAATGTACATTTGAAATTGTACCAATTGTACTAGAAAAATGCTGCTAGATCGATGTTTGATGGCTGACAATGGCAAATGTATTGTTTTTCTGTTTTATTAAAATAAATTGGTGTACTTAAAAATTGTTAAATTTTAAATGGAGTATGACAATGTAATCGATCACTGTTTTCAGAATACTTACCAAAAATCTCGTATGCGATCATACCAAATCCAAATTTTTCATTCACGCGGTATTATTCGATAACTAATTTGGCAATTCGACCCCAGTTTCACTTCTTCCGCGTGTGAACTCATACTCGATGTATTTTTTTTATTTGAAGGCCACTCATAACAGCAAGAGACTGAACGGAGCAGATTCAAATTTTAAGACGATGAAAGTGCTCACCAGACAATTTCATAGCGAAAATGCAAATTGAAAAAGGACTAATGAAATGCAACCAGCATACATGTCGTATAGTTTCAGTATTTAAAGAGATCCGCATTTCAAAAAGAATAAATCAAACTATGATTAAAGAAATGAATTGTTTGAAAAAAAAGATATCATACCATAGCTTTAGAATATTCAACAATACACTCAAAAAATTAACGTACGTTTTGATATTATATCTTAATGATTATCGGTTTCTCTTTAAAAATAAGTTATGTCAGCATGATAATAACAGCCCTTAAATATCTATCATAGATCAATTATATGATGCTCGATAACATCTATCAATTTATCAATAATTTGGTATTATGGCTATCAATTGATAATCTTTACACCATTGTGAATGGGTTTTGTTTGGACGTTTCTAATGTTCATTTAGTTTTTTTTTTTTTGCATGACGAGGACGAAAAACTTTGATCGAAATATGTAAATTGTTTTACTAAATAAAATTGGATTTGTTTCTTAACAATATTTTCTTTATTTAGGAATAGAAAGCTCTTAGAATATTTGGGATGGATTGCTGGCTTTTCATCGGTTTCAGCTTTTCTCGATATCTGTCAATACTTCTAAGAAGTCTTGTTTGGAAAATCGGAAGTTTTGAATGAATCTGCAACCAAACATCATCAACTGTTAAAATAAAATGTTAAAAAATAACTTACATATTTTCTTGCATATCCATTGGATTGGAAGAATCTATTAAACGCCGAGCATTACGATATCTTAATTTGCTCGTTTATGTTTTTTTTATCACTTTTGTCTTCAAATAACAATTCCACCGAAGACATTTTTCTTTAAAGCTTTTTTGTTTACAAATTAGCCAGAAATAATTTTTTATAAATAATAACACTGCATAATTGATACTATTCAACGAAGAATCCGTGACCGGTAGTAAATTTAATAGAAACATTTTTTGACAACTGTAATGCCAATTTTATCAATAGAACTATTCACAATAGATGTAAGATCTTATAAAATTCACAGTTCATCCAAAATGTTGATAATTCATAAATGATGAAACGTAGGTAGCTATCAAATAATATCAAATATCGTGTTTATATTTGATAGCTATAATAGGGCTCTAAGCTAGACCCACAACAAATCCATAACCAAATCCTCAAAGGATATTGCCCATTGTATAAAATCAGCTTTTTAGTTGACAAGCATTCTCTCAAGCGCATTTGGATTGACAATATCCACATCTATGAGTATATCCGGATTTAACCCAATTTGCCGCTCAACGATGGTAATTGGATAGAATGGTCGACAATTCTCAACAAATATAAATCAAGGACTTTGATATCTCTGGAGGACAAAAAGTAAGGAATGAAATAAAGATTAAATCTGTGGTTGTCGTTGTTTTTTTTTTTTTTTTGTAAAAGGGTGTACGGAGATAGCTCATCGGACATAGGAATTCTATTGTAACATTCAATAGACATTTTATACATACTATTTTGATTTTATTGTGAAATATCGTTGAAAAATGGCATTCCTTTCCATAGACTTTGTATACAATGAAATCATGTTTGTATCATTGAATTGAAATAGAAAAGAGTGGCTAGGGTTATGTAGGATCGTTCAAACATTGTTGTGAATTTATTCACTCCCCTTTTAAATAACGCGGCCTTTTTCAAAATGGTAATCTCGTGACGAACGAAATATTACACATATCATCGTACGCGCATAGCATTTTAATAAATGAGGGGATTCGAAGGACGAACTTCGCATATTGATTATATTAAAATAAAAAAAATAAAAAAATAAAAGTATTTTGCAAAAAAAATATTAAATTACACTTGCCATGGTTATTTCTATGGATTATAAACCGTTTTATATAATTATATATGAAAGAGAGTGACGTTATTTACTTCGCTTATAACTCAAAAACGCCTGGACCGATATCGATGATTCGCACCAACTCGAACTAGTCTCCGGGCAAACAGGAAGAATACCCAAGAAAATTTCCGAAAAAAAGTGAAGAAATTTCATTTTCCCATACATTTTGTATGGAGCGATTTAACAAGTGATGGGCATAATCGAATGATTTAAAGAATCGAGACATTAGTAGCCGAGTGATCTGTATAATAGAATGATCATTCGAGATATCAAAAACTCTTAATACTAATAGGAAAAACAAAGATGCCATTACTAAAATCGCCGAAACCCGGTAACCAAAAAATTCTATACTGTAAAACTCCAACACACACAGTTATTGCATTACGATTGTAATTACAATGCATTGGGAAATCTAGATTTTAATCTGAAATTTGATCTTTTTGAGTGTCAATGGAACACGATTCAGATTTATTTATTTTTTGTCATTGTATTTGTGTCATTTCGTGTCTGTGAAGTTAGCGTCGGTGTAGCTGCCAAAATTTAAAACAACAAAAATTTGAAAATACAGAAATTATCATCAGTTTCCGAAGACGAACTAGATGAATTTAATAGTTCACGTATAACTTTATTTTCTGTGTCTATATCCATTTATAAATCCAAACGCAAAGCAGTCTTGTTTTTCAAAACCAAAGTAATAAATCAAAATGAAAATCACTCTAGTCAAACTGACGGCTATCATTTTTATTGTTATTGGTAAATCTGACGAAAAATACAGATTTTCAAAATTGATCTAAGATAAAAAAAAATAAATTTTTTTGCCCAATAGAACACAACAACTGTCTGAATCGGTCTTTTGACAGCTTCAGATCAAAAAAAAATTGATTTATTTTCCAATGGAAAACGCCATAAGACGTAAACACATGACCCGTAGTCCAGTAGTTACCTGCCACACCAATATACTCGTACAGTTCTCGATTCAAATTCAACACGTTCAACATCGAGATATTAGCTGATATACAATTATTAATATCGAGGCCTCGAAAAGCTCTCACTCATTGTGTTCTCCATTCATTCGATTCAAATTTCATATCATTCGAGATATGCATATGAGACATGAGATATGAAAGACAAATGAAATATACTCCATTGTCCACTCATTCGATTCAAATCACTTGAGATATTATGCGTATGAGATATGAATTACGAATGAAACCAACAAGATACATGAAACTGAAAGGGCATGAAGAAAATCACTCGACAAGTTCTAAGTGAGAGAACTGAGTAAAAATACGAAAATAATGTATGTCGCTCTCCGCGAGGACAGTTATCGGAGAAAGAAAAGAGACCACAAGTCACACTCACAACTCACAAGACAAGAGACAACACACAACATACAAGCATAACGTCTAAGAAAAATTGGAAACGAATTCATTCGAATGATTTCGGGTGATGAATCGACTAATCGAAATATCTCGAGATATTCTCATAATCGATTATAATCGATTCTTTCATTCGTTTCACATATAACGACGACATCTTCATGATAGATGACGTTTATGTTTACGTTACGTTGTGATATTTTTTATGGATCAGGTTTAACTGGCAAAATAATTCTCATTTCGCTAATTCTAGCCGAAATACAATCAAAAAATGGCATCGCATTGGCCGTTCACTGCAGCAATTTTATAGGATGGACCCAGAACAGCTCATTCAACATTTCAGCTGCCTCTGAATATTTGAAGTAACCCAGATAAAGTGTGCAACATAAGAAAACAATTGTCGAGGGCTAAAGTGCTGAAATAATGCAAACTTATCATCTGATGAATGCAACACATTCTCGAAACAAAACATTTGGGATGAGATGTGCTTTGAATGAAAATGTATAACGATAATAACAACCATTACTAGGTGCTTTTGCGAATCGAACCCAGACTACTGATCTATTAAGCCCATTTTTTGTTAAACTCAACTAGAAACTTTTTATTGTTTCATTACATTTTTCCAATGCCATATTAAGATAGAAGGAAACACTTGAATGCTGCTTATCGAAAGGTAGATGACGATACCGACTAAAAAAAATTGATTTTGTACTTTTGTTTTAAAGCAGAACCTGATTTCATGTATGAAAAATGAAATTAGGCCGATTTTGAAGGTGACCAAAAAAATTGCAATTAATTATATTCCTACACACACAGTGGTCATCGAGTCAGATATTGATAGTATCCATTTTAAGAGGGAAGACATTTCGAATTGTTATAAACAAATATATAAACAGCCCCCTCCCCTCTTCCCCAATAAAAGCAATTAATTGGAATAGATACTTGAATGGCCAATACGATCCTTCAGACTTAATGACAACCCTTTTCATATAATATCAAGTGACCCTGAAGAACATCTCTTCACTCCTCATCAATATCATTAATATCGTATCGAAAAAGAAGTCCTTTACCGCACAGTGTACTCCATAAAACACTTAATTCCTGTCTATGCCATTTGCCTGCAGTCTCCGTAAAATCCCATTAAAATCACGATTAAGCACATTTTTGTGTACAATCTCTCAATGGTGGCTATATTTCATTATAATCCCACCCGATAAGACATACACAGCTACACAAGAGCGTGGGTGGTGGTAACTTTTCGATATATTGGTATCAAAAGATAAACGTTAAGCCATTAGCCTGTACGATGATTACACTCCTTCACGTATGTGGAAACACTGTAGTTCATTCTTGGGTGCCTTGGCCAAAGTCAAAGCTCACACAGAACCATGCAATTAAAGATCTCTGTTGAATGTTCATGTATTTTTCATGGTAACGGTATACAAAGCAACAGAAAAAAGTGACGCCGTTAGTTCGTGCCATTAATTGCAAAAGTTGGATAGTCCTTTTCGGTGGGGCGTGGTGTTTGTATATGCGAAACATGGATTCACTCTTAGAGACGATTTACCTGAGATAATGAGCCGAAATGTTGGCCCGGCTAGTTGAACGCAATAAAGAGGATTTCGTAGAAGTGTCCTTAATTAATGGATGACGACAACATTACATAGACGAAGGAAGAATTGAATTGTTTCAAATTCCTAATGCTTGCTGTTGTGTGGAATTGACTTTTGAATTCACATTTCGAGCTTTTAATCCCAAAATGCTTGAAGGCAGTTCAGATGATTATTGCGTGGTCTTAAAACGAGTAAGGAATCGTGTGAGGGAATTTGTTGGGATTTAAAAATGAAATTTACTTCCACATTCACATTTGCAGGATTCACTATTTTCTTCTGGATATATTGGATAGGGTGGTGCACATTCTCTCAACTTTAAGGTTGAGGATGGTGGGGGAATGATGTATTGTGACACAGCAAAAGGTGTGCTGTGTATATGACTTTTTGGGAGAAGTATCTGTCGGAATGTGTGTTTTGTTAGTTTTCATAGGAAAGAATGGGTAGCAAGGTGTCAGGTGTCAGTTAAAATTTTGACTTTCATTTAAAATGCAAATAAGAAATTGTATCTCATGAGCACTTAAAGTGTAACGATGCGATGTCTCGTAATTAGATTCTTCTTTCAATGGAACTATTGCGCAACAGAAAATTGTTAAGATTTTTATTAGGGGCGATATATAACATCTAATTATTTTTTTCAAACCGCCGAAAGTGAAAGGGTGAATATTAAGAACAACATGTTACGACTCAAGTTTTTGCAAAATTGTTGCAGAAAAGTCAAAGGACTCCACAAGACTCTTAGCTTATGAATGGGTTATAGGAATTGGCAGGTGTCCTTAGAACGGGCAAGCAAGGATCAGTATATTGTATATTTCCAAAAACGTATATTCCATATTGCAATAAAATAAATGAATTGACTTACCGGTGATTAAAACGTAAAATCTTCATTAGCATAAGTTGTTCGATGATTATAAATACGAAATTACGATCGCGATCGCGCTCCCCAACCAAACGATTTGCTAACAAAATTCACACGATGGAATAAAAGCCTGTATAACTTCACTCCGTTATCAATCTGATAACGTGATTTTCACTTCACTTCACTTGTACTAAACACAAACACATATTGCCAGCTTGGCTTGGCTTGGCTTAACATGACCTTGAACTTGGAAAATTACAAATTTACATGACGAAGGTGTAATACACATTTCACCGTGGCAAAGAAAAAAAGAGAATTCAGAGCCACATAAACAAACAACAGTTCGGGGACAATGTTTTCGACTTTGATCTACGAGCACGACCCGCACTTACAAAGCATCACCTACTGCCGAATCAGTGAGAGTGTCCATGGACCCGACCTACATTGCTATGCTTCATCTGTTGCCTGAGTGATCTTTTATGAGAGATCTGCTATGAGATACTATGAGTCCATTAGTAAACTCTAGTCTGCTTAAAAGCAAAAAAAAATATTTCTTCTCGCTTCCAAGGAACATGCAGGTTTGAGCTAGCTCTTCTCTGGAGCAAATAGAGAGAATTCGATGGAATTCGGTAAACACTTTTGTATTGCATAAAATAATAAGTTTGACTGCAGTTCTTTGCAACATGTTCTTCTATACAATGAAGCTATCTCTTGGAAACATGTTTTCAAACCGATGAACATACATCCTTAGGTATGCTCAACATATCTACTTTGGAAGTGAAAACAATTATTTATACACAAGGAGAGTATACGAATATACATACGAGGGGGTCGTAGTGTGAACAAAAGTCAAAGCGTTCTTCAAATGATAATTTAGGGATCAATTATTTTTCCCAAATTGTTTTCAAATTGGCATTATACAAATACAAATTTTTGGCGCAACAGGCTCGTTAGTACCCAGGGCCTAGCTTTCTCACAACCATTCATGTGTGCGTGTGTACTTCTTGCACGATGGCGGGACCTCCTGTTTTATGCCGACTCCGAACGGCTAAGTTGAGATAAGCTATTCTTGACAATTGATACTACTCGGACGATTTGTCAGATCATCACGAGAGGAGGGCCAGTGAAAAATCATTTAGGTGTTGCTACGGCTGGGAATCGAACCCAGACCTTCTGCGCGGCAGTTCATCGCACTAACCATCGCGCCACTGAGCCCTCAAATTGGCATTGCAAGAAAAAAAAACCGAAAACATTGTGTGAGTAGTGCCAGATTTTAGGTTATATGTTGAAAAGTTTCTGTATTTTAATAAAACTGTAGATACGTGTCTGGCCAGGGCCGTCAACTTGATCAAAGGTTTAAGGTTGTGCCGTGTGCTTCAATGTAGCACCATGGAAAATATACGGCTAATTGAGAGGCGGTGTCTCCTATCCTGCTTAGGATTGTAATGAACTCCAGATTCCGAGTATATAAAATATTATCGCAACAAGGTCTTATACGATGGTGCTCAGCTGAATAGAATTGACAATTTTCTTATTAAGGTGATTCGAAGGCAAGTCTTAAGAGCGTCTTAAGACCCTAATGATATATACATGGAGAGCACGTTTATGTCAGGCGTTATTCTTCCAGAGGCATTCGTTTATAACGACTCTCTAGGGTTAGTTCATTAAAAGAATGGTATCTCTTCGGCTGATCCGCAACGGGCACGTCGACAATGCTCTGAAGCTCCACCGCTTTAGCGCAGCGATATCAGATTGCACTCCCTTAGGACTTTGCGGACTTTAAGTACACCCCTTAATGGTGAGAATATTAACTTTAAGTACAAAGTAAGTTAGTTTTATGGTTCTACACAAAAAAACACCGTTTTCCTATTGCATATGCCTTGGGATAGGGCATACAAATGGTTTTTGTATGAAAACGCCCCCACAAAGTGAGTTTGAATTAAAATGGTCTTAGACGAAATGTTCATAATCATTTTATTAAAGTTTTTGCATCAAAAGTTTTTTTTTTCGAATATTTCGAAATTTGAAAGAAAAGGGTTTTTTACTCAAAAAGTCGGAGTGGCAAAGAACTTTGTATAGAAAAAATATAGGTATTGGGATAGTCTTAATATGTATATTGTACAGACACCTTTTCAAAATTTCTTACCGTTTGGCCGATGTTTTTCTAAAAAGTGGATTTTACACTTGTCTGAAGCAACGCACAATGATCCTATATACCAAATTTCACTCTCCTAGCTCAAATTTTAAGGCCTAAAAATCGATGACATGCAGACGGACGGACGGACCGGATGGCTTAATCGACTCAGCTAGCGATTCTGAGATACTTTGATGTATATTTCTCTATGTATCAAAACTAATATACCTCTATGTTATAGGGTATTAAATCTAGTGGTGGGTGCACTACTGGGTCGTATGCAACTTTCTCTGTCACAACGAGTTGGGCATTAGATCAAAGCCAAGCATGAGAGAATTTGACGATTTTTATAATGTGGCCAAAATACAAAATAATAATCATTTTGATTATTTATGCTAAAATAAGATCCAAATGTGATTGTACGAACGTTTATTTCGGAATTTAAAAGAATTGGGTGCACATAGACACAATTCCGTTTAGAGATAGTTGGTCTAAATCTAATTATGTCTAACTGTTGCAAAAACTAATAGTAGTAGACAAAATAGTATGCAATTGACAAAGTTATTTATATGACCTAAATGCGAAAATCCGTTTTATTTTTTTTTTCTAAAAAAAAAAATGGGTATGCAGGTACCGTTAATAAACTGGCTAAAAGTAAAACGAAATGACCTAGGATTATGAACACATAAAACTGGATACGAGGTTTGAAGAAGATCGGTCAACCGTTTAGGCTGGAGAGACCATTACAGACAGACGGACGGAATTGCAAACAAATTTATATTGTATGGCGTAATGGTTTTGTAACTTATAGTGCTTACACACCGAATCATAAACTGAGTTTTTGGCAAAAAGTTTACGTAAACCACTGGATGCTGTCACACCGAACTCTGACCAGATTTCGTTTGACATTTCAATTAGCTGTGAATTATAATTTGTGATACTAGCTGCAACATTTGTGTATGAAAATAATGTAATTGAATAATAAAATTAATTCTAATATAATCAAACTAATATTAGCATTTGAAGTTCAAAATGAAAAAAATCTAAAGATTTTGACAACAGTTTTTGACTCTCAAGCCCGCCACTACGAAAAAAAACGCAGACAAATGTTTCTTCTTTTTGTTTTTTTTTTTCTTTTCAATATCCGTTTTAATTATACAAAATTAAAATGGATAATGGATATGAAGAAAATTTTTCTGAGACCTGAAAAAAAAACATTTGTTTTGACAGCGAGTTCATCAGCTGTTTTGTGGGACGTGTGGACCACGTGTAGAATGTATGAAAAGGTGTGTTCTTTCCAACAACCTTTAATGAGATGACGTCTGCGAAGTGATTATGAATGCACTAGTATGTACGCCGATTAATAAAAATTTGTTTGTTTGTTTCATTTCTGACGATAATTGTCGTTATTGCTTATCAGAGTTGAGTCAAAAAGAGTACATTAATCACATAAGTTTGCACCTCGCATCAAAATCTGACCAATTCAGAAATTCTAGTGGCAGCTATGACAAAAAATGGATTTTCTTAATTAATTTTGTAATATCTTCCGACCTATGGGAGATGTTCAAAAATATTAGGCTAAACATCTTAATCCGTATCAAGCCATCGCCAACATGTTCGAATTTGTAACTTTTGAATTAACTCACTTTTACAACATGAGTCCATATCTAGTCTCCTCTAATCGATTTTACTTAATCGTATATGTACAGCTCGAAGACTGGAACAAGATTTTGAGTAGAGCCTGGGTGTTCCAGTGAAAGCGTGCATGGCGCAAAACTACAAATCTATTGTATCCATTGCCGATTGGGATCCATGAAAATATATCTGTGTCACCTTAAGTTTGGAAGTACCTAACTCATCAGAATTTTTAAAGAGAAGTACCATATCAAATATTTTTTTAAGTCTTTGCTTAGTTCTAACAGAAGATATTGAAATTATCTGCCCTGCTCAGAACTATGCATATACCACAGTCTAAAGTGGCATTGATAAAATAATAATGCTAATGGTAAAAATTGCATTGGCATTGAATTTTTTAATGCCAATGAAAAGTAGTAATTTTGAATGAAAACTATTTTCATTGAGTAATAAGGCATTATTTATTTATTTATTTATTTTTTTGAAAAAACCTCATGTAACTATAGAAGAAACACAATGTTTGTTGAGTTATTAATTAACTGTGTGAATCTAGTAGAAAAAACGGAATGTGCATGGTAGCAGCAACTGAAATCATTGCTTTCAACTACAAACTCTCCATGAGTCATTAGCATTGTGTTTCTCAATGCTAATGAAATTTTGTTCATTGGCATTACTTTCACTTAATGCTAATGCTGTTTCCAATTTCTTTTGTGTGGAAATGCATTACTCCCATGTCTGGTTTTGTGTCACCAGCCCATACCGTCATGAAAATATTTTGTCGATTCCAATCATTCTGTCAGTCAAAAGTCATTGCATAATTATAACGCTATTTATGTATCTTCAACTGTACAAGGCTTTAACACGCATTTTCATTTACAAGATACATTATTAAATACTTTTGAACAATTTGTCTCACCGTGTCAACCGCAGACCAAAGTACAACTTTCGAAACCACACACAGACACGAGCATGAGTCTAAATGAAGTTTTCAAACTATCAGCCAACGTTGTCTTTAACTGTTTGTGGAACTTTACATTTACAACTTTTTGTCAACAATCTAATATTTCTATTTATCTGTAGCAGATCCTTAAATTCAATTACGAATTTCTCGAGGTAAAGAGATTAAAAAAAGACATTAAACGATTCATTTTCAGGAAATAGGATTTCTGGATAATTCGGGTATCGAAATGAATGCAACTATAGTCTGTCCAAGAAAAAATGTCAGTACAGGTCTTATGGGAAAGCTTTTTTTCTAACAATGGTGCCTGTAAGTGGACTCAATGATATATTACCACTGAAACACAAACGAAGCCACTGAACTTTGTGTACAATTGTTGTTGTAATTACAAACCAGATTTAACCACAGCCATCCTGTGACTTGTTTGCCCGATAGCATTTGGGCAGACTGATCATACAATCACCATTCGCCATTATACTGCTGAGAGCTGAGTACTGGCTGTGTGCGTGACGCGTGTGGTGTGCGATACTGATTTTTCAGTGTTATTGTTACAGAACTTTTGGGATTTGAAGCATTTGAGAGCACAAAAATTAATTTGTGAGTAATAATTTGTGTGGTGGTGACGTGGTGTTATCATTTGCGATTTTTTCTCTTCTTTTCGAGAAACCGCTAAAATGTAGTCAAACCATTTTTTTCGACTTTGTATTTTAAAAGGAAATTTTATTCGCGCGCAATTTTAATGCATTGCAACAATGCAGTACAATAAGTGATCATATTATTGTTGGACTATGGCCCGGTTTATTCACTGCTGGTTAAATTGACGTTTAGGTTACCGCAGTTTTGATTTAACCTACGATTAAGAATCTGCGGTTACCGAAGAGTTACCTAACCATGGATGTGCGATAAATCGTTCCATTTCCCACCATTTTTATCTTTTAAACTCATCCGTGGGTTTTCTTTTTTATTGGCTTTGTTGTGTTATTGTGTTTATTTTTGTAAGAACTAGGGATGGGATTGAAATATATGATTCCTAGTTGGTTTTGGCAGGCTCGACGTAAATCGAAAATGACTTACCGAAGCAATAAAAATAAAAAAAATCATAAAACAATAACCGCTTGAATATTCAATTAATACAAAAATCACAAAATCAATGTGTGGAAAAGATTTTATTTTAATATTTCATCAGACTAATAGATTTTAATATTATAAATGAATGAAGTTATTTTTACTTTAAATTAATGAAATTTTATGTTTTAACATTATACTTTACTATATTTATTATGAATTATATTTTTGTTTACTATATTTATCATGAATAAATGATAATACATATTTTTTTAGTTCTTATTTCTGTTTTCGGAAAAAAATGTTTTTTTTTAAAAACAAACTAAAATGGGCAGATGGCAACCCTAAGCGAAATGCTCTCTCTCTTTGTGGTGATTCATAATATACACCATGGCAGCCCTACGAGAGCTTTAAAGAGGGACACATTTATACATGTTACTGCAACCAGACAAAGAGGCAAATGTCCTATCTTCCCTGTACTGACATTTATTCTTGGACAGAGTATAATGCTTCGTTTTTGGAAATTCTAGAAAAGTTGCTAAGTCATGAGGTAGGCTCCATAGCGAGAATTTTTCATACAGAAAAGATTCAAGTAGTATCTTAAATTGATATAGTTAGGTACGTGGTGTGGAAATATGGTAGAAATATTTGGCGTTAACATGAAAATGCAAACTGTGGTTTGCAACCAGCATCCTGAAAAGGAACGATTTAATTGGTAACGACTAAGATGGACAAAAAAAAAGACAACTTTCGTTTTCGTACTTGGAATGTGAGAACTCTTAACAGAAAGTTAGCAACCGAACAACTAAAGGAGACCTAGGCAGCTACAAAGGTGACATAACTCAGAAAACGGACTTAATTATAGAGCTTAATTAAAGCGACTTACTTATGGAAGAAATCACATACGTCAAATCAAATCACGTCAACAAAAAACCTTATACTGTTTCTCGACCAGTCGAGTAAAAAAGTTGTCATCACAACGGACTTTTTTCTACAAAGTTCTTGACCATTACATAATGTTAAAACCACTTATAGATACATAGTTGTGCTGATCAGGCTTAGCCTTTATCCTTCTACTGACATGGGGTTTAGTACAAATGTGGTCACATTTTCGCGATTATTTTTTATATTCGAAGCATATAGAAATGTATTATATGCTATTTTTGAGTAGTAAATCCTAATACACTTTGCAAATGGGAGTTTTAGTACAAATTAATCATATTTACATTTTCACAACACAACCCAACACTTTTTATATACATTTTAAACTCACCCCAATTTATCACATACAGTAACCATTAAAGTTGTAGGTTATTCAAGCTAATACATTTTAAACTCACCTTGCTGAATCACATACATCAACCATCAAAGTTGTAGAATAACAATTCTAAACCTAAATATATTATCACATAAAAGAATCAGTTCAGGTGTAAGCTCTTCAAGCAAGAACAATTCTAATCTCACTCAGAGTATCCCAAAAGCAGTTAATAGAATGCATAGAATTAGTTTAGGATTTAAAGATACGCTCACCCAACAAAAGGGGTATAAAAGAGCAGCCATATTGCGAAATAATTAATTCTTGTTCTGACCAGTAACAGTACAGCTGAATACTTCAGCCTCTTGAAAAATTAGTTTTCACGGCGAGGTGCCAATAACACTTTCATATAAAATTATTGTGTTGTTTCTTAATTGTGGATATAACAGCTGTCAAACTCTGAGACACTCCCAAAAAAACACCCTCCAAAACCATTGCTCTACTTGGGCTGCAAGTTTAACAGCGAGTGTACACAAATACATCACCAGTTTCTGTTTCAGTAACTGTACTAGTCGTTTTAAACGCGACGAGATCCAACTATCTGATCCTAAGCAAAGCGAGATAATGATGCTGGATTTGGTATACGATTTGCTTCAAATCTCTATTAGAGACGTCGTCCCTCGAGAAAGCATTTCATCATTTAAAGAACTGATTGATGAGGCAGTTCTAATCGAGCACAGTATGGCTGAAAAACAGAAACACGCTAAACCAGAAGATAAGAAACGCTGTACTTATTCGATTACGTAGGTCACACTGCGCAGAATGCCAGAAAAAATAAAGGTTGAAACTTATGCTGATGGATTCACTGCTATAAATTCAAAGCACCCGGGTTTTTAAGATCCAACTGTCATACCTGCAAAGACCTACCAAAAGGTCCTCCAAAGGTGTCATTCAATTTGATAATAAAATATAATATGCAATGATTTTCCTATCATACCCATAGCGTCTCACGGTGAAAATGTTATCGCTTATATCGATACTGCTGCAAGGACAAGTAACGCCGATTGTGCCAAATCTTACTACGGACCACATCCATTTGAAACACAAAGGACAAATGCCCACTATGACAATGATTACTCGCCTCATGCTATCAAACACATTTTTAGCACCTCATTACGTGATGAGATTACACCAGAAAGAAGTGATAAGGCTGAACATGGCATCTTCTCACCAGTCAGACAAAGGGAAGTGGAACCTATGAATATTGACGATTTCTGCACAGAAATTGTATTAATGCCAATCGAAGTAACCCATCGAAATTCGCACCACGAAGGGACGGTCTACATGTGGTCACTAAATAAATTGGGTCTTCCAGTTACCAAGTTGCACACAAAGATGACCTAACCATACCAAAGGGAACCTACCATGCCTCAGCAATCACGAATTATACTTCATTAGACACCGTTCCGATCCGAAGACTACGAAGAAGGGGGCGGCCAAGAAAGTAAATAAATCATGATCAGTGAAAAATAAAAAGTGATTTTCTGAGATTGCTATAATCAAAAATTTTTTTTTTTTTTTTGATAATCATGTTCTTAAATTCATAAGCTTTGTTTTGACACCAACTCGTCAATTGTTGAATTTGAATAATAGCTGCAATGAAAACGAGTGGTGGGTGCACGACTGTGTCGTACGCAACTTTCTCTTTCACAGCAAGTTGGGCGTTAGATCTAATCATAAGCATTTTGATTATTGATGCTAAAATGATATAAATAATGTCGAAATGTATTTATACGAATTTTTACTCCAAAATTTGAAGGAATCGATGTCAATGTGAAAAATAATGATTTTCCGTTTTTGGCCAAAACTGAAAATTCCGTTTGGTAATAGTTGGGCTAAAACTAATTATGTGGAATTGCTTCAAGCTGTAATAGTAGTATATGTATTAAATTTCATTCAATTTGACACAATAGTTTGCGAGATATTAACAATTTTCTTTATATGGCCTAAATGACAAAATCCGTTATATGGATTTTCTCGAAAAAACTGGGTATGCAGTTTTGTTGGAACTAATATGGTTATAGTATATATAAAGTTTAATCAAAATCGTTAGAGCCGTTTTCGAGAAAATTGAGGTTATGTGTAATTTTTATATGGCAGGTACCCTTATTAACATGGCTGAAAGCAAACAAAAAAAATGGCCTAGAATTATGACCAAAACAAGCTTGGAAACGAAGTTTGAAGAAAATCGGTCAAGCCGTTTAGGCTGGGGAGACCGTCACGGACAGACGGACCGACGGACCGACGGACGGAATTCCAAAAACCATAGGCTCCGCTATCATCGTAATGTTAGAATCAATCATAATCTCGAGGTCGAAAATTTTCACGAAAACAATATCTTTCTCTTTGTAAGGGAAAGTTAATTTTGAGTAAAAATGACATTTTGAGTGAAAATGACATTTTGAGTGAAAATGAAATTTTGAGTGAAAATGAAATTTTGAGTGAAAATGACATTTTGAGTGAAAATGACTTTTTGAGTGAAAATGACATTTTGAGTGAAAATGAAATTTTGAGTGAAAATGAAATTTTGAGTGAAAATGAAATTTTGAGTGAAAATGACATTTTGAGTGAAAATGACAGTTTGAGTGAAAATGACATTTTGAGTGAAAATGACATTTTGAGTGAAAAGGAAATTTTGAGTGAAAATGAAATTTTGAGTGAAAATGAAATTTTGAGTGAAAATGACATTTTGAGTGAAAATGAAATTTTGAGTGAAAATGACATTTTGAGTGAAAATGACATGTTGAGTGAAAATGACATTTTGAGTGAAAATGACATTTTGAGTGAAAATGAAATTTTGAGTGAAAATGACATTTTGAGTGAAAATGAAATTTTGAGTGAAAATGAAATTTTGAGTGAAAATGAAATTTTGAGTGAATATGACATTTTGAGTGAAAATGACATTTTGAGTGAAATTGACATTTTGAGTGAAAATGAAATTTTGAGTGAAAATTAAATTTTGAGTGAAAATGACATTTTGAGTGAAAATGACATTTTGAGTGAAAATGACAGTTTGAGTGAAAATGACATTTTGAGTGAAAATGAAATTTTGAGTGAAAATGACATTTTGAGTGAAAATGACATTTTGAGTGAAAATGACATTTTGAGTGAATATGACATTTTGAGTGAAAATGACATTTTGAGTGAAAATGACATTTTGAGTGAAATTGACATTTTAAGTGAAAATGACATTTTGAGTGAAAATGACATTTTGAGTGAAAATGACATTTTGAGTGAAAATGACATTTTGAGTGAAAATGAAATTTTGAGTGAAAATGAAATTTTGAGTGGAAATGACATTTTGAGTGAAATTGACATTTTGAGTGAAAATGACATTTTGATTGAAAATGAAATTTTGAGTGAAAATGAAATTTTGAGTGAAAATGAAATTTTGAGTGAAAATGAAATTTTGAGTGAAAATGAAATTTTGAGTGAAAATGAAATTTTGAGTGAAAATGAAATTTTGAGTGAAAATGAAATTTTGAGTGAAAATGAAATTTTGAGTGAAAATGACATTTTGAGTGAAAACGACATTTTGAGTGAAAATGACATTTTGAGTGAAAATGACATTTTGAGTGAAAATGACATTTTGAGTGAAATTGACATTTTGAGTGAAAATGAAATTATGAGTGAATATGACATTTTGAGTGAAAATGACATTTTGAGTGAAATTGACATTTTGAGTGAAAATGAAATTTTGAGTGAAAATGAAATTTTGAGTGAAAATGAAATTTTGAGTGAAAATGACATTTTGAGTGAAAATGACATTTTGAGTGAAAATGACAGTTTGAGTGAAAATGACATTTTGAGTGAAAATGAAATTTTGAGTGAAAATGACATTTTGAGTGAAAATGACATTTTGAGTGAAAATGACATTTTGAGTGAATATGACATTTTGAGTGAAAATGAAATTTTGAGTGAAAATGAAATTTTGAGTGAAAATGAAATTTTGAGTGAAAACGAAATTTTGAGTGAAAATGACATTTTGAGTGAAAATGACATTTTGAGTGAAAATGACATTTTGAGTGAAAATGAAATTTTGAGTGAAAATGAAATTTGGAGTGAAAATGACATTTTGAGTGAAAATGACTTTTTGAGTGAAAATGACATGTTGAGTGAAAATGACATTTTGAGTGAAAATGACATTTTGAGTGAAAATGACAGTTTGAGTGAAAATGACAGTTTGAGTGTAAATGACATTTTGAGTGAAAATGACATTTTGAGTGAAAATGACATTTTGAGTGAAAATGAAATTTTGAGTGAAAATGACATTTTGAGTGAAAATGACATTTTGAGTGAAATTGACATTTTGAGTGAAAATGAAATTTTGAGTGAAAATGAAATTTTGAGTGAAAATGACATTTTGAGTGAAAATGACATTTTGAGTGAAAATGACATTTTGAGTGAAAATGAAATTTTGAGTGAAAATGAAATTTGGAGTGAAAATGACATTTTGAGTAAAAATGACTTTTTGAGTGAAAATGACATGTTGAGTGAAAATGACATTTTGAGTGAAAATGAAATTTTGAGTGAAAATGACAGTTTGAGTGAAAATGACAGTTTGAGTGTAAATGACATTTTGAGTGAAAATGACATTTTGAGTGAAAATGACATTTTGAGTGAAAATGACATTTTGAGTGAAATTGACATTTTGAGTGAAAATGACATTTTGAGTGAAAATGACATTTTGAGTGAAAATGACATTTTGAGTGAAAATGACATTTTGAGTGAAAATGACATTTTGAGTGAAAATGACATTTTGAGTGAAAATGAAATTTTGAGTGAAAATGACATTTTGAGTGTAAATGAAATTTTGAGTGTAAATGACATTTTGAGTGAAAATGACATTTTGAGTGAAAATGACATTTTGAGTGAAAATGACATTTTGAGGAAAATTAAATTTTGAGTGAAAATTAAATTTTGAGTGAAAATGACATTTTGAGTGAAAACGAAATTTTGATGAAAATGAAATTTCGAGTGAAAATGAAATTTTGAGTGAAAATGAAATTTTGAGTGAAAACGAAATTTTGAGTGAAAATGAAATTTTGAGTGAAAATGAAATCTTGAGTGAAAACGAAATTTTGAGTGAAAACGAAATTTTGAGTGAAAATGAAATTTTGAGTGAAAACGAAATTTTGAGTGAAAATGAAATTTTGAGTGAAAATGACATTTTGAGTGAAAATGAAATTTTGAGTGAAAATGAAATTTTGAGTGAAAATGACATTTTGAGGAAATTGAAATTTTGAGTGAAAATGACATTTTGAGTGAAAATGACAGTTTGAGTGAAAATGACAGTTTGAGTGTAAATGACATTTTGAGTGAAAATGACATTTTGAGTGAAAATGACATTTTGAGTGAAAATGACATTTTGAGTGAAAATGACATTTTGAGTGAAATTGACATTTTGAGTGAAAATGACATTTTGAGTGAAAATGACATTTTGAGTGAAAATGACATTTTGAGTGAAAATGACATTTTGAGTGAAAATGACATTTTGAGTGAAAATGAAATTTTGAGTGAAAATGACATTTTGAGTGTAAATGAAATTTTGAGTGTAAATGACATTTTGAGTGAAAATGACATTTTGAGTGAAAATGACATTTTGAGTGAAAATGACATTTTGAGTGAAAATGACATTTTGAGTGAAAATGAAATTTTGAGTGAAAATGACAGTTTGAGTGACAATGACATTTTGAGTGAAAATGACATTTTGAGTGAAAATGACATTTTGAGTGAAAATGACATTTTGAGTAAAAATGACATTTTGAGTGAAAACGAAATTTTGATGAAAATGAAATTTCGAGTGAAAATGAAATTTTGAGTGAAAATGAAATTTTGAGTGAAAATGAAATTTTGAGTGAAAATGAAATCTTGAGTGAAAACGAAATTTTGAGTGAAAACGAAATTTTGAGTGAAAATGAAATTTTGAGTGAAAATGACATTTTGAGTGAAAATGACATTTTGAGTGAAAATGACATTTTGAGTGAAAATGACATTTTGAGTGAAAATGAAATTTTGAGTGAAAATGAAATTTTGAGTGAAAATGAAATTTTGAGTGAAAATGAAATTTTGAGTGAAAATGAAATTTTGAGTGAAATTGAAATTTTGAGTGAAAATGACATTTTGAGTGCAAATTCAATTTTGAGTGAAAATGAAATTTTGAGTGAAAATGACATTTTGAGTGAAAATGAAATTATGAGTGAAAATGACATTTTGAGTGAAAATGACATTTTGAGTGAAAATGAAATTTTGAGTGAAAATGACATTTTGAGTGAAAATGACATTTTGAGTGAAAATGACATTTTGAGTGAAATTGACATTTTGAGTGAAAACGAAATTTTGAGTGAAAATTACATTTTGAGTGAAAATGACATTTTGAGTGAAATGAAATTTTGAGTGAAAATGACATTTTGAGTGAAATTGACATTTTGAGTGAAAATGACATTTTGAGTGAAAATGACATTTTGAGTGAAAATGACATTTTAAGTTTTGAGTGAAAATGACATTTTGAGTGAAAATGACATTTTGAGTGAAATTGACATTTTGAGTGAAAATGACATTTTGATTGAAAATGAAATTTTGAGTGAAAATGACATTTTGAGTGAAAATGACATTTTGAGTGAAAATGACATTTTGAGTGAATATGACATTTTGAGTGAAAATGAAATTTTGAGTGAAAATGAAATTTTGAGTGAAAATGAAATTTTGAGTGAATATGACATTTTGAGTGAAATTGACATTTTGAGTGAAAATGAGATTTTGAGTGAAATTGACATTTTGAGTGAAAATGAAATTTTGAGTGAAAATGACATTTTGAGTGAAAATGACATTTTGAGTGAATATGACATTTTGAGTGAATATGAAATTTTGAGTGAAAATGAAATTTTGAGTGAAAATGAAATTTTGAGTGAATATGACATTTTGAGTGAAAATGACATTTTGAGTGAAATGGACGTTTTGAGTGAAAATGAAATTTTGAGTGAAAATGACATTTTGAGTGAAAATGAAATTTTGAGTGAATATGACATTTTGAGTGAAATTGACATTTTGAGTGAAAATGACATTTTGAGTAAAATTGACATTTTGAGTGAAAATGACATTTTGAGTGAAAATGAAATTTTGAGTGAAAATGAAATTTTGAGTGAAAATGACATTTTGAGTGAAAATGACATTTTGAGTGAATATGACATTTTGAGTGAAAATGACATTTTGAGTGAAAATGACATTTTGAGTGAAAATGAAATTTTGAGTGAAAATGACATTTTGAGT